>JAIWNE010000009.1:0-591969 GCA_025331445.1 Blakeslea trispora | reverse complement strand
TTGAACTGAATATAGGTTGAATCCTGCTCTTGCTCTTTCATGGTGCCAGCATAAAACTCAATCTGGGAAGCGATCTTGTAGTGATGAGACAAGATCTCGATTTTGAAGATACGACAAAGGCCTGCTTTGAACTGTAATATCAAATCTTGAGGATACTCGGGATATCTTTAAAGCAAACTGTGAGATGATCATCATTACAATTGTGTTTTTTGTTATTGTTTACTTTTTGGTCTGCCAGCCTCGGCTCTTTTCGCTGATTTCACCAGTTAAATTATCTGGCTGATAGTCTTGCTCAAATGAAGAGCAGTGGGCAATCTCAAAGGGTATGGGTTCCATTTTGGTATAAAATTAATATAATGAAAGAAAAGAAAGTGTAGAGAAGAGAAGAAGAGCGATCTGACTTGTCTCCCTTTCATTGAAACAATAAAATGAAATTCATGAATTAGGGAGTCTAATAGTGTTTGTCTCGTGGCAATAATTCCTATTTCTCTAACAATACACATGCTCAAACTGTTATAAATGAATAAACTCAGCAAAAGTTACATGTCAAGAGATTTGAGGGGTGGAAAAAAAAAGATTCTCGCCCGAAAAAATAAGCCTTAAAGGCCCATAAAAAAAAAGGCTAAGTACGGAAGGTTAAAAAAAAATTTCATATAAAAATAGGAAACTTATTTTTGTTTTTGTTTTTTTTTTTTTTAATATTTTTGCTTTTCTCTTTCATCATGGCTCAATTGGCACACTACAGAAAGAAGAAGCCGATGCCTCTTTTAGATTTGACAAGACAAAAGCATTATCATGAGGAATATTCAATGAACCCTCTTGGATCTGGTACCTCCATGTCTAGGGCCAAAAGCATGATGACAGCCAGTTCATCCTTAGACAATAGAAGGCAGACAGTGCGTCGTAGTACAAGCACTTCACCATCTCGCCTGTTGGTTACACATCACCATCTAGTCTCGGAGCACCATTACAATACTTATTTATATCATCATGATCAACAGTCTCCTCCTGTATCCCCGCCACCTTTGTCCCCTACTACAGCCCAGCCCAACTGGCGAGACATGGTGCGTTCGCCCACATATCAGCCTGCTTCTTCTCTCTCAAGTAGCTCAAGTGTGGAAGAAGAGGATGATGATGATGAGCCCTTAGGATTGCTGATACAAAAACATATAGATTGTCTATCTTTACTAAGCGACTTGAGTGAAGATGGAGACGATGATCTAGTGCCTATTGCTCGGCTAACAGTCTCCCGCTCTAGTGCGCATCATCTTTCTGCTGCCGAGAAATACAAAGCCAAAGTGAAAGCAAAGTTAAGAATGAATTCTGGAAATTAGTTCTTGTTGTTATCATTATTATCATTCGTTTGTAAGTAGTCTATTTAATCATGCATCTCGTATCATTTTCATATATGTATCATTTTTATCATTATTTGAACCCATCATTAAAGAAAAACACAGAACAATATGTTCTCGGAAAATTACACGAAACTAGCCCATAAAAAGAAGCATTGCTATATGCCATCTCAGTATTAAGGTTTATTTGACCTCATTTTAATCCTTTTTAGCGTGTTTGTATTTGATGTTTGATTAAGCCCTTCCTGTCTTTTTTTTGCATTTTACATCTATCAGTTTTGATTGAATGGAGGCGCACTCTTCGCATCCTGATTTCTTGCTTTTGAGAAGAATGCACTTATCATTGATTAACATCATCAAGGTTGAACAAGTACTTGTACCTTTTTTTTGTAATTTGATTCCCAGCTATGATCTCATTTCAGCTTGCATAATTCCTAGATTTGATTCACTTTATAGTATGCTGTTCTCCTGCTTTAATGGAATAGTTCATGCAGGACAAGAAACTGCTAAAAACAGGTACACTGTTTGTTAGTAAAATGATCATGTTTTTACCGTACTGCTGATTGTGGATCAAAAAGAAACATGGCTGTTTGAATGGCGACATTGCATCATTTTATGAATACAAGGTTAAACACTAAAAGGTGCAGACTTATGATTTGCTCAAAGAGCTAAAGTCGCTAAACTTGTACTTCATTTGCTGAATACAAAGAAATAAGAGTCATGGCTACTAACTTTGTTCTTACACTCCCTCTGATTTCTGTCTCTATCTTGATCTGATTGTACCCAAAATAGAAGGTCTGCACTACCTATGCCTGTCTATGGTTTGTTCAATTGCCAAGTTGTTGTGGTGTATTTTCGCATTGTCACCAACTGCTTATACGTCTTTATGTCAAACGGCTTTCCAAACATATTTTGACCTACGTGATATACCTGCTAAGCAACACGGTATTACATATATTTTTGACAACAATGGCAAATTATCAATTGCTTAGCGTCAAGCCAAAAAAAAAAACATGATTTAGCCTTTTTTGCTTTGACTTTTTGGCTTGGTGTTTAGTATGATTTTAAAAAAAATCGCTTTTTTGGAAAAAAAGAGACAGTACGGTAGGATAGAGAAAAGCTGCAGCCTTGCTCTGTTTGGAAATATCAAGTTCATTTCTGGAAATGAATTCGAAATTAGATATGAACTAGCACTTCCAACACAGAGTTGGGCTAGTCAAATTTGCGGACGAGACCATAGTGTATGAGACGGTGCCTGATGTTTATGCTCAAAAAGATAAAGTAATGAGAAAGATAGAGGAAGACATCAAATTAGTAGCTGGGAACAAACTGCGAATACTACATGTTTATCAGGATGTAAAGAAAAGTTTAATTTTGATTGTCATTCGTTCTGTTGAACTGATGATGGTCAGAAAAGTAACTTTTAGTACAAGAAACTTCTCTTAGAGACATCTGATGGTGATGCTACTAGCAACGCATACGCTTAACAAATGGATATAGCAACACGAAACGAATGAATTTAGCATATCTTCCAAGTCAAAGGAATCAAACAAGATCAAAGAGAGGGTGGTGTTCAATACAGGGATTAAATGACAACAGAGATTGGGTATGGTGGCACAGAGTAAGATCTGTGTCTGATTTGATAATGCTAAACATTATACGATATATGTTCTATATGATATATCAGCTAACGTAAAGTCTGTAGGTGCAGATAAAAACTGAGTAAGGTTGAAAGATTAAAAGCAGGATGGTAAGCGAGTGACAAGAGGTTGCATTCATAGGGAATAATTAAGTGCATGATAAACATTTGCATCATTAACTTAGTAAAGCTATTTGGTGTTTGTTAGAAAAAGTAATAAAAAAAAAGGCATGCTTCTTAAATAAACATTATCTATGAACATGGGCATAAGCCATCGCTAAATTATCGCTATTAGAGAGAGGAGTTTTTAAATGCGATTAAAGTGTTACGTGGGATAAAAGGAACAAAGCTCTCTTGACCAAAGTCAAATTAGCTAGCATCGAATGCAGTTTTTCCAAAAGAAAGAAAATATGTTGTCACTATGTATACATTCCTGATGAAGCATATGAAGCCTGTGCTGACGCAAAGTAGCAACAAAGGTTTAGTATATACATCCAACAGAAATAGTGGCTTTTCATATGAAATGCCTTGGAGGCATATTGATCTAGCTTCACAGCTACATCTAATTATCAATACACAAGCATCAAAGCAGATGCTATAAAATTGTTTGGAATAATACATTTGAGCTTTAGAGTATATGCGATGTAGCTAGTTTCATTATGATTTAGTCTTATTGTCCAATTCAGTTTATATCCTTAAGCGATTACTAGAAATTGGCTAGTGTGCTGAAATAAATGCATGCCGTTTTCGGTAGTTACTTTTTTTTTTGCAAATCCATTGTGCGTATGTTTATTTTTGACAATTACTCTAATCAACAGGTAGTCATGTTTGTCCAATACATTTGTTTTTGCTAGAGCCCCAATCAGTTGTGTAGCAGTAGGCAGTAGACTAGAGCTTCAAGTTTAGCTGATGTTTTCTGTTATGGCTGTCGCAAATGAACGATTCAAGCTAATAGAGAATGTCTTCTAGCACTACTTGCATAGGTTATCAGAATAATGCATCAAATGTGAACATGAGATAGTCTGGTGAGAAACAGGAAAAGCAAGTTCAGTTGAGCTTGACAAAGAACAAAATATACCAATAGGACATCCTATTGATTTGATAATCGTTAGATTGAATTGTCAAATAGCATCTTGTCTTGAAATGAATCGATGCCAATTGATTTTGAGCTGACTGAAATGGTGTAATCTTATTTTTTGGGATAACCAAAGATGTTGATTTATCTGATTGGATAAAAGCATATACGTTCATATATGCATAGCGTAAGAAAAATAGACCAATATATATGCTTTGAAAGTGTTTATAATGTTTTCTCTATTTCTTTTATTGACACAGAAAAAATCAAGATTTGAGGATTCTATTGTTTTACAAGTTGTGATACGAAGCTTATATTAAGATAGAGCAGTCATTACATGCTGGTTGTACAGTCAAGCCATAAGCAAGTTTGTTTAACCATCATTGTCAACTTCAAATTGTATCTGTGAAAGGGCTAAATAGTTTCCTTTTGTGAATATTTTATTGTTACTACCCTTGATGTTGTTAGGGGTATTTGCGAAAACCTGCATTAAGTATCTAAGGATCCTTCCATTTCAAAAAAGCTCGATTTATAAAAATTGCTTATGCTTTTTAATTGTCTTGCGATATACATCAATCTGTGCAGTTAAACCTATAAACTATCAAAAAATCAATTCGTTTCTGAACAATCCGAGAACTTTTAGCGCTAGAGTAAAAGATCTTCTGTTTGCTTTAATAGCTGCAGTACTCTCAAAAACATTTCAATTTTCCTTGCTTATCTTCTTGACTGAATAAGTTTGATTTAGATGAGGGTGCAGAGTAACAATGATGGTTCCATCAAAACAACATTTAAGCAAAAATAAGACAAAAGATACCTCGTACAGGATCAAGTTTACAGTGTACAACGTGCCTTCACTCGACAAAAAAGGAATAAATTAATCAATGGCTGGTGAAAGCGATCATAAGCTTTTAGGTTAACTTTAGCTATATCTTAAAACAGAGCTCGATTTTGTTTATTAAAAAAAAAAACTAAATTTGTGCCTCACTTAGTAAAATCCTGTGTAACATAGCAACCAGAAATGCAAAGGGTATTCTATTTCTTTATCGCGATTTGGATTGCTTTGACCAAGGACAGGGTGCCGAAAAAAAAAAGTGAGTCATAAGTTCAAATTCCTCAATTTCGGTATCCCTGACAGCTTTGATTCCTTCAACTCGGTCATCCTGCTCCTGCGCTCTATATGTATTTTACTAGACAGCATAATGCAATATGTCAACAACAATGGCTGATTTTGTCTTTCCATGATTTTGCAAACTATGTTTATTGCTTTACACACTTTTTGGTCGAGGAGCATTTGTTGATCTCTTTCTCGATAATTCAATCGGGTATCTAATTTACCTAACCTATATTCAATATAACATCTCTCAGCTGGCTTCCGAAAAGGCTCATATCCTTGCCTAAATAGTCAAAGATCAACCTATAGATAGCATTTTGTAAACTCCTCTAAGTGACAACAAAAATTGATAGGGTATAAGAGAGACCGAATTTAAATGTACTTTGATACAAGGGACTTTTTCCTTAAAGAATTGAAGCATAAGTTTTATCAACAGCAAGCTTGCTAGTACCTAATGGAAACATTTTATTGTTGAACAGAAAGGCAGGTATGAGCAAATAAATATAGCGGAAGTTTTTATACAGCTACAGCGCGGACAAGGATGATGGTTGATTATACCTGAAAAGTTTTTTTTGTGTAGCCATAAAAGTTTCTTGAAATCTATTTCTAGAATCATGGATGGTATTCTCAGAAAAAGAAAAATACGAGAATCCAGAACAAAGAACAGGTAAAAGATAAGATTCACGTGCTTACTTGCCAAATTAATGTGCGCAAATGCTTACTCTACTTTGCATGTTATTTTCAGTATGCCGCTACCATTTGTTGAGCGAGTGAAGGGATTCCTAGCATATTTCGTTTGTATTTTGGCATAGCCAAAGTAGTATGAATTATAGCTATGGACAAAGAGAGAATATAGTACGGTGGTACAAAGTTATGTTCTTTGACATGATATTCAGATGTTTAGTTATGGCTATATCTCTAAGAGCGCGTATTTTGACAGGCTTGTAAATCATGAGTTTATATGTTGAGAGATTTCTATTGGCTCAGGAAGATATTGCTGCAAGCATTTTCAATTTGAGACCTGGACAAAAGAGGAAAATTCTTTCATAATAGTCTGTTCCTGAATTTCAAAAAGAACAACACTAATAACACAGCTTCCTCTCAGAGATTCATTCAGACATTAGCTTACTCTCTTTCTCACTTACTCCTCGCTTATTCTTTTAAGCTAGAAAAAGACCCAATAGGAGCATACTTGATTCTCAAAGTGAAGGATAAAGAAAGAGAGAAAAGAAGGGTTGATTAATTTAGACTTCTCTGTAGACTATTCAAACTCTACATATTTACTAAAATGACTTTCTCAAAGACAAATGCCTTGCATTTTTTAAACAGACAGAAAAAACAGGTTTTTTTATGGATCTACCAGCTTAAACATGATTCAGATTAACTAATTATAAGCTTTGCTTTATAGCTATTTTTCTTTTTCTAAACAATGATTACAATGAGCTCTAAAAAAAGTTAGTGGTTACTGTGATGTTTTAGTAGAAAAGCCAGCTTGTCCAGTAAGAAATGTCATGGATTTTTTTTTTTCTGGGTAATCTGAGTATCTTTTCTTTTTTTTAAATAGACTTGTGAAAAATAGACAGCCTTTTATCGGCCTATGATGTATCTATAATGATAAGAAATGAAGATCTTTTATAGGCAATCTGATACAGTGTCACTCCAAAAATGATTTTATAATCTCGGTCACGAGTTAGAAACACATTTGACATTGGGAATTCATTTAAAGTTGCATATTAAAAATAAATAGGAGGCACAGCCGTGTTACAAAAAAAAGGCATAGAAAGAAACGCTCTAACCTTTTTCCTTCGTTCCTTTTTATCTCTCTCTCTCTTTTTTTTTCTATTCTTTTCTTGTGTTTACTCTTTTCTCTTCCTCCTTTCTTTTTTCTAAATAATTTGTACATAATCTAATTTATAATGGAAAACTTATCTTACAATCAACGCATTAATTCTTTAATAACACAAGTCAATGACGATGTGCTTCGAAATAGTCTGCAACACGAAATCAGAAAACTTCTTGAAGATCAACAGAACCTTGTGTCAATGATCCACAATCAAGCACAGACATTCAAGATCGAAACCGATGAGCTTAAAGATATTGTTTATGACGGCCAAAAGCGATATGAGAAAGCAGTCAGAGAGATGCAATTTTACAAAAAAAAGTATGACAAGCTAGTCGAATCACTCCATCACCAATCAACCGATTATTCTGAGCGAGTTTCACCTTGGATAGAAGATAGAGCAAGAAGATTCAGAGACAGTTCTTCTGCCAGTCTTCATAGTTCAATATCCAGTAATTCAAATAATTCTCAGATTTATGATGATAGAAAACCAGCCAATTTTTCTCGCAATCCGTCTGTAGCATCTGCCTATTCAACACCAAGTAGTATAGCTGCCTACTCAACGCCAAGTAGTGTAACTGCCTCTTCAACTACAGGCAACACAAGAGCCTCACTATCAGCTGTCGCACCTTCAGGCAATCTCAAAATACAACAACAGAAAACAGATCCACTGATTTTTGGTGGTTCTGAAGCTTTTTGGGATACAATCTGTAAAAAACAAGGCGATGATGCAAATGTCGAAAAAATTATAAAGTAAAGTTTTGAAATCAGACAAAAAAAAAAGAAAAACAACTAATTCTGTTATACAGTAACTTTCTTCGCCGAGGAGGATCACCTAATACTGCCATGCAGTCACCTTCACAGAATGCTGTCAAATATGGCTATGGTATGATCCATGCTCTTATTGTTACTAAGTCTCCTGTGTCGCTTGATCTACTCCTGCAACAAGGAGCAAATCCAAATGCGGTGTCAATGAGTCAGATAGACGAAGATAGGGTATGCATGAAATGGAACAATGCAGAAGAAGGAGGATGACAAATGTACTAAATGCACTTGTTTATTTAGGTGTCACCATGTTACTTGGCTGCAAGCATTGGCTGGCTCGAAGGTTTACAAAAATTGGTTCAAGCAGGCGGAGATCTTATGTCTGCTCGTGGATATGGCAAAAAGAAAAAAACAGCACTGCATGCGGCAGCTGAAAATGGCCATGCTTCGGTTGTAGACTTTATTGTCGCTGTTACGGAGGGTGTACTAAATATGGAAACTGACACTACAGGTAAACTCTTTAACATACATCATTTTATTGAAACTGGAATATACTTACAATTCTTGTTTATTGACAGGGGCCAATACTTTACACTTTGCTTGTCTATCAAGTCATCGAGATCTTGTAGCATATATTTTGAGAGTATGTCAAATACCTGTTTCAAAACCAGATAACCGAGGAGAGATACCATTGCATTGGGCAGCAAGAAGGGGCAGTTTAGACATTGTAGCACTGTTAGTTGAAAAATATGGATCTGACATCAATTCATTTGTATACAAGAAAGTCAATACACCATATGATTTGGCCAAATTGTCTGGACACAAAAAGGTCGCTGATTATATTAAGAACAGAGGTGGTTTATCGACTAAAAAGATGGAGAAGAAGAAAGAAGAAGAAATGGCGGGGAAAGTGCCACAGCAACTAGAGAGTAGGCTAGCAATGAATGGCATGTTCTAACAATAAAAAGTAACAATAAAAGTCGGAGTTCTTATTCTCTCTCTCTTTTTTTTTCTCATCTCACGCTTTTTCAACTTGATCTTTATTGATTTTGGAAAAACAGCATGTTGTATATTCTCGGAATTACAAAAAAAGACTTATTTTTGCCCTTTTTCTTTCTCTATTTTTTCTTTCTTTTTTTTTTTTCTACTTCTTAGTTTTCCAACGCGTTTCTTTCAAAAGAGAAAGAAGAAACAGAAGATGGGATTAAATGCAGTCGCCGATCAATTTAGAAAATGGAAACGCAGTTCACATCATAGTCGAGAAATAGCATCGAATTATCGTCATGAATACCCAGCTCAGTATCAAGAGCATAGTAGACCAATAGAGGCAATACCTCCTGCCCCTACCAAAAAATCCCGAAAGCCAACGAAACAGTACCCACCCAGCCCTGACTCTTTCCTTCAGGGTATTGGAGATTATACTTTTATTCGACAAGTCGGTCAGGGCAAATTCAGTCGAGTGATGTTATCTTATCACAGTCTGACGAAGAAGCAAGTGGCTATCAAGGTAAAGAAAGCACGAGTGTTTTTTTGTTTGCGTATCAAATAAAGAAGAAAGATAATAGACAAACGACAACATGATTATAGAGTCATGTCAAGGCTTGTTCGAGAGATTTCCCTTATGGAGGCACTTAATCATCCCAATATTGTTCAACTACACGAGACGTACGAAACAACCGATTCTATGTTCATTGTCATGGAGTATGTAGATGGATTTAACTTGGATGAATTCTTGCAACAAAACAATGGCAAGTTGCCTGAGAACCAAGCCAGAGATATTTTTAGACAGATGGTAGCTGCCATGGATTACTGTCATTCTCGATGGGTTGTTCATCGTGATTTGAAGGTAGATGCTACAACATGATTAGAATTCCGAACTGTCATATTCATTCATTTCTTCAGACACCAAACATTTTGTTGACAAAAGACCTTAAAGTGAAAATTGCTGATTTTGGATTAGGTAACCGCTACGGCAGAAGAAGATTGAGAACGATCTGTGGTAAGAAAAATAAATAAATAAATAACATAGTGCAATGCACCAATCAAGATGAATTTGTAGGCTCTATGCTTTACTATAGCCCTGAAATCATTAATGGCCAGGGATATACAGGTCCAGAAGTTGATTGTTGGTGTTTAGGAGTATCTCTATATCGAATGACAGTAGGACAAGAACCTTTTGCTAGTGCCAATAGTAAGTCAGCTTCTTGTTGATTTTTTTTGGATATTTATGTTAATTACGCTTTATTTAAGCTGTGGGTGATTTGAGAAAAGATGTTACTGCTGGTAATTTCATTGTTCCGCCTCAACTTAGTATAGAATTGAAGAACACTATCACAAAATGTATGGCAGTAGATAAGAGTAAGAGAACTCGTGTTCATTTGGCATTAAAAGGCGACGCATGGCTTTTTGACAATGGTCGGTTACCCGATATATTCACTTATGGTGTGCAAAATGCCATGGCCGCCGTAGTCACAGCTGGTGAAGATGACCTTGCGCTTCGAAAAAAGGAAAGGGAACGAATGAAGTATCAACATATCAAAGATATGGAAGAGGAAAAGCGTTCAAAAAAAGCAGTCAGCCGCACCATTGTCTGTCATCCCAAAAACCCTTCCATTTATTTCACAAGTGTTGTACCACATTCACCTAGACCAGAAGATACATATGTCAACAGCGAGGCACAACGTCATTTGTTGCTTCAGAAAATCAATGAGCTGTCTCGACAGATGCAGCTCTCTTCTGCACATAAAGCAGGCAACAAATCACCTATTCGTCACTTGTTGCGCAAGCTGAAGCAGCCTGATCAGGCATTGGCTAATTTGACAACTGCCTCTTATCTGTCCAACACATCTCAGCCTAATGTGGCGAATTCACAGACTCCACAAGCGATTCGTAAAACTAATTCAAACATGAGTCTATCTCAAATATACCAACGTGTCGCAAAGGATCAAGTACACTATTATACATTTCAATTAACACCACAGCTTGCTATGCAATTGACTGGGGTAGGCGAATCTTCCCTTGCTCTTCATCAACTATCGCAACAAGAAGACGAGACAGCCATGATGTTGATCATCCGAGGTATCTGTGATATTATGGGCATCACTTATCATCGCGATAAGCATGGTCGCCTTATTTGTGTGATGGCATTGGACAATTACATTGAAGATAAATCCCGCTCGTTTTACAAGTTGAAACGAAAAGATAGCAAGCTTGTCATGTCTAATCAGTCACTCAACATGTCTACTCATTTCCCAACTGAACACGAAGGCAGTCAAGCCTCTTTTAGTCGAAGCAGTGTAGGGCTATCAGATATGAATCGTTCTTCGTATTTTGTCAATAGTAGCAGTAAGCTCAGCAAATTTAGCAAATTTAAACGCATGACAAGCCATGTGCTGTCAAGTATCTTTCCATACCATTCCTCGACACTTGTCGTTCATGACAGTCGGTCAGTCCGATACCCACCCTTCCCTAACTTGAATGGTAGCAGTCGCTTTACCACTGCAACTGTCAATGCTACAAGTGCAACGCAACGTAGCACAAATACTGGATCGTCTGCCTTTGGGCAGCCTAATCCACCTTCAACAGAACAGGATGACGGACAGGACAAGAAGTCGGGCGTTGTCATTTTTGCAATTGAAATCATCTCGCTTTCCAAAGAACTTCAGAATCGTGTTACAGCTGTCAAAATGTCAAAAATCGAAGGCTCATCCAAAGTGTTTCGCATTGGCTGTGGTTGGATTACAGGTGTGATAGGACAGGACATCACATCAACAACCTTAAGCGAACAGTTTCGTAATCTTATGATAGACAACAGTACACCCGATATACCCGACTTTGTTACTATGACAAAGCCAAAGCTTAGCAAGCCCAAATCTAATCTCAGTCTGATGACACACTCTATTCATTCTACATCTTCAAATATTGCTGCCCAAAAGTTTACTTAGGGTACTCTTTATTACTCTTGTTTGTCATCAAATAAAGTTTCGCGTTTATGCAATTGATCGTTTTCGTGTATCAAAGCCAACAAATGAGAGTCAGCAGGTAATGAATTTCGAAGTTGACGCATGCCTCTATCCATACCAAGCAAACCACCTAATGCTAAACCTGTGAATGAGCCAACTAAAGATAGAGTTAAACAAAGTCAAGTCTTTTTTCTTTCTTTCTTTTGATAATTACGAATGGTAGGTATAGCAGTTCTAGAGTTTCCAGTAGGCGATCTTGAACGAGCTATCAAGGTGTAAGAAAGAAAAAAAAGAGAATAGTTCACAAAAGCATGATCTTACCCCATAAGCGAGCAGAGACCCCAAGTGAAGCAGCACCGATCATGGCTATAGAACTGTCAGCATTAAGCCAAAGTTGATTAAGAATCATTGAGTACCCATGGTAACAAAGTTGAACATGGAAGAACTTATGACCAATCGCTCTTCCTCGGAAGGTTGATAGTTAACAAGTTGTCGTTTGATATCTTCTTGACTTGCCATTACTAAAGAAGTGAAAAGAGACGTGTTTTCTCAAATGGTAACTTTTTGAGTTCATATTCAGATGTAAGTTTTTTTTTTAAAGCAGACTGAGAGACTCATTCATATTTGGTAGTTTCCTTTTTGGAAACATAAAAAAGTCTACAATTATCTCGATTTTTTAGAGATAAAAGCATGACGAAGCTAATTGAATCACCTTTTCGTGCAAATATTGCAACTATGCTATCACGATGTATAGCATGTTTTGTTACAGCCTTTATCAATTGGAAATTAGCAAACTCATTTCAAGTATTATACCCCCCCCCAAATGCATACAAACTCTTTCTTTTTCTAGATGTACCTACAAACATTTCCGGATAAGGGCTTAGTATTTGATTGTTATGAGAGACAAGAGAAAGAAAGAAAGCAGAATAAGCAAATATCTCTCCTTTTTTTTTTCTTTCTTTAGATACTATCTTCTCTCTCTCTTTTTTTTTCTTATTACTGAAATCGGCTACATGTATTGCAAGGCATATTCTATTGCTTTTTGGGCGTTTTTGTTGACTTATTTTCTATCTCATGCTCGCAATGATTCAGGCCATCCAGCTAAAGAAGACTGTACTACAGTCGGAACTGTCACAACTGCTTTAGCGACGAGTACAATAATCATCAAGTCAACACCCACATATATCCATGGTTCTGATAAAGGTGATTGTCATTGCATACAAGGTGGTAAAAAGTGTGAGTGCAAACTCCCACCTAAATATGAGCCTGCTTTGGTTGCTGCCGCTTCTCTACTGATTATCTTTGGATCAGTCTTTCTATTGGGTGGTTTTAAGCTTTTCAGAGTAACAATCACCTTGGCAGGCTTTTCAATAGGATGTAAGTTATCCTTTTAGACATACTCATTCAATAAATCTCCTGACAACATTTTCCTTTAAGGCGCTGCTGCCTGGATAGGCCTTCAAATTAATGAACCGGCTCAAAGCTATCCTAATAGCAATGCTTTATATTTTGGTGTTTGTGTCAGTGCTGGTATTGTCTTTGGTGTTCTTCTGATGGTATTCTATCAAATAGGCATGTATGCTTTAGTCATGCTAGCAGGTGCCTTACTTGCTATTTTCATCTGTGGTTGGCGAGAAGACTTTGTCATTCAAAATCTTGTTCATCGGTCCATACTTGCTCTCGTTTTAATGACTGTCTTTGTGTTGGGACTCGTGTTTATAGAATACATTGCTGTAGTTCTGTCGACGTCATTTATAGGCTCTTACATGATTGCACTTGGTGCTGATATGTTTATTCAGACAGGCTTCTTGACTGGATTTGAGACGTTATTGGACTTTAACGCAAGACGAAACAGTGAGAATGCGTATCATCTGAATCAGTTCTTGGTAAAACGATTTGCACCTGATCGATATCATCCTGATTGGAAGGTACAATCATTGATGGGTGGCATCATTGGATTATGGCTAGCTTCATCTATATTTCAAGGATGGTTTAATAGAGGCAGTCGATTTGGCCTTAATGTGATTCGAAACACAAACGATACCATTAGCAAGATTAAATAATAATAATAATAAAAGGGCATAAATTTAAGCACATCGCATACACTCTTTTCCTAAAAAAAAATAAACCTTGTTTCATTATGAACAAACAATAAGAGCTTATTTGAATCGATGATCAAGGTCTTACAAAGCTAGCTTTTAAGGTGTCGCAAAGTACTTTCAATAACCGCAAATAGTATCATGCGAACTGTAAACAATAATAACAATAACAAATTTCCTTTTTGCTATCTTTTTCAATCCTCTTTCTCTCTTTTCTTCTTTCTGGTCTTATTGCTCGATAAAACAATAATAAAAACATGCTTTTAAACTATACAACACGTATAGAAGATTATCATTCAGACGATGATGAAGACTATACATATTCACCTTCCTTTAGATTAAACCCAAACAACCTTGACAATAGGAATCGAAGACATCCTCATCATGTAGATCCAGAAGAGGAAGAAGAACTAGAAAGAGGCATGTACGAAATGGATTTGAATGCATATCGCCATCCACTACCTAATAGCAGGCCTAGGCCATTTGATCCATCATTTGATTCTCGTCTTGCACCTTCATACAGTCCTAGAAGAAGACCCCCTCATTACTTTATGCCACCACCACCATTACAACCTTTACCACATGAACATTATCGACCCTGGATGCATCCCATGGAAGATAGATCTCCCTTTTATTCACCCGTTCGGAGATCATCTTCTTCACGGTCGTACATGCGACGTCCAAGCGTGCCTGTGCCAAGAAGGCATTATCATGAGGTCTATCACGATAACGAGGAAGATTACAGTAGTGAAGAAGAGTATCCCATGCGAGCACCTTACGGATTTCCTGAAACAAACTATTTGCATGACGTCAGTCCGGCCAGAAGTTATGTATCAAGACAAAGCAGTATAGGCAGTTCAGCTGGATCCGGTCGAAATCTCCCATCGAACAAGAGAAGATCCAATTCGTTATCTGTACCGCCCGGAATGCCTCGCTTTGTTTATCCATCGTCACCTTCTGTACGTCGAAGGTCGTTTCAGAGTGTGCCTAGTTCACCTCGAGTATCAGATGATTCTAGTCAAAGTGTTAGCAGTAGTAGTAGTGTTAGTCATGGTGGTGAAGAAGAAGAAAGGCATTATGTACCAAGAAGAAGGTTATCCTTGGGTAGTAATATGCCGCCTCCCTTTCCGCCACCTCCCCCACCACCTCAATTAAGAGCCAATCGAAGGTTTTCTTTTAATGGTATACCTCCTCCCCCACCACCACCACCTGGACCACCTAACATGCCTTCGGTCGTCCTCCCTGCTCCTCCAATGATGGATACTGTCAATCCTCTTCCCAGAAGAAATTCGAGCTTTAGCAGTGACTTCTTTCCCACTCAAAACCCACCTATACCACCTCCATTAGCAGCAGTAGCAGCAGCCGCAGCCGCAAATGCTCCGTCCATCAATGATGCCTCTACTGCTACTATGCCTATGCCAGCTCCAAGCAATACAGGCAATGAGATGCCACCCTCAAGTCAGCCTGATCCAGCTTGGTTGAATGGATTTGGTGCTAATGGATCTGGTAACACAGCCGGTTTATTCCATCCTATGCCAATGATGGGTATTGCACCCATGTTCAATCATCCCATGATCCCTCCTCCTCCTATGTGGAACATGATGAACCCTGCACAACAAGATCCCATGTGGTTAGGCGATTTTCCATTTATGAACAATCAGGATCCTAACTTGATGACACAAACTACTGAAGTGAATCGAAAATCACCTGTCAATCCAGTCGAAATGGAATCCATGCCACCACAGGCTTCGACTGAAGATACTCATCTACCAGAGATGGTGCCTCCACCCCCTCCACCTCCTCCGCCTATGCTTCAAAGAGGGCTGTCGATGCTTGGAGGCTTGTTTAGTGGCGCAAGCTATAGAAGACAACCTGAGTTCTCGACCAACAGTCGCGATGATTTCTTTCCACCTCCACCTCAGCTAATGAATTCCAAAAAGGAAGCTAAATTAGCTAAAGAATATGCCAAATTGGGCACGTTTTACTGTTGGAGAAAGTTAGATGGCACTGATTCTCACTTTGAATCATTCAGTATACCAAATCAAAAGATCATCAAACGAAAATTAGCAAAAAATGCACCTTCACAAATTATGTTGGGAAAAGAGAAAAAACTGCCAGGTGAAATCATGGTTGATTTACAACAAAATCGTGGGTGTTATCTAGGCAAAATCAATGGAGAGCAATTTCTAGTACAACTAGAGATCAAAGAAGAAACTTACCATCCTGCTAATACGAATAGTTTTGTATTTGCAACAAATGAAAATAATTGGTCACATCATGCATAAAAGTTGGCTCTGTTTATCTTTCCCCCCCCTTTGTCTTTATATATAAAAAACTTGCTCTTTTTTTTTGGTGTTATTTTATTTTCTTTACTGTGAGAGATCAGAAGCAATATCTTCTTCACTACTTTCAATCATCTCATTTTCCTGCTCAATAATGCTCTCGTCGCTTTCAGGTTCAATCATTTCACCATCACTTTCAGGTTCAATCATTTCACCATCACTTTCAGGTTCAATCATTTCGCCATCACTTTCAGGTTCCACCAATTCACTTTCGCTGTCATCCTCAGCAATGTCACTTTCAGGCTCAATGATGTCTTCATCACTTTCGCTCTCAGGCTGAACCATTTCACCATCGCTTTCAATGGCTAGAGTATCATGTTCCATCTCGACTTCACTCTCCATCATGCTTCCTTCTTCTTTGTGTACTTCTTGATCTACAAAGACAGACAATGGATGCTCTATGTCTTCTGTTGCCTCTAACTGATCCATAGACTCAACAATACCATCTTCCCCTGTATCAAGATGAATGCGTGTCTCTTCATCATAAGGCTCTAAAAGATCACCCTCATCTACTGAATTATGCTGCATTTCCAGCTCAATAGACTGGTTTTGTTCTTTATACTGTACATAAATATCTTGTGCAGCAGCATTCAGGAAGGCTGGAATATTTCGGTCTTGAATGATGTAGGTCTGATAGATATCTTGTAGTTGAGACATATAAGCATCACGCTTAGAGCCCACAAATCGCAAAATACCCTGTGTCTCATCTTGAGTCGTCTCTAGCTTGACCAAGAAGGACAGCTCAGTAGGATCGACAAGGGCGTGTTCAAGGCGAATGAGATCATCATTTCTAAAGTTGACATTGTATCCCAGTAGTAATTGGATTTGAGTGATAATCTGTTGAATCTTGTTGCCCCAGACAGAATGTAAGCGAGCAATGCGTTTATCGCGTGCTTCAATCGTTGCCTCCTGTGCTGCTCTTTCTGCCTTGATGTTCTCTATTGTCATTTTGGGAACATGGACGGAATCGGTTGCCTTATTGGTTAACTGATCGAGCAATGCTTGGTTTTCCTTTTGAAGTCTTTCGAGTAATGATTTGCGAATAGCGTAATCTTGTGATAAAGGGTTGTCCAAGACAGTCAAACAATGGTCTTGCTCTGTTTGAGTCTCTGCAGATGTAGCCTGTTTGCGCTGAACAGGCTCAATATCAGAGGGAACTTGAATAGGTTGTTGAGCTCGTACTGATGTCTGAAGTCGTTCTACTTGTTCTTTAGTAGCATTGTACTGTTTTTGTAAAATAGCTTCATTCACACTTTTCTGCTGTAATTCTTTGAATCAAGAGATACTCTTTTCTTTTAGTCATTCTTGTATAAAACTGCATATCTATATATGTATTTCTACCTTCAATCAATTGATTTTCTTTCTCGACAAGCTGCTTCAAGAAATCAATAATACTTGAGCCTGAAGCTAATGCTTCATAAGGTCCACAGGAGAGATGCACTTGAATAGGTGCTTGTTCAGCCCTTTGAGCCTCCTGTTCAGCCAACTGTTGACTTAGTGTGGTGATTTGATTTTGGCATTGTTGAATGTGTTGTTGAAGTTCAATGATCTGTTTCGCCTTTGTATCATCACCTACATCTTGATCAGCGTATACAGCCAACTGTGTCTCCAGCAGGTTGATATATTGTTTCCATGTGTCTACACCAACCGAGAGTTTGGTTCTAGCTGAGGCTTCAATAGCTCGTCTCTCCTTTTGTTCTGCCACTTCCTTTTTCAGTTCAGTAAGATGAGACTCTAATGATTGAATCACATGCCATTGATCCTTGACTTGTGTTTGATACTGTTCAACTGTTCGCTTTAGAAATACAGCTTCTTCTGCCTTTCTTGTAAGCTGATAAATAATGCTATCAGGTGTTTGCTGGCTATATTCAGGCTGAGAGGCAAGGTAGGTAGCCCAATCAGCCTGCTCAGCACGTAATTGAGCAATTTCAGCTTCCAATTGAAAGTTTGTTGCGCGTAATTCAGAGAGAGCATCTGCTTGTCTCTGAAGACCGTCTCGTTCAGATCGCAAGAGTTCTACATTTTGAGATATACTCTTGTAATGATCCAAATCACGTTTCAGCTTAAAGTTTTCGGATTCAAGGTCGAACGATCGTTTGATGATACCTAAACAAAAGTCACTCATCAGTCTCCTTCTCTTCTATGGATCTGTCCTCTAGAATTCCGCTTTTTTTTTTTTTGCTTACTTTGAAGTTGAGCATCCAGCTTTTCAGCGGCTTCTGATTGGGTAGGGTATGAAGAAGCATGTTCTTGCTCCATTTGGTGAATCTTTTCGCTCAACTTGGCTTCTCGATAAAGAGCTTGCTCTATCTTGGCTGCATCGGCTTCAGCGGATGCTTTTAATGAGGCAATCATACTCTCGAAGCTTTTTGTCTGTATCGAATGCACCTGTTGATCTGTCTCTCTCAGTCCGTTAAGTTTCCGAATCTCTTCCGACTGACTCTGTACTATGGATTCCAAGTGGCGTGTCTCTTGTCTTTGGCTTTCGAGTGCACTTCTTAATTCATTCTATCGATAGTTATAGGTTGAGAAAAGAAAAGGAAAAGAGTTTGATAGGTTCGAGAGTGAACTTACTGTCACGGTAGTATGTTTCTCTTTCATAGCTGCTAGTGTCTCTGTTGCCTCATCATAACGTTCTTTATGATAGACTGCATGTCGTTGTGATTCTGCTTCTGAAGTTACTAATTGCTGAATCGTTGCTAATTTTTCTTGAAGTGCTGATTCTCGAGTGATTTGATCACTTTGGGCTTTTGTTTCTAGTTCAGATATCTTATGCTCCAACTTCCTGACAAGATTTTCCAGTCTTGTTACTAGTATTGAAATGTGAATATAGGTTCACTAAACAAAGAGAAGGAAGATTTACCATCGCGCTGTTTCTGTGAAGAAACAAACCCTTCAGAGAACGACAGCAAACTAGCGTCTATTCTCTGACGTTTCAAGGGTAGCTAAGAAGTGTATTTTAGAGACCAAAAAGTATAAGGAATATGTGTTTTACAAGTACCTCTGACATAATAAAGAGGTATTAAAAGAGAACGAGAGACAAGAAAAAAAAAGATTAAATGGTAAGCGTACTTTAAAATATAAGTGTAAAGTTGATCCATTTTCTTTTTTTATGCAATCCTTTTTTCTATCTATTACACGCGCCTGAGCTAATATAGGATGCGTTTTTACCCTATTAAAAAAATATACCATATTCAGTGGCTTAACATTGCCTAAAATTATGACAAGGTTATTATTTGATTGTTGTGTGTTTTTATTTGTTGCAAAGAAAGAGGCTATTGTTTTTTCTCTGCAAATCTCTGTGTTTGTTATGTGTCACTTGTGTCATACAAGAGTTGAAAAGAAAGCCATTGGCAGCACAAATTGATCTTTTGGCTCTCTTTTTCTACACTTGATCTTGTAGGAAGCTCCTTTTTTTTTATTCTTGCGATTTATGATAGATAGTATACATGCTTGACAGTTTGAAAATGGCTGTATCATTTGACAGTTCGCCTCCATGAGATACCAAGGCATAAACTACAGCTAATAGAGAGTGATGAGATGACTGTGTGCCCTTTAAATAAAAAGTTCTTGTTGAGTATGATTCCAAGGTAATTTCTACTCGAGAAAAGAATGACCCAGTCTTCTGTTGAGCATTAAAAAGAGAAGAAATGATGGTTAGTCCAAGAATCAATGAGGTTCATGATAGAGTCTTGTTTTAACATGGCCATTCGTTTGAATTCCAATGGGGACAGGCCTAACATTATAGACGGGTAATCACAGCCATGTTCCTGTCAATTTGAAGTTTTCTTTCAAATAGATTACTTTTTGATTACTTTGTTTGAAACAAAAAAATGATTCCAAAGAAAAGGTTTAAAGTAGAAAAGAATGATCTTGTTACAGTAAATCTAAAAAAAAAAGAGTAATTTTTCTTTTTTACTAGTGCCTTTATGTCTGAAGAATGAAGCTAATTAAATAAAACAGAGAGAGAATTTGATTTAGAACTGCATTTTGAAAAGACAGAAATGCTTAGAATGATTAACAGAATGGGATCAAGTAGCTCACCTTATCTGCCCTTTCTGTCCTGCTTTGATTTATATTAAATTAAGGAGAAGGTAATAAAGACTCATTTCAACTTGTCTCAAAAAACGGCTTCACTGGAGAACATCCAAGTCTATCATCAAACACGACAAGTTTCAATTTGTTTGAATTCATTGCTCATTTTCTTGTTCACATTTAGCTTATCTGTTTATCAGGGCTTTCTCTCTAAAGTCAACTCTTTCCCCCCTTTTTTTTTCTTTCTAAGCCTATACAAACAAACAACTTTGCCGATTCTACAGTTTTCTTTATATTTTATTACAAAAAGAAATGAGTATGAAGTCTACTTGATTCATGTACCATCATCTCATGAAGCTTATAATAATTGAGTTCTTGTTTAATCTGATTGGCCACGATAGCCGTCAATCGTGTACAGACAGCATCTGGATCTGAGCTTCGATCATAATCCTCTTTTGAATAAGTCTCAAAAACATCTACCATCTTATTGAAGCCCACACCTTTAGGCGTCTTTGCTTTTCGTTTCAACATGGAGCATTTCTTCTTCAAGGGCATCGACAGTCGTTTTGAAGGCCATCTTTGCTTTTTCTCTATCGGACTGTTTTCTATCGTCTGGAAAGAACAGAGTGTAGAATGAAGGTCGTCTCGACTGGATGTCTTTAAGATGCTCTTTGAAGGGTAACGACCAATTGCACCGAGAGAAGCTGACCTTCCTAATCGATCCTTGAGTCGAGTCGCACTTGAGAATCGTCTAGACTGTTTCCGTTCCAATAGTTGAATGCTATCCATGGAATGTCTATATCGACATGTTTTATGGGGGGAATGATGCTCGACTGAGCCCATCAGTGTACTACCGTTAGAGCAAGTGGACATGGATTCCATGGATGGGTTCCATTTGGTAGGAGAAATGACAGGTAAAGAGGGCTGGCTGTGCATATGACAAGATGAAAGCCGAAAGACTCGTCTTACTCTTGATTTAAACAGAGACAGTTTTGATTGAGATGGTGGTGTGGGTGAAGCTTGAGGAGAAAAGCGACTCGATGAGACTGTCTTGGGCATCTTTGTTGTCTCTGATTGCTGAGTAGGTGTATCTGTCCAGTCTTTCTGAGAATATCGTTTTAGTGAATCTACAACAGTAGTAGTAGTGTCACTCTTGGCATCATCATCCAATTGTCTCTTTTGAAATTCATAATAGTAATTCTAAAGCAGAAAAAAAGAGAGAGACAGTGTGCTTGTTAAATGACTGATTTAGGGGGGGAGGAGAAAAAAAGAAGGGAAGATTCTTTTTTTTTTTATATATAGAAAAGAAGCAGAATGATCTTACCTACATTGTTTAAGGCAAGTAAACTCATTTCATGTATCATTTTCTCTTTAGGGGAAAAGACTTCTGTAGGTGATCTGGTACTAATTATAGTAGTCATTTACAGATGATAAAGAGAATAGACTATAATGATTGATCTGATAGATAATAAGAAAGGAGTGAGGGAAAGAGGGAAAAAGAGAGAGAGAAAAGACCATTTCTCTGTTTTTTTTTTCTTTTTCTCTTTTTCCATACCTTAAACACAACTGGATATGATTTGACTTTATTCATTGCCATAACCTTTTTCTCCTCTTCTTCCCCCTTTCTCTCTCCACATAAGAAATAAACCCTTTTTCCCCCCTTAACAGAAAATAATAATAGGATAACTTCGGTTCTTTTTTTCTAAAGAATGACATTTGAATTCTTGATCTTTTTTCTATTTATAAATGGCCGATTCATAATGCAGTGAAATACAACAAAGGCTTTCATTGACTTGCCCCCTATAAAACCGAGAAACAGAGTCTATTGATTTTATTTATCAAAATGGAATAGCTCATATTTTTATCATCTAAAAAGATGTAACGTAATGCTTATCTTGTTCTAATCTAGAATGGATAAAATCCAAGCTTCTTTTTTTTTTTTAATAACAAAAGAAAGGACTAAATGCATATAATATATATATATATAAGAAAAAAAATATGTATGTACGAGAAAGAAAGGTGTACGAAGGCTAGTGAAGTAAATATATAGTGTATGTATGTATATAAAGGGAGGGATGTGGATGTAAATATGTGTCATGTATGTATAAAAGAAGAAGAAGATGGTCTAAGTTGTTTTTGGTTTTTCTGGGTTTCTACTCCTGACTGATGGTAGATAGTGTATGCGACTTCTTTTCACGCACAGACTTCCTTGGTGATAAGGGTGTTAATTTGAGTAGACGCGACATAACAGAATTAGGCTCTTCACTCTTTCTTCTTCGAATCACTTCATTTCGATCTCTTTGATCTTTTATAGGACAAATGTCACTATGACTGACACTGCGTACACCCCAATATTTACGTTTGTGTTTACCAGAACCAATAGTACGTTCTTCCATATCATCAGGAATCACAACCATACCAGCAGCCACACTCACTCTTCTGCCTGAAGGATTGAGAATAGGACGATCAGGCAACATACTGGATGGTAAGCGCTGATTGCTTTCCTTCTCTTCCCTTTCTTGTTTATCCTTGACTTCTTCTTCCAATCGAATCCATTGTTTGCGATTCTCGGCCAAGGTCTTGACGAGTTCATCTGCCTTTGGGAATAGAGCAGCAAAGATCTCGAAATAAGGACTAACCACAAAATCGCCAAATTGAAGACCAATCGTCGTCTGACTCACCTGACTTCGGTCCATATTAGGCGATACAGGCAGTCCGTGCTCTCGTTCAGCTTCTCCTTGACGAAAAAACTCTTCGCATACCAAATTCGACCAGGCAAGGCAGACAGGCCAAGGGCGTAATGCATTACTGATATCGGCAGCATGAAGTATAATTTGGCAGAGAATCTGTCGCTGCTGTGGTTCTGTGATATAGTTGGGTGGTGTATGTACAGTCCTTTCGATACCATCCACCTCTATCGTGCTTGTCACAAGATCAGCGCCGGATGCGTGATGATGATGGCTATCTGATGTAGCCCGTCTAAGACGTCTTAGTGCACCCAACTGGCTGTTGGATGATACCGATTGCTTATCTTCTTCATCATCATCTTCGTCATCGTCGTCCTCTTCCTCTTCTGGACTCACTGGTAGTACAGGCATAAGCTTAAGTGAAAGTGGGATCATGTCTTCTTCAAAATAAGATTTTCGTCTAAAATAAGCAATTGCACTTTTAGCGCCTTGAGATGAAAAGATCTCTTTTACTTGAATATCGTCATCATTCACATTGGTGATAGCATTGGGTAATGAATGATGGTGATGACGATGATGATGATGATGTTGGCAGCCAGAGGTTTCGCCCAAGCTTGAGTTTTCCTCAAAGTTCTCTTCTGCAATGATTTCCAATAAATTGGCTAGATTTTCCTGTAGTTCATAGTGGAAAATCATATCGGTTGCCAAGATCATTTTGATGATCGATGTACGCATTTCTGGTTCTGAAGTAGGGATTCCCAAGGCAGCACTAGCACGATCAAGCTGTTTCAACAACTTGTGCTTGGTAATCAAATCCATCGTAATAGTGCATGAATAACTTTCCAACACAGATTTGTTACTATAGCGAATAGCCAAATCTGTCTTTAGATTCACTTGAAAGTTATTGTTCTTTCCCGGCTGTAAATGGAAAAAAAATTTTTTTACTATAAGGCCTATGGACTCAATCTGATTGGTCAATTGACTTACATGCCCAATGTCATGACACAGACCAGCAATTAAAAGAGCAGCAATATCAATGCGAGAAATGTATTTGGCCACATCATATTCAGTCACCATATGATACAGTACAATAGACACGTCGACAGCATGGAAGAAAGAGTGGTATGCATTAGGCAGATAGCCATGGTCTACATCCACCAAAAAATCAAGAAATTCGGATGGTGTAACACCTATAGACTCGCATAGACCAAGTCTCTCAAAGAAGCCGAGAATAAAGCCATAGAGCTCAGCACGAGACTTATGAAGTACGCTAAAGTCAGCAAGATCTTTGACCACATACTTGGGATCAGATACTTTGATCATCAACTACCAAAGACCGATTAACACTTTCGTTCTTTCTCTCATAATCCGAGTTATAAACTTGACATGTCCATCTTACACATTCGATCACAAAGAGATCCTCAGATGACAAATTGTTGTGCCTTAAAATAAGCATATAGACTAACAGGAAATAAAATAATGTGTAAAAAGAAAAGAAGAGAAGAAAAAGGGAAAAAAAAAAAGCAAGCTCAAGAAACGAGAGAAACAAAGAATATATACCAAAAAAGGATTACACTAATTTTTTTTTTTTTTAGGGAGAAATAACTGGACCCCAGTTTGCGATTGTAATACACAGCCACTCCAAACTTGCATTTATGCAGCAGTAACAAAGTACAAAAGAGAAAAAGAGAGAGAAAAAAGGAAAGGAAGTTAAGCTGCTTTTATTTAGGCTTACATCACTCAGTCTAGTGTAACCTACTTTAATGTACTTGGGCCTTGATCCTGCAAGACTTACACACGCACACAAGGTAGTACAGTGCTTTCTTTCTTTTTTTTTTTTAACCAAGTTTGAATCATGTCAGTGTCGTTGACCTTCTTTTGCGAGGCAAATGACATGTGAAGGCAAATTTATTGTTTTTTTTTAGACAATAGGCAACTTTTCTCTAGACAACTATTTAAAAAAAAAAAAAAAGGTGTACCAGAAAGCCTATTCAGCTGTTCCCTTTGAATTCCAGTACTTTACTATGGGCTAATCAGAAAAAAAAAAAAGTACAGAATTGTCCAACCCTATAGAACCTTTAAACGATTTACTCGTCTGTTTCTATGTCTGATTTGCATTCATATTAAAGGATGAATGATACGTGTTGGAAAGAACAAAGAAGATGTACGTTACACTAGTTTTTTCCCTCAGAGAAACCGATCAATGTCCTTTTTAATTTATTTGCAGCACTTTGATCTAAAAAAGATGTTCAATAAGGCTCCCCTTCATGAAAAAGAAAAGAGGTCTATATAGAACCAGATTTGCATTTTGACATCTTGAAACTAACATCACTGCAGAAAAAAAAAGAAAACACCTTTTTGCCTTCCTCTTCTGATTTGTTTGTGACCAGTTTGGTTTGCTGACATGTCAGTCAAGGTACCAACAGATTTTTACCTTTTGCCCAAAATCATAGCTGAATTTCAAATGCGAGACAAATGTCTTACAATAAATGCAGCATTATGTCGCTGATTTTCAAAAAAAAAAAAAAAAAAAAAAAAGAGCTATCTTGCGGTAGCCCATTTCAAGTTTTTCTCCAAAAAAGAAAACACTTGAAAAGCATGAGTATCCAAGATGACCTTTTTAAAAGTCAGCTAGTACGCGTGCAACTAAATGAGTTATGCATCTCTAAAGTTAGTTGCATCAAAACCTTTTTCTTAAGATGAGCGGGAATTGTTTCGATATCTGTCAAAAGATCACTTTTGTCAGAAACCAGAACTTTCTCTTATCTTTATCGTGAATGACTGAACAAAAACCATTCAACACTACCCGAGTCCAAATAAGAATAGCCTATTCAATCAGATTCTAAGACTGGTTCATACCTCTTTACACATACGGAAAGAGGACATGGTTTCAAAAAGAATTTCTTTGATGCACTTTTGCTGTTGCACTAGGTAAAGAGCTTGTTTTCGCCTCCTTTGTCAAAGTCTCTCATTCTATAGTTCTCTAGAGAAAGTTTAGAGTGGTTCACTCGAATTAAAAAAAAAATTGCATTTGAGAATTTCACCTTTAGAATATCATCATTCCTTGTAGTTGGTAGTAATATAATGCAAATGATCAACTCCACATCAAATCAAGCAATTCAAATATGAGCAGTCAATCTAATACTTTTGCTTGTTCTTTGGGGGGGGGAAAAAACTAAAAGTCTCCTTCATGAAATAATTCACAAGTGACAGCTTAAGGATTAGGTGTATTTTCTTCAAATAACAGCTCTTTCTCTTTTGCAAAAGAGACAAAAAGAAGAAAAAGACACTAGTTTGGAAGAGATCAATTCGATTCAATTCAACAAGTGTAATTCTAGAGTTATGCATTGTAACTTTTTGATTTATTCATTAGAGTAATTTTGTGCGCCTTTTCTGTATCAAAAAGTTCTCTTTTTTATTGCAACACTTTTACTCTTTTTTTTTTTTTTTTCCTTCAACAAGAAGACTTTGCATGTAGACTTCTTCTCATCATCCCAATGAGACGTGTTTTCAATTTAAAGATGGGAATAAAGGGCATATTAAATCTAGATGCTAACAACCAATTGAAGGGGGCTATCAAGATGTATTTCAAAGATCTGCATAAAAAAAAAAAGCAGAAATTACTTTTTCCCCCCTTTTTCTTTTTCCAAAGACATAAGCACAACTGGATAAAGTCTATGTCCAATAGTCTATCTCTATCAGCTTTGGCATTAAAAAAAAAAAAGTTCATTTAGTCTTTTTGTATATGCTGAACTTTTCTCGCACAAACTGTGAAAAAGTGAGTTCTGACTAGCGCAATCAAAAGAAAAAAAAAAAAAGAACTATACCCAATGAATAGTAAGAACTTTTAGAACTTGATTGTTTATACATATTATTTTGCTTCATTTGGCTGATATCTATGTTGCTACGGTCTCTTTTCTTTAGACATACACATTTCGAGTGATAATCTATATGTTTTTGCCAGCCTGTTTTCTTTTGAAATGACAAGGCTATAGTCAAGTCATAACTCATAAAAGCCTTCTTTTTTTTTTCAAAATGCCAACTATGAGAGATAAAACATGAAATACTGATCATTGTCTCTAGAACTATGAATCCAAGAACTTATTCAGAATTGCTTCAAGTCCAAATCTCTGGTTCCCAAGCATGTACAACACACAAACATTTAGGATACCGCAATTTTGGGCACCAGCACCATTGTGCATCGTTTGACAGATTCCCTTATACTTTTTTATATGCAGCTGTGAGTCTATGTTGCATATACAGCTATTTTTTTTTTCTCAGGTCATAATTTTAAGCATTTACACAAATGTCTATATTCTGCGCACGGTGTTATTTCTTCTGAATATATATATATATATATAAAAAAAAAGGCGGACCATTATACTTTTTTTTGTTTTGAAGACTAATCCTTGGCCTTTTTCAGGCTCAAATAGTGTCAAATTTAGTTTAGCCACAAAAGCAAATTCTTAATGGATTAGCAATCGAGTCATTTTTTAGTTGTGTATTATAAACTCTTTTCTTGAAGCTAAATCAACAAGTCTTGAATAGCGAATCCCAAGCACACGACACACACACTAAAAAAAAAAAGGATGTCTCTGAGAAAGTTTATTTTTGAATGACTGATTAAAGATATACGCCTTTTTTTTAAACTTTGATGCTCCCCCCGGAAGCATGCCGCGAAATTAACACAATTTGCTATAACACTACTTGAATTCCTCATTCTGGAACTTGCTAGAGTGCATCTATTTTATAATCAGAATTTTTTGAGAAACGGACATTTTCGAGAATTACAAACTCCGAACCCAAATAAATAAATTTAAAGTCAGAAATAATTTTTATTGGTTAATTCTGAGCTTTCGGTGAGACTTGTGGAGCTTGGAGAATTGCTCCACAAGAGCAAAGGCCTCTTGAACATTGTTGCCTTGGGCGTAGGAGAAGCTCTTGTTGTAGTATCTCCTAATCGTCAAGGGAGCTTCTCCAACTGGGTTGACACTGTCCAAGAAACGATCAATGTTGCCATTAAGACTTTCAAAAGAATAGTCGCATTCTTGGCGAGCTTCTCTTTTGGCTGCACCCCAGTACCGTTCAATCCAATTACATTCACAATAGTACTTGGGGTACAGCTCGAAAATAATGCCCTTGGCTTCTATGACTTCTGCAAGGATAGACTTTTGATTGGCAAATTCTGGTTGCTGCTCCAAGTCCTTTGATTTGTCTCAATCTTTGCTTTTGCTTTGAAATTTTTGGCATTTTAAGTGTAATTAGATGAAAAGCTGTTTATTCTGTCAAGTCACCAAAAGCAAACATTAAGATGGTCCTCTGTACTACACTATGACTACAGTCGCCGCTTGAAATGAAGCAATATTATTGGCTGATATAGTGAAATTAAGAGGACATATTCTTACCTCCCTGCTTAAGATACTCATCTTTGAAGACATTTCACTTTTTAAAAAATCAAGTTTTTGTAACTTTTCGTCCACCATCTTGTAGAGAATCACATTCTGAACAGAATAGTGTCAACAGGAACGAAAAAAAGTCAAGTCCCCACTTCCCTATACGTTTCTAAAAAAGTCAAAAAAAATTGCAAAAAATTTCGGACCATAAAATAGATGCACTCTAAAGAGAGAGAGAGAGTAAAAAAAAATGCATCAGTTTCCATTTTTGGCAGTAAGGAAATCGAACAGAATTTTCTCGAATTAGCTGATTTTCAGAATTCCCGAGTCCAAAGTAAAGAGAGAATATAAAGAGATGATTGCTTTCCGTGATATGTAACGAGGCCATGGCTATGCTCAAACAACCTCCCCTCTACAACACAGCTCATCGTTCCATGTTGCCAAGTCGCAATGGTTGAACATCCTGATAGCTTTGAACTGAAGGCTGAAATACCTGGCTTTGACAAAAAAAAAAAAATCAAGATCGAACTGAGTGGTGAACACAACGAAGAGCATAGTGCAACTGGATACAGCTCAAGAAGCCAACCATAAAGAAAAGCAACTGAATACAATTCAAATAGAAGAGAAGTCATTGACTCAATCTAATGATCGTCCATGGTGGGTTAAAGAGTCCAAAGCTCATTTTCGTTCCCCACACCCATTCATACAGAAATCATCAAGGCTTCGTTCCATGATGGTGTACTTGAAATCATTGTTCCAAAGAATACTGAACAAACCAAGCGTATCACCATAAATTATTTTCTGTAAATTTTCATACATAAATAATTCTATTGTAATAAATAATAAAACTGGTTTTTTTCAAAAAAAAAAAAAAAAAAATTGGATGATTATGCAGGCCATTGTGTTGTTTTGGTTATTCCCATGATGGATTCTATCGTTATTCTTCAAAAGTAGGTAGAACGACTGGATTTTTTTTTAAAAAATTAGTTTTGATGTAAAATTCAGCCTCCATTGAATTTTCATTAATTACAGTTCAATTAGCCTTGTCATTGTTCTAATGCTTTGTAAATCTGCCCTCTCCCTTACACTACAGAAAGTATTATTTCGAAGATAAACTATAAATATGTTCTGGTTAAGCAAGCGACAATAACAAACAAACATAAAAGTACTCTTCTTGAAGCTATCGTAGTTCCCTTTTTTTTTCTATAGTATCATTATACGTAAGACACAAGTAAGGTTAGTTATCTGTTTAACGCTTGTTTTCCATACAACAAAATCACTTGAAAGTACAAGAGAAAATAGCACATTGAGAAAAAAAAAGTATGGGTCATCAATGCAAATTCGATGTTGTAATTGAATTCTTGTTGGAGTTTCTCGCATTTGTATTCAATCTTTAAGCCTCTCTACATCAGAACGTTCCCCCCCCCCTTTTTTTTGTTATTTTTTTTTTTTTTTTGAAAAAAAGCAATGGTGTTAAAATCTCAATTAATTCTCGAAATACCAATCAAAACAATTTCAAACATTTGACCATATTAGTCTCATTTTGAAAACAATGATAGCTTTCCAACAAATAATAAAAAAAGACGAGAAGCTTTATAAAACATAGCCAATTCTCTCTCAATCTTTTTTTAAACAATAAAATCTATTACCTTACCTGCTTATCCTTTTTGGATTTGAAAGGTATTTTAGTAGTCGATTACACAGAAAAAAAATTTTTTTTTTACCTGCCTTTTAGCGATCAAATCGCTTTAGTGAATAGATTTCCGAATTTGTAATTTAAATCTGTGGAAAAAAAAAAAAAAAAAAAAAAAAAAAAAAAAAAAAAAGAGGGTTAAAGTTGAACGGAAGCCGGAATGAAAAAAAAAAAAAAAGTGAACATGTGAGCTACCATCTCACATTAAAGAAAGAAAGAAAAAAGTGAACCTATTTTTTTTTCTTTTCTTTTCTTTAAAAAATAAAATAATTTAATTCAATTATAACCCACCCATACCCACTTTTTTTCTCTCTTCTCTCTCTCTTTTTTTTTTCTCGCTCAACTTTTTCCCTTTTTTATTTAAAAACAGCAGAAAAAAAAAAAAAAAGAAAGGAAACAAATTACACTATAAACCCTATAAAGGAAATTACAGTTTCATATTATTATTTTTTCAAAAAAAAATGTCTACTGTAGCAGTAGCCACCGTATCACCCAAGTCTCACCATGCATCAAAAACATCAAAGCCGTGCACATCTGCAAGCTGTTGTTCTCCTTCTCGCCTCTGGAAGACAGTTCAACTCTTGATCAATACCAACAATCGAGATGAATTTCGCAAACTCTGTGGAGACGAAATCAAACAATCTCATGTCGTTCGTGTCATTCTGTCTTCTCGCCTTTCCAATAACCCTCTTGTCTATAAGAGTACGATCACTATTGACCATCGTATCACGGACAAGTTCGGCAAGCTATCAGTCACTGATCTCAACGCGCTTGAGATTGCCCTTTTACAGAAGCGTGAACATATAGCATACATCCTTCTTCAGACCTTGAAGCAACATGCCAGCCCTTCGGAATGCAAACAGTTCTTGAATCACCAGTGGGGAAAGCAAGGAAATACAGCATTACACTTGGCTGCCTTCTGGGGTATGTCGAAGCTTGTACGACTCATGTTGGAGATGGAGGCTGACCCCTTTGTTAAAAACAATCGTCAACTCAAACCTATCGATTGTACGACCCATTCCGACACAATCAACCTTCTGGAACAAAAGAAACAAAAAACAGTGACAAAGCGTCCCAGCCTTTTACTCAGAAAAGCCGAAGAGACAGTGATGCTCTCACTTGGTATTTCAGAACCTGAACCAGTGGAACACATCTTTGTTCCCACAAAAGAAGTCGATCTATCAAGAATTTCTCCTGTTTCATTCTCTTCTTCCTCGTCTTCTTCCTCGTCATCTTCCTTTGATTCCAACTGTTGGACTCCACCTCAATCACCCGTTCCATCTGTCGAAGTGATTATGGAGACAGTCGAAGAAAAAGAAGAGCAAGAGCTCATAGATTTAAGCACGATGACTATCGCAGACAACAAGGAGGATTTGCTGTTTGAACGACCCGGCTGCTTCCCCCGTCATGTTCTGAAGGATGAAAAAAGAAAGAGCACAGGACTACAAAAGTCTAAAAGAGTTCGTTTTGACCCTCAGACGATTGTCATGGATGCCTGTGTCCGTGGTGACATTGAGGAATTGATAGATTTAGAGGATCAGGTTGATTTTACGATGCAAGACTTGCAGAATAGATCACTATTGCACATTGCTATGATGCACGGACATGAACACCTGGTGGAATATCTGTGTGATAAAATAGACGTGAATCATGGTGACAAAGATGGTAAATTTCAATCAGATTATCGTGCATTTTCTTTTTTTTTTTTTTTTTTTTTGTCTGACTCGTTTATTTAGGTTGGACCTGTCTTCATTATGCTGCTGCTTTGGGGCTTTGGAGACCACTTCAATTCTTGCTGTCAATCCCAAACTGTGATATCAGTGCACGGACCAACCATGGATTACGCGTAGAAGATTGTCCAGATACAGATTTGGGAAGAAGGAAATGTAAAAGTAAGTCTCAAAAAAAAAAGTACATTGTTCAACCTGAAACTCATTGTTTTGTTAGTATTGATTGATAGAACCCTCAAACGTATCAACAAAGACCTTCCAAAGAAAATCACAAGAAAACAATCTGTAAATAATCTTGCTTAACCAGCCTTTCTCTCCCCCTCCCTCCCCTTTCCTTTCTACTCCTTTGACCTATTTGTACCTTGTCTACATTCGCTTTTTTTTTGTACAATCCCTTTTATATCCCATTTCTTTCTTATTATTGTTATGCGCGCGTATATATCTTTATTTCTGAAAACAAACACTCTTCCGTACATATTGTATTCTATTTCTTTCTTTTCTCTCAAACCTTTCATTATCCCTTCACACACACAAAAATTATTTATTGACATAATCCCAAAGATACCCCCCATCAATTCCCCCCCTCTTTCTTTTTCTTATTTTCATCATTTTCATTCCCTTACTTCATTTCCGCTCCTTCTTTACTTTAAAACCTTATATTAGGTTTTGGGTATCATTGTACACTATGTATTTTATGTATATTTCTTCCCCCCCTTTTTTTTTGTAAAGTTGTTCTTTTTCTAAAGAACATTTTCCTGTATATCGAGAACAGTATAATCTGATATGACTTAAGAAATAAACAATAAGTGATATATGAAACCATTTTCTATTATTTATTTGTTTGTGCACAACTAATTTTAGACACTCCGGATGACTCAAGCTTTCACGGGAACAACGCATGTGCAGCGTTGTGACTTTTTAAGCGGTTGTCTGTGCATCTTTACAACAGTCATTTCTCTCTCATTCATTCATTCTCTGTCTGTATCATATGCTTTATCATCAGGTTAAGCAGTAAAGATGACTTGCTTAGATAATGAAACATAGGAGAAACAGACTGTTTTTTTTGTTGAGTTCTATATATTTTATTGTTATTTTAGAACAATAGATCTTGTTGGTTACACTTTGCTCACTTATTACTTTTTGTTGACTAAGAAAGCATACAAGCATTATGTCATACTATAGACTTTCTGTCAACAATCAAAACAGATAATTTTGTCCTTCTATGGAGTAAAAGGAGATCGCCAACAATCCTCAATTTTCTTTGCTTAAAGTCGATTGTTCTTATCAAAGAGAATTTGACTGTCTTATCATTCCTTAAGCCCATATTGCCTTCAAGGGATAGTTTAGCAAAAAAAAAAAAAGAAACATAGCCAAGGTAAGTCAGCATCAAAGTGACCCTGTTCCCCCTCCTTTTTTTCATTTTCAGCAAAAAAAATATTTGGTTTCATCACGTAACACATGTGCTTAAATACAGGCACAATAGTCCCAAACTCTCAAAGGAAACGGCTTTCTCTCTCTCTCTTCATTGTGGCTGAATAGGTGTTACACAGTATGAACATAGAGTAAAAGCAAATGCTCGTGCCTTATAACACAAAGCGACAGATGAGTTTCGAGTTAAATAGCCGCCTTAAATCACTATAAACACTTGACTTCTTTTTGTCCATAAAGAGACATCTGTGCTACTTTCCAATTTAAGAAATGAGTGACAGGAGTGTAGAGAGAAAGAGAGGGATTTTAATTATTTTCTTCTCTTGAGTGTCTCAGCAATTTAAAGCTTATCTACAACTTGATCAAAAGCCTAGAATCACACCAGAGAAATAAAAGTAGCAAAGTCGCTTTTTTTTAAAGCCAACAAACTATATCTTTAAATCAAGCAACTTATTTGTATTTCAAGTGTTCTTTTTTTTTTTGGTACGACACACATAATAAACTTAATCTTTCATTGTCATTTAAAAAGACAATTCCATACCACTGCGAGTACTACTACCTGTACTGCCTCTATTATGATCCATAGGGAGTGACATAGCGGAATAAGGGGATGAAGTAGGTTGAATAAATCGACTTTGTTGTTCTACAAAGAAGGTAGCTGTCTTTGATTTTGGTTTGACCAAGATCTGTTGAGCACTATTGGTATAGACGGTAGAGGCAAAGATATCAGGCGAAACAGCAGACACACGCACAGAGGGAAGTAGGAGATTGCCTGTCTTTAAAGGAACCAAACTCAGAGGAAATTCCATCACCTGATCTGGCTTGGATATAAACCTTAAGCGTCGTTTGCCTGATAATAGCCAGTTGTCATAATCAACATCAATATCATAAAAGAAGGCATCATCTGTTGCTTGTGTGGGATCTGGATTCCAATAGGTCAACTGCTTGATTCGAAGTGTACATGGACATGCTTCAGATACCAATAAATCTTTCTCTACTGAAAGACAAAGTTCAGCAGTATGTGTAATCTATCAAAACAAGGTACATTTAGAGTCTCTCTTTCTTTTCAAGAAATAAGTCTTTACTTTTGTAGTTGGCACTTCAAGTGGAAATGCAATTGAATGAATGCGAGGATTAGGACATTGTTGTTGAATCTGTTGCACTGTAATAGCCTCGTTTTGCTATAAAAAACATTCAAGTTAATAAGACAGACATTCAAATAAGCGAGAAACTTGCCTCAAAAAACTCTTCAATCAAATCCAACAGTTGTACTTTGGTTTTCAAGTCTCGATGAAGTAAGAATGATTCACACAATTCTACATCAAAGTCATTCAGATGAACAACATCTGTCAGACCATAGCTACAATAATCCACAGTGCCCAGAAATGCCTCCTTGACCTTCTCAAAGACATAAGGTACATGTTGCTCCAAATTGAACTTTTCTAACTTTTGTTTCATCATTACTTGTAAACTAGCTTCCACTTCTATAAAAAAAAAAGAAAATGAGTGGATTGCCCCTTTTTATTTCCCCCCTCCCCTCTTCAGCACTTGCCTTCCTTGAGTGATCGATAGCATACACTAAAATGAATCTTTGAATTAATAGCTGGATCAGAGGATTCCTTGGGTGTTTCTCTTTTGACAAGTTTGTAGATAAAAGAAACATGTTGTTGAGGGAAAAGTGTCTACATATAAAATCAATATAGAAGAAAGATACTTTACAAGTACACGTCTTACCATGTCACATTGTTTCACATCAGATTGACTATCCACAAGATAATGCGTAGAAGGTTTCACACTTGAACCAAGGATACGTACAGGCATAGCACCATTACATGAGAGTTCAACTTTGAGAAAGACACTGTCAAGCTAACATGAGTTTTTTCATCTTCTTTCCTTCTTTCGCTCTCCTTACCAAGATTCTCTAAAGATGGTAGATTCTGTCACTAATAAAGGTACTGCTACCTTGACATAATTCGAACTCACGAATTTATACTCATTTTCATTGCTATAATATGTCACCGTAGTCTTGATCTGTCATAGAGAAATAAGCCATTCAATCCCTTATGAAATCCTTCTTGTAACTTACACGATAATCAAATTCAGTATATGAACCTTCATACAAAACAAACAGTTCCATACTGCTATGAGGAACAAGGTGAGGTAAGCTGATTTCTCCTGCCTCGTTCATGATCAATTCCAGCGTTTGATCTTCTTGATCAGGACAAGATAGAATGGCAGTGATGGTTGGAGTGATTGTGATCTCCATACCCTCTGTCTGTGTCTCTAATGACAATGTACCCTTTGTACACTCTATCTCTCGACTCTCAATATGGATAGACAATCGTTGCTTTTCTCCTAAACAGACTAACAAATAAAAGATGAGTACTTGATTCCCTCCACCTTGTTTCTAAGCTTTACTATCATGAGGTTGAGCTACAGAAGCATACAATCGTTTGGTGTCATGATTCAATCGAACTACACGCTTCTTTTGACCAGGTCTCAGAAAGTTATGACTAAACACAAGTTTCCCTAATGTCATTTCACATGTCTCTACCACATAATTGCCTGAAGTGGATGTCTTTTTTTTTTTCTTGAGACTCAATCTTTACTTTAAACATTTCATGACTGGACTTACCATGCTTGTCAATAAGAATGTGTTTTTGCCAGGTAACAGATCTTGGTTTTCAAGACGAAACCAAATTTGCTCTGGATGACTTCCTACTAATCTCAATGAAATGGCATCGACATGTATTTTCTATAGATACAAAGTGTGAATTTAAACACATGTTGGTGCGTATTATATATATATAAAAGAACTTACTTTAGGCAAATGATTATCTACACATACTTCTACACTTGTGCTATCCACAGATTGATGATCGTCAATGATAGAGATAACAGACACTGAAAAAATAGGCGAAAAGGGTCGTTTGATCTCACTGTCCAATTGAGCTACATTCTGAATGACTTCATCTGTATAATGAGATGCCTCTTGATCACTCAAACATTTGGCGTTCTTGAGTAAAGCCAAGAGAGATTCCACATATTGATCAAATTTGCCCAATCGCTTTTGTGAATCAGCGCAATTGATCAATAGACTGTTCTCAATCGAACACCATTCTTGTTCACCATATCGCCAAATCATGGATTCATAAATACGTACGGCTTCTTCATATTTCTCTCGAATGCTTTTTCCTTGGAGTGTCAGTGCACCCTTCTATTTATAAAAAAAAAACCAATCGTGTGTACTTACTATTTTAAAGCAGCAATATCACCATGAACATTCAAGGCAGCTCTTGAACGAAAACTGGCATCATAACTTTTGATCGCTCGAGTACTTAGGCCCATATAAGTCTTGTCAAAGGCCTCTACAGACTCTATTGCCTCTACCAATTTGGTGTTGGTAATCACCTTTTTTTCATCCGCCTTGCTTGTCTTGTGGTCAATATAGATAGAGAAGGGAGCAGCGTTTGGTAAATGGCCACACTTGACACCCATTTTATCCAACTGTCTTCTGGCTGTCAATAACAAATCTGCCTTCACTGCATTGTAAGGTACCACAAGTTCTGTATTACTGGCAATCAACTGAGTTGAGAGTGGTTCGCATTCGTTCACGACATTCATACAGGCCGAAAAGACCCATGACTCTACAAAGTTGGGTGCCAACAACTCCTCTGTCTCTCGAATGGCAGGAATGAAATTGGTGATAAACAATTGTGCTCGAGCAGTCACTTCAATCACACGTTGTAATTTGAGAAGCATACGACATTGACGTGCAAACAAGTAACTACGGAAATCAAAGACTGAAATGATGTTCTTGTTGATCAAGTCGCGGTAATTTTTTCGTTTGAAATCGAGAATATTGCCACTATCGTCTCCTGGATCAGTGCCTCCGAAATGACCAAACCAAGCCAATGCTTTATCTAAATAAATTGCATGATATGAGACAATAAACAAAGGTGGGCAATCGTCTTTCTCTGACCTCGAAGTACTTGATAGAATGAGGCTTCTAATTCATCATACTGAATCAATGCATCTTCATATAATGTCATGATCTCATAAGCCTGTGCTAAACCCTCTTTTAATATAAAGAAAGTACAATAATTCCATCCAGGCATATGTCGTTGCATATCCAATCGTCTGGTGTCATCCTGAATCTGAAGTACTTGCATATCGAAGCTTGACAAGATACATTCTTTAATCTTTTCAATAAAACTATCCCATAATTCGGAATAAGGCCCTTCCGGATCCTTTTTACGAATATAAGCACATCTAGAAAAAAAAACATCCATTTTTTCTTTAGTCACTCATTATTTTGATCTCGATAGCTTGTTACCTATCCTGTTTAGGTGGATTGAAATCAGTCTTGATTTTATCATACACAGATGATTTTAGACCTAGATAGGTAGTGCTTCGTTTTGATTCATTGCCGGCTACATAAACCACAAGCCATTCTTGATTCTTTTTTGTCTGGATCGTCTCTATCCAATTCCGAATGTTTTTGCGTACACGAGTTTTATAGTCTTCATTATCCTAGCAAACAGAAATCAATTGGTGTTTGTTAAAAAAAGGACACACTCTCTTACATCACACGCGACAAAATAGAGATTGAGGTAGGTGGTTTGTGTGTCTGATAAAGAAGGTGGTGTATAGTCTATCGTAAAACGCTTTAAATCTACTTCCAGAATAGGAATAATACACTCGGCTCGTTGACTCGATGGTTGCCATTTCAAGTTACGAAGTGGAAGTCGAGAAGATAGGTCATCAGCAAGCAGTGGCCAAACATCATATTCATCGCAGTCTATTTTAGATGTCATGAATCATTTTGATTTCATAAAAAAAATCAAGAGTATGACTTTACATGTTACAGTTAACTTTTGGCCACTCATGAAACTTTTATTGTTTTCACACTATCGAAAGAGATTAAAAAAGGGGTAAATAGAGAGAGAGAGAAAAAAAAAAAAGTGAGACAGCCAGTTTATTCGGAGATTGAAACAGAAGGAGAGGAATTTTAAAGTTTTGCTTGACTTTATGCTTGATAGACATAAAATGCATAATTATTAGGGTCGCGTATCAAATAATCACGATCAATAAGAGACTCAATTCTCATTTTGACTGTATTTGGCTATCATCAAAAACAACGCGTCAGAATAGGATGTAAGCAAGCGTTCTTTTTTCTTCTTCTTTACCTCGCATGTATATTTGAGTTCCATCATAAGTGCAGTCATCAAGGCATCATGACTGATGGTTTTCTTGGCTTTCATGATACGTACAATGGCTGCCTCTAATTGATGTTGTCGATTGATATGAACCTTTTGCTCTACATCCTTTGTTTCCTCAGTCACTTGTTCAACAGAAGCAGGTGGCACACGTATCTTGACAGTCTCTGATTCAAACGCCTCATTGAATCTAAATTTATCACCTTGAGCAATGGTCTCTTTGCCAGACTCATTCACAATGAGTTTATGGCTGCCTGTAGAGATAGACAAAAGTAATCCCAAGACATCCTTTCGGCCTAGAGACAATCATTTAGTATGTACATACAAAGATCTGATTGGACTTACTAAGATGTGTTGCCTGTTGAATTTCATTGACAGAGAAACTCTTTTTGGTATTGTTAAATAAGCATAGAATGACTGCTTGAGATAGACTGACAGTGATCTCCTTGGTACCCTTGGGATAATGTGCAGCTAGAGTACAAGAAGATAAAGCATTCTGCCAAATCAGTTTACGACCTTTAAACTTGGTTGTATAGAATTGTTCATAAGATTTTTGAGTGGCCAACATCTAATAAAAGGGGGAATTGAGTGATGGATTCCAATTTATTTCCCATTTGACTTACTTCTGAAGACAATCGAATATCCGAGACAGGGTAAGTAGGCCAAGTACCTTGAGCAATGACCTTAACATGAACAGGCATCACTTGCTGTTTCTTTTTGAAATCCTTGAAGGCTGCATCTAGATCAGAAGAGACTTGGATGTCATGAAACATACTTTCGAGATTCTTGGTGAAATCTTGACCGCATTCACGCTTTAATCCCTCTAGTACATGGTTCTCAAGGTCGTTGGAAGAGCTACGGTCCAACAAGAGGCGCTTCGCTAAAAAGCGCTTGTAATACACCTCAAAGACATCTTTGCCCTGAATGAATCGAAACAAGACAAGTGCGCTATCGAGTGCATTCAGATCTGTCTCTTTGCCTCCTGTACGTTGTTTTTTTGTATACAACTTGAGTTTGGCATCAATAAACTTGGCCAACAGTTCAGCAGGCTTATTGCCTCGTGTGTTGATGAAATATTCAAAGCTTTCTTTGGAGGCATTGACAAACAGAGGATCATCTCCAAAACAAGCTTTGGTTGCCTTGTCCATTTTCTTTTTAAACTTGAGTAGTTGAACAATCATACTTGGATCAGCAGGTGAATTGGCTACCAGTGCTACACCTTGTGTCTATTTCAAAGAAAAAGAAGTTGAGTTCATCCAGCTACTCAAGTCCATGCTTGTTGCTCTTCTTTTTTTCTTACTTTGATATAATGGCCAAATGCATCTCGCAGTAAATTCAAACTCAGACTATTCTCCAGTAATTGATAAAACATCTTGAGTGGTTCATATTGTTGTTGATCCATCATGGAGTCAAATCCCTTTTTGATGACCACGTCTGTTTTACTATAAATTAACTGATGAATCACAGCCGAAGTCAATGGCTGCTTTGTATGTTTATCTAAATAACGCTTTATCTTGTTTTCGGATTCTTCTTGACATCGCTGTGCTACATGTTGAATATAATCAGGCGCAGTCATATTCTGGATGAGACGATTGGATTCCTCTTTATAATATTGGCTTGTACTTTGAATGAATTTGGGTTCAAAATCACTGTTGTAGAATGCCAATTCAAGTAACATTTGCAACACATCCTTAATCAGTGTTGTATCCACTGTCTGTCCATCTCTAGATAAGCCCATCCTATTGTTTTAGTTGTGCGGGTCATTCAAAAAAAAAAAAACTATCTCTACCTTTCTTGCTTAATGGTCTCCAATACTTCAGCAATCACTATATTTCGAAATTCAGATACATCCAGAATGACATCACTAAAGATACGCTTGCCTAACTGAACAATAGATGTATATTGTGTATTAGGCAGAATATAAGTTCGATCTAATTCCATATAGACATTCCGAATAATGGACAGTTGAGAGCAAAACGTTTTCCAGCTATGATTGAGTCGAACGAGTAATTGCTGGTTCAGTGGAACAGAGAGTAGTTCAATCTGGATCTTCTTGACATGATTCTCGAATTCTTTTGTCAGTCCTCTATAGACTGTTTCTGCTTTTCCGAATCGACATAGATTTTCGGCCAACTTTAGTGAAAAGATAAGTGAACAGATTCTTTCTTATTGCTAAATCAAACTTACTTTTGAAATAGTAATAAAATTCAAGTCAGAGGATGAATTGTTGGTAAAGACAGCTGTAATAAACATATTCTGTTTAGCCCAACTTTTCTCAAAGTAATCGGCAGGTAATTCCTTTGGGCGTAAAGCTAATAATAAAAATAAATCAAGAGGCTTTCAACAAGATCAAGCAACATACTGTTGAGGTTATGAATCACAATAGTAGGCAAAAGAGATTGCTGCCGAAAAGTACCCAAGTTTGGCTTGACAGGTGTGGTGGCAGTGTCAATTTGCATAGGGTCATCTCTTGCTTGGCTTGGTGAAGACAGAAAGCGATCTAAGCTACCTTGTGTTAGATCTGGTGTGCCTGTCTTTCTTTTCTTGTTGTCTATCTCAGTTGACTTAATACACTCCTAAACTAAACATACTTTTTTCTTATATAAAGGCTTACTTTTGCTTCTTGAAGAGGCTTTGGAAGACATTGTGTTATTACGAAAATTAAAGAAAAAAAAAATCTAAAGCACGTTAAAATATTTTTTTTTAATGCAGCTTAAAAAGATGGACTTTTGCTCTTTAATTCTTTATACAATTGCAACATCTTTTCTTCCTTCCAGTCAGCCCAAACCTCATAAATAGCTAAAATTTCTTGACTAATTTCTATCACACTTTTCATATCTACATTCAGGTCTGCAAACCATTGTTTCATATCCCTTTGATCGCCAACCGAGCCAGGTGCAAAATCAGCATGATTCAACACGACAGTTAGATAGATGGCAGCCAATGCTATCATATGAGGTGGATACAGAAGGCTGACATCTGTTCTATATGAATCATTTACAATAAACCAGGCATACTGTAGGCCTGATTCTCTCATACCTAACTCATTGCATATCTGTGTCAAGGATCGATAAGGGTGCCATACAATCAGATAAAACTCCAATTCTTCTAATAAATAAAACTCAAATTCGGCTACTTTGGAGCTATCATAAGGAAATCCACCAAATTCAGCTTGAAGTACGTATTAGTTTTCTCTTTCTTGTTTCTGATGTATGACTTACGTTGAAATACATGCTTGGCTTCTTGAGTTACCATTTTGATATGAATAGGACATTCTTCAATCTTGGTTGCTAAGTAAACACACGTCACTAATACAAGGACTGGATCAGTGCCTCGGATGCTGTTGCTATAGATACAAACATGTAAGTGAGTTCATTTGAAATACTATGGAAACCATACAAGAAAGTCTTTTACTTTATATAGAATCGTTTGAAATAGACAAAGGCTGTAGCTACCACTTGTTGTCGTAATTGAAGTCGTTTAGCTAACTTTTGTATTACTAATGAAATATCAGTTGAATCAAATAAAAAAAGAAAGAAATGGATCGTCTCGATTAGACCATACAATGATTAAACCAAATCCTCATCCTCACATAATCGTTCTCAGACACGTATTTCAAGTCTTCTTCTCTACTTTTCGCTAATGTGCAGCGATCTAGCATCCAATGGTTCCTAATGATGTCATGAACATTATTGATATACTACAAAGAAAAAAAAACACTAAAGAAAAGGGCTTACTTTTGTGTTGAAGCCCAATAGTTAGCTGCCATGATTGCACAAGTCGAGAATAATAAAAGAGAAAAGAAAATTGGACTTTTGAGTGAGATTTGAGCAAGTGTAACAGTTGTTCCTTGCTTAAAGAGAAAAAAAAAGAACTGAGTTTTAAACCTGACAGAATGTAAAAAAGTATCCACTTTATTCGGAAACCATAGTTATTCCTTATACTCATTTTCTATTTTCGTTCCTGCTTTCAAAAAGTAATCTAAAAAAAAACTCGACTGTCCGCTTGCTATACAACACAATTGCTTTCTTTAACAATTTGGGAACTCGTTGATTCTTTTTCTTGATCAATGAATACATCATGGTAACAGTTTGTTTGGCTGTAATGTCAAGTTGTAATAGGGTAACAAAGAGCAGTTTATTAATTTTCTTGCTATAGTGCAAGATAGCTATTCAATGTACATTAGATCGGGCTGATTTAGTTGATCATAGCAACATAAAACTTGCAAATTTTATTTCGGGAATGATTAGAGCCAATTCCTTATTGCGAATTGTATGAGCGAGGTCGAAGGGCAATGAGAATAGATAGCATAGATTCTTGGTGCTGTAGAAATCATTGTTATTAAATCACGATAGACTTGTTATTGTTTCGAACAAAAATCTTGTGGTCAAATATAGAATACGCATTCACTTTTCTTTTTCAATGAAACCCAATCCTCAGATATGAAAAAGCTTAGATGGCATACTATAATCACCATATCTGAGAAAGGAAGTGAAAGAAACTCGTTCTGCTCGATGGCTCGAGACAAGTAGATCAAGAAAACTGAATCACTGGGCAAGTGCATACAAATCAATTTTATTGTCTAACCAAATTTGGTAGTCATCTTCATTTACTTAGGCCATTTCAATACTCAGTCACCGAGCCACTTGTTCATGTAAGATCCTCTTTTGCACTCATCTTGGGATGAATAGGAACGGAGTCATTAATAGCATTGAAAAGGGTTATTTTCTTCTTCTACAGCGCGCTTTTATGAATAAGATTTCTCAAACTAGCCATTAGACTTTTAGGCACTCTTAGAAAGTTGCATTGTCCATTCTTCTCTATAGGCAAGTCTGTACATACTTGATTATTCACATTAGATGAGTATTCGCTAGCCTCTTTCTTCTAAAAAGAAAAAAGATTGAAAACAAAACAACGCGTATTGACACCTCTTCTTCTGCAGCAAACAAATCTGCAAGCATGATAATACTTTAACCTGTCTTCTTGACCCAATTAAGGTTTGTTCCTATCGTTTTCATTCAACATTTCAAGCTCCATTTGTTGGTCTAAGGCTGTTTAATAAGGGGTCTTTTTTTCTTTTTTGTCAATCCAGAATTATAAAATGACTACTCAACTGACTTTTAAACCATTTTGAGCTGTCAATAAAACGAGACAAAAACAAAAGAATCCTATGCTTACCATCATATTAAAAAAAGAAAAAGAGAAAGAAAGGAAAAACAGAAGACGAATTGCCTTTTATTCTCACAAAAAAAGAAAGAAAAGACTTTATCATGATTTCTTTTTTGACCTGTCCTACACATCTGATTCCCAAAAAGAAAGCAGATGTCATTTATCTGTCTAATCTTCTCTGGAAGAAAGTTTTAGTCAGAAAGAAAAAAATCCAACAAATATGGCTTACACTGTCATTCTGAATGCTTCAAATTCTGTAGCGAGTATACGTCAAGTAAATGGAATACAAGCAAGATATTGTAACGCTGCACAAGTGAAAATAAAGCTTTAGCATTGTTTTAACAAGTGTGTAGTACAAAATTGCATTTATGCTGAACACACAGCATCTCGCAACCTATTTAGTTCTTTGAGTTTTCTTTCATTCTTTTTTTTTCTTTTTTATATACGGTTTTTTTATGAGCGATTGTTTATTTTAACTTTTCAAAGATAAAAAAAAGGGGGGAAATGTGGTAGAATGCAGCTAATTTTAACAATTAAAAGCGGAGTAAGACTGACATAAAAACTGAGATTTAGAATCTCAAAAAAAAAAAGCTTGTTTAAAAAAAAAGAATCAAGTTACATCTGTACAACATCAATTCAAACGCTTCTGTCAATGAATAAATTAATATCACGTTGTTGTTTCATTTTTCTCTCTTTTTTTCTTCTTCTTATTGACAAGCAATCCTGCTTAGATTCATTTCAATCTATGACTTTCTTTTCTTCCTTTCGAGTTTTATTTACAAAGAAAAATAAACGATCCTCAGGCACCAGCTTTGATACAGTCCAAACCTTAAAACGGACCGAGTCCAACAAACAGACGTCAAACAGTCAATCTCATTCTAGAGCTCAGTCTGTTGCAGAATCTATCCAGCCAACCAAACAAGCAGGAGCTACAACAAACAGTTTCCAATTTAAGGATGGTAGACGTTACCATGGTGATTCTGACATTGCCTATTTGCTACCTACAGATGACGATGGTAAATCAGATTAGAATTAAAAGCTCTCTCTCTCTAAATACAAATAATCTAGAGGCCGATCGGGTTCACCAACAGCATTGGATCCTTCGTTATGCATTAGAATGGTAAGATATCGATTGAACACAATATGAGGTTCTAAAAAAGGTCAACATCTAACTCACATGAATCATCTAGTAATTATCAAGCGCCTGTCACAGATATGTTGACACAAGGCATCACCGTCTTAGATTCGGGCTGTGGACCTGCTACATGGGCATTTGAGATGGGCGAGCAATACCCCAACTCCAAATTCTTTGGTGTAGATGCCGCTCCTGTCTTTCCTACAAATATCAAACCTGCGAATGTAGAATTCTCCATTGGCAATATCGGTAGCCGGATTCCATACCCTGATAACACCTTTGATTATATTCATCAACGTTTGTTAGTGTTTGGTATGACTTATGATGATTGGGAGAATGTAAGTGGCATACTGATAATAATCACAACAAAGTACTTATCCACGTCTAGGCATTGAAGGAGCTTTATCGTGTATTGAAACCAGGAGGATACATTGAATTAGCAGAGGTAAATTCTCTTGTAGTTACGACAAGTATCAAATGAATTGAATTTCTTAAAAACTTTTCAGCCAGATTTGCAGGATCTTTCTAAGGCTGGTCCTCTTTTAGAAAAACTTCAAAAACAGAGTGAGTATCTAGCAAAGAAAGTAATTCTCTAATCGATGAAAATCAAACTAACACTTGTAACATTAAAGTGTCTGTCATGCTAGAATCTAGAAATATGCCATCAAAGATTGCTTCAGAACTTGAAAATCGATTAGTTGAGGCTGGATTTACTCGTCAAGTATTGAACGTGACACCTCTAAAACTTAACCATACAGACAAAGCTGGTCAACTACTTTGGTATGCATATGAACAACTAATTCATGATAACATTGCTGATGAATCTTTGCTCTATAGGGATGATTACAAACATGCTTATGCTAACGTGAGACCTGCTGTTGCTTCAATTACGCCTGAATGGGAAGATGCAGATGTGTTCAACACGTATCTTGACTCTTGTGGTGTTGAAGCTGCTCAATATAAGACATGCATCAACTGGTTTGCTTGTTATGCTCAAAAACCTCTTCAATAACCACACTCTCTTCTCATTTCTTTCTTGTTCATTTTATCCCAATTTGACATTCATGTGAATGACGCGCTGGCAAACAAACGCATTATTCATTTACACGCATGTATATCTGTTACTTAAGGGTACAGGCTTACCTTTTTTTTTTTATCTACATCCCTAAAAAAAACAAAAGTATAATCAAGTATAGACTATTTAGATTTGCAATTTAACTATATTACTATTTCAGTAACAATAAACAGAATATATGCTACAGAAAAAAAAAGTACTTTTTTTTTTGGGTTGAATAGTAAAACAAAGTCTAGTCTGATAAATGCATAAAAGAAAAGGAAAGTGAATAGAGGGCTAATACTTTAGAAGAAGAAAGGGATGACAGATACATACATCATCAATTGAAGGGCATCTCTTTTTTGTTTCTCAAGAAAAACAAAATAGATCTCATCTAGGATATGTATATGGGTGTCATTCAAAACAAAGTAACGGATCATATCGATCAAATGCATGCAGCATGTCAAAGACAGAAATTGAATCATTGGCTAACAGCAGTCCCTAATTATCTTCATCTATATCTTTGCAGACCCACATACCCTTCAATGTTGATAAAACCTTGCAAAATAAAAAAAAAAAAAGAATACAGTTCTTGAAATTGTCAATGCGTTAGCCTATGCGTCGAGCAAAAATGTATAATGATATTCCAGGCTCTCTTACCAAACTAAATCATATTGTAACATGGACTGATAATCTAGACGATTGACTTGTCAATAAAGATATAGTTCTCAGCTGATTTTGAGCTTTTGTAATTGCCAATGAAACAAAAAAGTTGCTCGCTTGCCTTTTTCTATTTTCTTAGATTTGTTCCACCCTCTTTCAAAGCTTAAATTTTGTCTTGGGAGAAAAAGAACAGCCGTTATTTTTTATTGGGTCAATTTGAGTTTTTTCGGTAGCACAATCTGAGTTTCTATGTACGTTTATTCATACAGATGATGGCTCTTATTTTTTCCTTCTTTTTTCCTTCTTTTTTCCTTCTTTATAAAATATAATTATATTAAGCCAGTTATTGTTCTACTGCGTGAAAATCATATTTATCCATACACACACACAAAAAGAAGCTTGATTCAAGTATGGTAGGAGGCGAAAGTGCTGCAAAACTTTCTTCTGAATCTGGCGATCTTGAATTAGATCTAGTTCAACAAGATCGACAAAGAAGATCACTGGCACTCAGACTAGCAACTTCTCAAGATTTTGGACTTCCCTGGTCAGACCGGGATGTCACTGTATTGCTAGAAGAACTCGAGGTGGAAGTAGGAGAAGGACTGAATCGATTTATGTACGAAGACGAACGATTGCCATATGCAATGTATCTATCGAAAACATTGCCTTTTGATGAACCAAAATCTGCTGAGCAAATTATTCAAAAAACACTTTGGCTTTGGTCTACCTGGGAAGCTATCAGTCGAGCAACAGGCAAGTCATGGTGGAAGATTTCAGAGAGTGAAAAATACAGGTTATCGTTGTTAACTGGAGACCAAGGTAATATAGAACGAAATACTCATTATCTTTATGTAAACTAAAAAAAGAAGAGCACAGACCAACAGCTAAAATCAGCATTCAAATACTTTGATCGATGTGACCGAGTCTTTGCTTATATTCATGAAGAAGAAGTACAATACAATGATGACCAAGAGAAAGAGATGTTAGACGAGCATAGAGATGAAGAAGAAGGCGAGTTCTTGGCAAGAATAGAGAGAGACAGCATTTATTATTGACGCATAAGATACCAAATGAATGAAAGCGCTTTGCACTTTATGCTTGTTCATGTACATTTCATACATATATCACATACACACACATATATATTTTTTTTTTTGCAGGCAATAAATTTAAGTCAATAGTTTCTTTATTTTGCAATGAAGCCCTTTTGGCAGGCTTTTATCCTTATCTCTTTATTTTTTTCTGGTTTTAATTTCAGTCATTTGATCAAATTATTATTTCTCCTTTCTTCTCTGTCTCAATCTATCTGTATTGGCTATCCAATCTATTTAATCTAACCCTGTCTTGACCGTTAGATGGCTGCATTTAATTCAAAAAAAGTCGTGATTTTGAGCTTTTTTTATTGACTTTAAAAAAAACCAGAGTAACATTGCTTATAGAGCCAATAATTCTATAGGACAGAAGCAACAAGAAGTAACATTGATATCGTACTCAAATGCAATCTTATTAATATGGTAATTACCTAAAAGATCTTTGTAGATGCTGTTAACACTCTGAATCAAAGCCACAAATTCTCTTGAATAGAGAGCGTATTTACAGCTTGTCCAGAGCCCTCCTTTTTTTTTCGTATATAATTTAAACGATGAAATAAAGCCTTTTGATACAAATACAACATATGATCAGTACATATCAAAATAAGCTTACACATTTTTTTTAATATGAAGTCCTTCTTTTGTCACAAAAAAATTATGAATTGTTTTGTAAAATTGTCTTGGTTGAGGTTTGTTTGAAAATAATTGTTGCATGTAACTAAGATTGTAATTGATAAGAATGACCAAAGAAGGTAGTTAATGTCATTTGAGACAACACACTGCTTGCTAAAACTATTTTGATGTAAATCATATTCAAAAATCATCTGGAGGTATGCGCATAAAAGCACAATTAGAAGCAGAAAAGCAGTAAGGCATTAGTAAAGGCAGATTTTGAGTCATTTAGTGATAGAGATGCCTCACCAAAGAAGAATCAGTTCTGCTCGCACTATCCTAGCTTCTTAGTGGTTCCATACCAATCAACTAACGAGGAATAATACAAGTATGTCTGTACCCACTTCCTCTGCCCAGATCCCTACATAACGCGCTCATAGCGTTAACAGATTAGGCGGCGTAATTGCCCTCAGTCATTCCAATACTAGAAAACAAGGGTCGTTCGCGAAAATGGACTAGATTCCGGTCGTAAGCCACTTTATATAGGATCAGGAACGGCAGCATCAGTCTTTGTCCTTACCCCCCATCAAGCTTGAAGTAGAGACAGAAGTACCAAGAGAAGAAGAGAGAGCAGAGAGAGAGAGTCAGAGAGGACGCGTAAAAAGGATTTGTAGATGGAGAAAATACGCGTTTCTCCTTTTTTGGTGCTAACATTATTTGCTTTTAGTGCAATGATGGACTTCCGTAGCTCGTAGAGATTTGGGCTATAAACAACAAATCAAGTTATATAGCAACACTGGTGAGAAAGAGACTTTTGTTACATGCCTTTGAGGCTTTCAAGACGACAGGGTACTGAAGAGACTTTGATAGAGAGGGAGAGAGAAAAAGAGGGAGAAAATGATCATTATGTATCATTTACTTCAAATGCATAGTAAAACCAGTCATTTACCATCATCTATCTTATCAGTAAACAAGAATCGTGTGAAAAATAAAGGATCAGAAAAGTAGAGGGCGTTGAGAAGTAAACAAGCTGAAAGATGTCTTGCTGAACGCTATTTTATGCCGACATAGGTTCTCCTTTGCTTTTAATTGTGACAGACAAACTCCTCTTTAATTTACTGTGATACCTGTCCAACAAGCCAGACATGCTCTGAAGATGATATCAGAAAGGACTTAAAGATTCCACTTGTCTTTGCATTGCAAGCAATCCAACGCATCTTTAGTATAATATAATGTACTGAAATTAAAACCGAATGATGCTAATGGACAGGCTTATTTACGACGTTAAACAATTGTCTGAAGCTTACTGTAAAATGGAATACAAACATCAGGTACTATCTTTCCAATGCTTAAAGGACATTTCAAACTACAATCAATACAATTCGTGCTCAACCCACAACACTAGTGAAGCGAGAACACAACCAATGGTAAATATTGTTTTGTATGGGTAAGAAAAAAAGGCTTATTATTAAAACGAGGTAAATAAAGATGTTGGTAATGATATTGTAGATTAAAAATATATCAATCTTCACCAATTAGCAATGAAAAAAAAAAGAACTGTAGAACTGATGGCTGAAAAAGGGCTGTTTGCTACTTTTTATAATACATTTTATGTTTTCTTTTGGCGTCACATTTCATACCGTCTCACTCTTTCTGCTTAAATTATGCATGACTGATCCCTCATTTGAAGTGTCAAGCTTTGTGATGATCTGACCTTAATCAAGTTCTTGTCTTTTGTCTTCTCTTAAAACACTATTTTTATCTGACAATTTCATCAGTTAGTGACAATAAAAAAGCTTGATTATGACATGCTCATGAATAAGTAAATGACAAAATAATTTATCTAAAACACTGCATCTATAAGTACACCCTTAATAAGCATACAATACAACTGGAGGCAGTCGCTCTATTTAAGTGGTGGACAGAAACCTTGAACGTCTTACCCTCCAACAGGAAATACCCTCAAATCGATTTGGCTATAGAGCTTAATTTGGTAAAAAGTTTCAAAATATTTCCCCCTAAATAAAATATTCTTAAATAGAGGGACTACTGTGATATTCCTATTCAACATGTAAGAGCTTTCAAACAGCACACTTGTAATCGATATAATCAGCATAAAAAAAAGAGCTTATCTAACAATAACAAAGGCCTTCTTTGTGTTGTTCAGCATTACACCTGCAGTTTAGTTTCGTAAAAAATCCCAAATTGATTTCGCAGAAAAGCGCACTTTGATTTTTGAGAAAGCTGCATTTTGGAACTCTAATTCCCGCACTTTTCAAACCCGCAATCTGATGTTGCGTTTACTGTAGATATTAAATTCTTCCTTAAAACGCTTTCCAAACATCTCCGAACAAATCTAACAATGGGATTGAGCAACCGTTTCAAGACATCTTGTATGACTAAATGCGTTATATTTATTATTAACTTGGAAAACAATAACTTCATTCCTAAAGATGATGACAGAAGAAAGATCATTTGTTTGTTTACAGTAAGACAATTTGTGCAAACTTCAAATCCCAAAAATCAATATCTGTAACATTTTGTTCTGAACTTGATGTGCAGATCAGTCAGTGTGAAGCGCTGTATGAGTTCATAGCCGGCTTGATTTTCATCTTTGTGAAATACAGAAAAAAAATGACAGCTTCTGACGGATGCAATCCGTGTTGCACGATTTAACTTTTTTTTTTGTACAAGAAATTGTTACAACCAGATATCCCTTTTTGTTTCATCAAAACCAAACCTTAGCAAAATGGATCTTTTGTACTTTATTTTGTCAGAGATATTATTCATAAAGTCTTGGTTAGATATGGTCAAAGCTATAGATGAACAATAATGAAAAAAAAAATGACTCGAGTGCTTTGAATTTTAAGAGAGCACAAGAAAACAAAAAGAGGAAGATGCGCAATCCACACATGATGTCAATTTATATACTATGCACACAGACTCACGCATGATACAAACGACAAACAAGACCCCGTTGATGTAACCTTGAAGATATGCGCTTCAGGCACTTTTATTGCTATTGTGCCAAGCTCTCATTTCGTCGCATGCATGTAAATAGCAGAGTAATGACAGAATAGAATTTAAGGAAAATAAGCAAAGCATTTTGTTTACATAACAACCTAAAAGAAAAAAAGAGAAAAAAAAAGCTACAAATATTGACTCGTATTGTTTGGCATATTCATGTACGCTCCGTTGATCTTGTGGTAACCATTTAGAATGAAAACAACTGAAATGATTGATGAGCTAAACGTTCTGATATCATCATGCTGTATGTTCTACTCCGAGATTGACATAGAACACATCACGATTTGTAATTGAATACGAAAGAGGGAAATGTAAGCTTATAGGAAATAAAGTGTTATGAAATACACTTGCCTCAAATAAGCTGGTAGTTTAGCAGACTTAAAACCATGTGTTACACACTTGTACCTCTCCCCTTGTTTCCTTGTCTCCCCTCAAACTGCCCCTTTTCCCTCTCTTTCTCTCCAAGACCTTAATTTTCTTTTTTTGTTAAGTCGCCTAAAAAGGGACATAGTATATTAGAAATGTTTGAACATTTTTTCATTTTTCTCTTTTCTTCCTCTTTCATTGTAATTCTCTCATTACTTTAGTTCTTTCCTCTCATCTTTATATATGTTGCGGGTATCTTCTATACTTTATCTTGAAAAAGTCTGGTCTCAGCCAAATCCTACTGCATCTAGAGAAACCAGATCAACATATACTCCTAGTATTGTTCACGAAGGTATTAAAAGAAATGTAGCCATGTTTGTCTCATTAGTAATCTCATGCTTTTTGTATCATTTCTAGAGTCTTCTTCTACTCCACCAAGCCATCCGTTGCAAACAGAAACAGCCAAATATATCTCAGAAGATGAGGGTATGGTCAAGGATAGTTGCTCACAGCAACTGCCATTAGGAGAAAACAATGCAGTCATCTCCTTGTCAAATTCAGTTAGTACCATTGAGAGCGGCGATGACAGCCCTGGTATGACGAATAGCTTATTTAGCGCATCATCTTCCGTTGGGCCTGAAACTCCTCAAACACAACAGTCAGAGGAGTCAGTGATCAAAGTGGTTTCTCCTATTCCAAATGTAACTGGCGACATGATCCATTCTACCTGTGATTACTATGATGACGAGGAACCCTCAGATGAAGATCTTCAAAATAAAGCCATGCGAGGCAATTCCTCATTCTCATCCAAACTGTCTCCCAGGCGTATCTTGCACCGTGCTAGATCAAACATCACAGATGAGGCCAAGAAAGGTGGACGAAGAAGAAGTTTATTCCTGGAAAAATTCAGCCATCATCCCCTTAACCAAGAAATCCCACCTATGCCTACACCTATTACTAACACAGATGCTATTACTATGGCGTCTGATGCCAATTCATCACTGGCCGTATTTCGAAGAAAGTCAGCTAAACTATCAACTAAAGGCAAAAGTTTGTCCAAGAGAATCAGAAGAGTCATTTCATTTCATCATTAAATTCCGTAAATTACATCATTCAAGCATTCCTTATAAACACAAGTATACTTTCCGTTTAATTTCAAGGAAAAGGCAGCTTGTTGTCTAATCTACTACACACATATTTCATATCCCATCAAAAATTTATACACATTTTTTTCTACTTTTTAACATATATACCAAATAAACTATGTATCATCTATCTTTCTTTTTTTTTAAAAACAGACTGTACTCTATCATGCAAAGAAAAAAAAGAAATTTCTCAGGAATAATATGTTTAACCAGAAAAAGATTAAGCTAATTTTTGTGTGATTTTCTTCTTTTCTCTTTTTGGTCCAGCTTATATTTACTTTGTGCAATAGATATCTTTGTAATGAAAAGCATGTATAGCTTTTGTTATCGAATTCTGAGGAAATAGATCACAAAACTGTTAATTATTGGAGAAAAATATACTCACTGAGTAATGCACATATAAGCCACATATATTCTCAAACTAGTAACTCTCTCCGTGCATAAAATCACTAACAAATTATAATAAAAAAAAGTTCTACTAGTACATTAATTTTCAAAAAGAATCAGCAGCAAACTATTTTAATTCATTTATTTCTTCTTGTTGGCTTCTTCTTCGGCCTTATCACGAGCACGCTTTTCACGGGCACCGAGGGTACGGGCAGCAGAACGAGCGTAACGAAGCTTCATGTAAGCGTTGACGTTCTTTTCTTCAGCAGTGATAGCACGGGCTTCAGGGGCAGCAGCAACTTGTTCAACAGGGAAGAGAGGGGTACGGAGTTGAACAGCAGTGGCAACTTCGGTAGCTTCGCTGTCACCCTTCTTGGGGCTGGTAGCCTTACGGGGGAAGACAATGAGCTTAGCCTTGTAAGCCTTCAAGCGTTGAACGTTGAGTTCAAGAGACTCGTTGGATCTGTTGCGACGACGGAAGTCAACAGCGATACCAATGGAACGAGCTTCCTTACGACGGATACCAGCTTCCTATTTGAGGATGTATATGAATATCTTTCAAGCATATCAAGTGTGTGCAATTGCATAATATATTCTCTCTCTCTCTTTTGCTGTTATATGGCTGATTGTCCTTTTTTCTTCACTCCCTTAATGTCATCCTCTTCTTCTTCTTTGTTATGCATTGATTTTCTCTAACTTCTTACCTTGAGTTCTTCAAGAGTGAAACCACGACCAGCTCTCAACTTCATGTTGTAGCGGACAGTGGGGCAACGAACAGCAGGACGGAGGAGACCGTCGAGGGGTCTGGGAGCAATACGACCAGCCTTTTGGGCACGTGCGATTCTTCTGGATTGCTTGCGACCGGCTTGATCGAACCAAGTCTTAACGCGACGATCCCATTGCTTGCGGAAGTGCTGGTTGGGCAACTGGTTGTTGTGCTTCAAAACCATGATCTGTTGATGCAATCAATTCCAAATGCAATAGAAGAAGAAAAAAATAGCAAGTTAGCTTCTATCTGTTCCAGGCTCTAAATGTCTTCGTTTCATCTCATCTCATCATATTATTTCTCGAATGGATGTCGCATTTCCTCTTCTCACAATACGATGGATGGATGTCAAGTTATACGTACAAATGACCAGTAAGTGAAAAGAGAACGGGCTCAAGGATACAGCGATCCATCAACACAAGTACACTGTGAAAAAAAAAACTTGGGCCCGGCGGACATTCAATACTGACCAATTCTTTGGCTTGGCCCGGTGGAAAAAAAAAAGATTAAATTTGACAGGTTCCTTGGCTTGCGCTTTTTCTGTTATTACTTGTTGTAGGAATTGGGAAATGTCTACATTGTAGCAAACTTTACCTCGTTCTAGTTCAGGATATAATTTTTTTCTAGTTCTACTTAAGTAGAATAGCCTTGTTTTATACACAGGAACTGTTCATTGACAAATTGAAGCGTACTCGGTTCCAATAAAAGATCAAAAATAATCAAAACAAGCAATCGCTGATTTTGGACTGAACAAGATATGTCTTACTCCGATACAAGATATAGTTAATAGATGATCAAGCTGTATTATGCTTTAAGCTATGTTCTTACTCACCCCTCTTTTTTTTTCCGAATAACGAGTTACATAGGTAAGTGCAGAGTTGAATAGACGATAGTTGTATATACTATAATAGTGAACGCCATAAGCTCTCCTGTTATCTGTATGGCTACTACTATACTAGTTCTTCTCCTTTGAAAGTCATTGTGGCATTTAGCAGATTATACATAGAGTTGCCCAATATAACCATAATACACCAACCCTCCTTACTCAACATTAAAGGCAGAGCATGTTATCTTGAAACGATTATTAGAAATCTACATACATCTATCAATGGTTATTGTCTATCTTGCTTGTGTTTGTTCGTTTTCCTAACCCTCTTTGACATCGAGTGAAAATCTTGTCCTTCTTCACCCGCTACTTCCATTCTAAGATAAGTATTGACAAATGCTCTCTCTTTATGACACACTCGTGTAGCTCTTGTTCTATGGCTTCAAGTTTTTAGTCTTTGATTTATCGAATATGAGCTAGCTTGCTTTTAGAAATTGAGCGAATTAAATATAGATACTGGAGATTATTTCAACCAGTAATCAAGCGAGTTTGGATTTCAAGTTACACTCAAACCACGTTATCCATTTCTGTAAAGTTCTTCTATTTTCAGAAACTCATCGTTTGTTTTTTAGTGTGCGCATTGAATACAAAATGACAAGAGCCCATTATGATGTCTGGCTTTTTGCTGTCATTCTGTTGCAATGATTTAGGCGATTCTCGTGACTAAGAAAAAAAATAGATGCTTTGCAAACATGGTTGGTTCTTGATTAGATTTTCCTTTTTCTAACTTATTCAATATTAGGAAATTCCCCTTTTGTTTTGTTTCAATGGAACTGTAAATTGATGAATGAAGGGTTTTCCCGTCCAGAAAAAAAAAAGAGACCCTTTCTTTGCTTTATATAATCAACCAAAAGAGAGGCTAATGTAAAGAGAGTTCCTTGTTTTATGCTGAAACCTGCTCAACCTTCCTCTTTATGGTTAGGACTTTTCTTTTTCATGGTCTGTAGGTTATGAGCTCTATTAACAAAGAAATCGCCTGATATATCTAAGGGAGCATTCGCAAGCTAAACTACAGGAAACACGTGCCATACTTTATTATTTGGCCAGTAAATAACCAGATGACCCAGGGAATCGTACCCATATGTGAGGAAGAAAAAGAGAAAAAAGAAATACTTTAGGTTTTGCAAGTTATTATAAGTAAAGCCTTTTTTAATGCAGACAAATGCTTTTCTCACCTTCTTTTCTTGATTTTTTTCTTTATCGGACATCAAAGCGCACCAGCCTTCGACAAATGGTTGCGTGTTGGGAAAATGGCAAAGAGCTGAAGATCATCAATTCGCGTGTATTTGGAAAACCCTTTTTTTTAAAAAAAAAAATCGTAAGCATGATCTTCACCTTACGTGGTGCAAGAAAGCAAAAAGGATTTTATGCGATCTATAGCAAGAGTCTTCTATTAGCAAAAACATAGGCTTTATTTCAATGAATGAAACAACTTCTATTCAGTGAATTCATAAACATAATGCCATGATTTTAAGCAGGCTTCAGTTACTTCAAGTTGTCATAGCTTCATTGTAATTAGGTTTGTTCTGAGGTTCAATTGGACACAAAACACCAATCAATCGAGTTACCGCTTTCTCCCACACTCATGACTCCACATTTACTAAGGACACGAAAATAGAGCGGAGCAAAAGCGAGTGACCCTGAGAAAAAAGAGAAAAAAAGTATGAAAAAGAAAGGACTAACGGGAAGTTTTGGAACAAAATAAACCCTGTTCTTATTTTTTTTATTGTTTTGGTTTTCTTCCCCTTCTTTCTCTTTTTCCTTTTATACAGTGTATTCAAGCCAAGGAAGCAACAATTTCTACAAAATAAAATTAAGTTTATATGATGTCCGACTACAGCAACAATTATACACTGGCAAAAGATGCAACAAAGACAGTACAATTGTATCATCATGAGCAGGTACCATTCCACTCCTTTTCTCGACAACCCATTCATACTACCAACATGGCAAGTCTTAACTCTCCACCTATGAAGCAAGAAATACCAGTGCAGAATCCTGCCTCGGGCGATCTACAGGATATTATCTATAGTTACCAATCACAACCCGAGCTCTTAAAGCTTATTTTACTAAGCAAACTTGAAGAGGACAAAAGACGAGCAGAAGAAGCTAAATTGAAAGCAAAAGAGCTTGATCTCTTATTAATTCAACAACAGCAGCAGCAGCATCAACAGCAGCAACAGCAACAGCAACAGCAACAGCATCAACATCAACAGCAGCAACATCTATTAAATACACACTCAATGAATCAAAATGAAAATCATGACCTTTCATCAACCAATTCAATGAACACTTTTCAACCACAAAACCTTAGCACTTCAGATTTTGCTGTACATCCTACACCTCCTATGAGCAGCAATTCTTCTACTGATGGACGAATGTTTAACAATTTACGACGCACAAGCTTAGATGCTATCCTATCATCTCCCACCCAATGTACACCATTCATGCCTCAACAACATCGACGAGATTCAACCATAGGCTCATCGTTCAATGGTAGTGCAGATTCAGACGAGTTAGATGACCGCACATTTTCACCAATCCCCACATCAGCTACCCCGGTCTCCACATCTTCACTCCTCCAAATGGAAAGGTAACTTGTTTTCCCGCTTACCCCACGATATACCAATTCCGAGTCAGAATTTTGTACCGCAAAAAAAAATTATCAAATGACTAATATACTTTTTAAATTAGCTTTACAATGTCGTCACTAAATAACAACAATAAGCAACATCCACTTTCACCTGAATATCGTCTTGATGAAGACGCCTTTCACATCCCTCAGTCTTACTCTATGGAACACAGAGCTTCTATCACCCCTACACGGTATGATTTCCCATCTCGCCCTCGCAGAAGAAGGGAAATGCAAGCCATTACAAAAATTGTTGAGACACGAGAATATCCATATGTCGATGGCTATTTTTGGAAGAACAATGGTAACACTGTACAAAAGAAAACAGGCAATAAAAGCGTCTATTACAAGTGTTCCAACAGCAACAAAGTAAGTCCGATTGGCTCCCTTTTTTTATGTCTTGAGATACTCACTTTACAATGAATTCAGGGTTGCCCCGTCAACAAGACAGTTACATGGAAAGACAATGGCGAATACCTGATCAAATATAGAGGTGAGCATCTGTCAGATTGCAACAAAGTGCAACGCATTGTCGATGTATAAGCAATGCCTATGACTCTTATGAATATGCTCTCTTCCTCTCTCCTTTTAAACGCTATGTATCATACCCTATGCCATCTTTTTATCTCTCTTCTATGTACTTTTATACTTGAACCCTATAACCAAGCTGGATTTGGATTTACTTTGTATTTGTAATGTCTATTATATGTTACCTTCAAGATGCAATAAATGATATGCAAATATCTATTAAAAAAAAAGAGTTATGCTACCAAAGAGCATTATCTTTATTTTCAATGGTCAGCTTTTGAGTACAAGAAAAAGAAGGTCTTTGATCGACGTTAACTGAATTGAAATACTGTAATTTGAACAGAAAGAGTTTTGTTTATCAAATCATCAATGAAAGTCTAGAATATTACTTGCTTTCGCGTGAAAACAACAAAGAATTGTCTTATGTTTGCTGCTTTCACAAATAAATTAACTTTACAAAAACGCCTACAAGTCACACGATGAGAAAAAAGCTTTTTTGAAAAAACTCAATGGGCAGCTTAGCATTACATAAGAAAAAAAAAAGTTTGTTTTGTTCACATAAACCCAATAAAGTAACAAGACAATGAATTTGATGAGTAAAGAGAAGGCAATTTATGTGCTCGCACAACCAGCAATTCATTTCAAAGGCCGAGAGCTAGCTTGTGACTATGTAAGATGATGCTTCCTCGGTATAACGAGCTTATTAGCTAATTGCTTGACAGAGTTTGCTGTGTGTGTGTAAGTGTTTTTTGCAAGCCACTCATGACATGTAACAAAAAAAGTTTTCGTGCAAGTCAGAACAGTGAACAACATTTCATTATAGGTTTGGTGTTTCAGCCGAGGTCGTTTATTATTATTATTTATTCTAAAGGTTGGTGTTAATATACAAAGAGAGCAGCGGCAGCTCCTACAGTCAGGATAGCCAATCCAAAGGCAGAGTTTCTGCTAGCAGCATTAGGGTTAGGAGTAGTAGAAGCAGAGGCACTGGCAGAGGCACTAGCAGAAGCACTAGCGGGGCCACTGGCAGTGGTGGAAGAAACTGCTGAAACAGGAGCAGATGAAGCAAAGCTGAGAACAATGTCGGTGCTGTAACCGGAGATAGCGGGTGCAGAAACGCTAGCGTTAGTAGCAACGGAAGCTGTAGAGACAGCAGAGATAGCAGAAGAAGCAGCACTAACTGCAGTGGCACTGGTAACAGAAGCAAAGGATGAGACAGCAGCAGAGCGAGAGGCTGAGACTGAAGTAGAAGCAGAAGCAGAAGCAGAAGCAGAAGCAGAAGCAGAAGCAGAAGCAGAAGCAGAAGCAGCAGAAGAAGAAGCTGAAGAAGCAGAAGAAGAAGAAGCTGAAGAAGAAGCAGAACGAGAGCTAGAAGCGCTCTTTGTTGTAGAAGAGCCTACAGTTGTAGATTGAGTTTCGGTAGAGACACCAGGCCAGTGGTTGCTGATACAGTTTTGATAGCAGTCTACATTTCCATTACAATCAGTGATGCAGCTGTTTGCGTTTTTAACTAGATGGTTTCAGAGTTAATGAGATAGAGAAATGGCATCATTTTGTATGCTACATACCACATTCAGATTGACAAGCAGCATCTTCAGGACTGCAGTTACAGCCAGCAGCCAAGACACCTTGCAAACCGAAAGCAACAGTAGCTAATCCAAGAATAGAGAACTTCATTATCGACTTTTTTTTTGTAAGTAGGAAAGGAAGGAAAGGAGATAAATATTGTAAGTCTTCTATTTATAAGGACTGAATCGGAGCTGATATGTCTATCTCATAAAAAAAAAGCACAATGATACCATCTTTGAAGAGCCGCAATTGACTGTTTACATCATTTCGTTGTACATACAATCCAATATCGACTTTCTCCTTTCTTTCTTTTAATACAGATTGCAGGACTCATTTAGTTCAGTTGGCTGGAAAATACAAATTATCATTTGCCAATAAATCTAGGGAGAATGATAAGCCAAAGTAGAACATTTAAAGGAATTATCTGCTTCTTCCAAATCGAAAATTTCGTGTAGTCTTTTGTTACTATGCCAAGAATACTAACACAAGATGATTATGTGATCCTAACTACACTTTTTCTCACTGTATACAAATAAGCTTTATTTTTGTTACCCAAATAATACAACGATCTACATTGGCATAAGCTTGATGATTGAGCAAGAAGAAACTTTGAATTTTAATGATTCAGAGTGCTAGCGTATCTAAGCAGAAATTCTCGATTGAAAGAAGTAAGGATAGACTCTAACTGTGTTTCCTTTCCAACAGAGACCCAAATGTGGAAAGGTCAATCTGGGCCAATCGCAGCCTGATCAGATAAGTTAGGCGGAAGCTAAAACTCACGAAACATCAGGACGACATGTATGAAATGGTTGTGTATCGCAACAAACTGAATACGATCTGTCCTGGTGAAGGACTATGATTTTTTTTGTAAGCAATCCTCTTTGTGGCTGTCTCTTTTCCTCTCTTCTTTTTTTTTGCTTTTTATTTTCTTGTACTCCCAAACGTCAAGGATGATGAACGTGTAACCTTACACAGAATCATTGTCAATGCACAAACATCTCAGTTTGATACAATCTTGCCACCCAAATCGAACAAGAAAAAACACTTCTTACTCAAACTACTACATGAAATTTAATATGCCTAAACCAAGCCTTACTAAGTTTGAAATAATAAATTCATTCCATCTGGTCAGCAATTCTTTTTTTTGTTGTTGTTGCTAATATTAGTGTCGGTAGTACATATATTTATTGACTTGAAGTACAGACAGTTCAACAAATAAAATCGGGTGATTAAAGTTAGCCGATTAAGAAGAAAAATATTGATGTTGATAAGCAACAAGGAAGACAAGGCCAGTACTGAAGGGAGGTAATAGCAAGAAAATGGAAAACAGAGAAAACCCAGTACAACGAAAGAGTGATAGAGCAATATTTAAAGCTTATACACAGTAAAATATTTGAACCACCTTTCGGGGATACTACATTGAATGTGGCGCATTGCCTCTTCATTATTATATTTTTGAATCAGAACTTTGAGCGATCAAGCAATCAATTTTTTCAACATTCGTGTTATCTGGCGGTTAGACTATTGAGATAAGAGAATGCTGTTCAGTAAAAACAATATCACTACAGCTGAACATAAGCATCTATATATTCATCCAAAGCAGATTGAGAAAAAAGTCAAAAATGAAACGAAAAAAGTGGCACTAACAGGATGCATGGTATATCATTAACTATCAACTAGTCAAATCTCATCTTGGATTGCGTATATAAACTCGATATAAACTAACAGTAGTAAAATAGCTCACTTTAACTTTTTCTTTTTGAAATAAAGATACCTCAGAGTTCCCTCTCGTTCCATTCCTTTTAGTCTATAAACCTGCAAAATATCATATAACTAGCAATATCGAAACAATAACAAGCTATTTGTGTTTCTTTCCATATGTCTTAGTAGTGGCGTCTGCGACAGGAGCGACAAAATCGGCAGCATTATGACCATCATCTCTTTTCCTCAATATATTCTTGACAACTTCAAGCCTCAAAAAGGGGTATGCTTCATGATTAAGCTCTGAACGTGGTTTCGTTACACTTGTCAATTGACTGCATTTGAAAAGGCCTTTCTTCGTACAATGCAGTTGCTCTGAGAGCCGATATCTGTCTGCATCGAATTAGCTGCCCATTTGAAGCGCGCTTAAATTTCGGCAGTAAGCGCTCTTTACTTAGGCTCAAAATGAGCTTTCTTAATGGTCAGAGCACAGTCATTGGCTACGAAACCATGCACAGTAATTTTTGCTGGTTTGAGACCTTCAAACTGGTTAGTGAGGTTTTCTATTCACAATATAAAGCAGATTCCAACACTTAGAGACTCACTCTTTGACATTACTGTAAAGAGGTTTTGTGCCTTTATGGCCAATTAACTATTAGGGGCTCTTTGATCTCCCTTATGGTTATAAGATGCGTTTATTAAACTACAGTATGGATAGTAAGAGAAGGAAATTACAAATTAGGTGAAGAAGCAGCGGAATTGATTACTTGTTTCATTTTAGCTATTTTCTCCTTTAGAGCATATACAGACTGTTGTCTATCTGATTCGCCTTGACCTAATTCACGCTGCGAATAATCTTGACTCATGCCAGACTGTCTGCGAGAAGAATAGCTAGTGTATGATGAGCTTTCATATCTACTGTTGTTGGTATCAGATGAAGCACTTAGGCCAGCAACATGGTTAGACCCAGATGAATCCTCCATTACCTATATTGAATCAAACTTTAATAAACGACGTTATGCAACTTTACTTACAAAGCTTACATCTGTTTTATAGCCAAACTTTTGCTGTAGACGCAGAAGTCTAAGTTTAATCTCTGCTGTATCGTCTAAGTGTAACTTGGTGTAAGTTGCGTGTTTCATTCGAAAACATTATCTTTTCTCTCTTACCTCCTGCATGTACGCTCGAGCGAACTTCGCTTCTCGAAACAGGATCAGCAGATACTCGTTCTGATGATTGATCTAGTATGGATGCAGAATGTTCAATAGAGGATGGGACTGCGCTTAGATTCGGGGAAGTAATAGCGGATGTTGGTTGGATTGAGTTTACATTTTGTACCAGTGGTTGTGCTTGGGCCTGTGCTCTTGCTTGAGCAGCAGCATGTGATTCCTTATCTTCAGCAGCCAAATTACTAAGACCTCGTCTTATATAGCTTTGAAAATAGTTGCCTGTGTGTCCAAGAAAGTTGCTCACCTTTGCCTCAGCAAGCGGATAGCTCTTTTGGAATTCGTAGAGCTCAATAATGCCCTTAGTAAGAAACATGCGGTTAGCCATACAAATAAGCATGTGTGTATACAAATATTTTGTACCTGTTTTGTTTGATCGCGATTACCAATTTTTTGAAAGATGCGAGTCAAGGTCATATTGAGATCATAATCAGAAAGAGGTTGTGGTGTTCCATCGTTTGGTGAAGGCTCGTCTATTTGCATTGGCTGTGCTAAAGTCTTACCCGCACTGTGAATGGGATTGCTACCATTGTTGCTGTTTAACGAAGATGTGCTTAGACGAGGGCTGTTCATGGACATGTCATGATGGTCACCATCTGTTGAAGAAGGATGTGAGACTACAGAAGGTGTTCTCATCATTGTATTAGACTTGAAGGAAGATGCTGAAGCAGGGCGACTTATAGATGAGTTGTTTGAATGAGCTATATATTCCTGCTGCTGTGATTGCTGAGCATAAACAGGGGATTGTTGTAGAGATCGAATGGACTGTTGTTGTGGATGTTGTTGCTGTTGTTGTGGCTGCATGTGCTGTTGCTGTGACGATTGAGATGGATACGGCATATGTTGTTGCTGTTGCAATCTATCTTTTTTGCGACAAGCTTCAAGCATATGATGAAGATAAGGATATACGCTGCTGCTTTGAGGGTTATCTATCAATGCTAAATGCTGGAAGATCATATCGCCCAGTCCATTGACTAGTTCGAGCAGCAATGTCTTGACGGTTCTAAGTGGCATCTCGCCCAAGGGTACTTTTTCTGCAGCTCTACGTTTCCATTCAGCAGGAGGTGTTGTGATGAAAAATTGATTAATTTCATACAAAAGTTCGTCCGGATTAAGAGCATTTGTGCGAAGGTTGTCTTGAATAGTCTTTGCTAACTTCCATAGACATTTCATGATTAGCTCTGTGTACTTGGTATCTTTAGCTGTAGGTGAGTCTCCAGGACGGAGGTTAGCAGAACATTGGCCCAAAATAGCCAACAAAGCGCTTTAAAAAAAAAGGAAACGTTATTCACAAAATACAAACTCATCTTGTTCTTTTTGTACTTTACCTAAATGTCACATTTCTAGCACTGTTTTCAAGAACCTTAACCATAGCTACATTTAATGCTTTAGATAGTTGAGGGCCTGATTCCAAGGCCAACATCTTTTGATCTAAAAGACGAGCAGCTAGTTCCTGCAAAAGATGATGAAGTGCATTTTGTGGCACAGCGCAAGCCAAGTCCTTATTGGAGAATAGCAAGACAAGTGCATTCACCAAATGTTTGCATAGTCGGGTGGTAGCTGGTTGGCGCGAATCAACCGAAGAATAAGCGAGTCTGACTTGAAGTGTGATGGCATTGATCAGTCGTTCTATATCGGGCAAGATAGCTTGAGGATTTTGAGTCAAAAACTTGTCTAAGCTCTTAAGTGCCTCTATGCTAGGCTGAGGGTCACCACTTGTGATCTGAGCAATTAGATAATCAACAATCTCTTCTTGTTGATCATACGGCTGTTGGTGTTGGTGTTGTTGCTGATGTTGATGCTGCTGATTGAAGTGTTGTTGAGGAGGTCGTAGTCCGTGATGACGATGGTCATGTTGTGTTTCAGGTACCGTGTTTCCATAGTTATCTACTACATCTTCCATAGGTTCTGGTTCGGGTATACTCTGTACATGATGAACTGAACGCTGAGGACTACTGCGAGGTCTACCGATCTGCGATTTCCCTCCAGGACGGGGTAAATTACTAAGTGAAGGTAATTCGTTTTCTTCCATCTCTTCTGCTTCCTGTTTGGCGCGCTGTTCTTTCTCAACAGCAGCAAGAACGCTAGCTGAGGGCTTTGTTCGCTTTAACAAGAAAACGTTAGCTCTATGATGGTATAGTACAACTGCAGAACAAAAAAACTCACTTTTAATCGTTCTTCAAGCATACTCTTTTCTTTGTCACCAAGTCTTGCCATGTATTTCATGACAGCATCGCCTACTAAAATGTAAGCTTGTGCAATAGCGTTCAAGGCAGCAGAACGGACACTGTTGTCTTTGTCGCCAATATGAGTTGCAATAGCAGGCAAAGCCTTGTTAGGCAGCATGACAGACATGCCGTTCTTTTGAATAAGAGAAGCTATTTCTTCAAGACATTCAGCACGAGCCTTTGCATTTTTTGAGGTAGCTGCGGCATCAAGAAGGTAGTTGAGCATTTTACTGGCAGGATAGATACGACAGATTGACTTGAAGATAGAACGGATGCGTTGGCGCATTACTTCTTTAGGGTCGCCCACTTTGTTGATCAAGAAGGGCAAGAACGATACCGCTTCGTATTCTGATAAGCTATACTCTTCCTCGTCTAAAACAGCAATTAGGTTTTGTGCAATGTCAAGACACTTGATCAACATGCTGGTGTTGGTATCAAAGAATCGAATGGTCAAATACTTCAATATCAAGTCTGCATTAGCTACATAACGTGCCTTCATATCAGAAAAATCAACTTGGTATTTGCTCATGCAAACCTCAGGAGATGCAAGACATTCGTTCAGCATTGTCAGACCGTTCAAGCGATCACGCTCTGCATATTGACTAGTGCTGAACAATAAACTGTTCAACTGAGGGCTCATGTTGGCATCAAACAATGACTTGAGAGTTTCAATCACGTCTGAGCGAGGTGTGTCGAATTGCCATCGAATTTCTTTCTTTGCACGTATGGCTTTAGCTCGCGTATCGCTTGTAAGAATGGGTGCAACCATCTCCTCAGCAGGGGGAGCAGCTTGTGATGCTGCGGATCGAGGTGCTGGAATGCCGCCCACTTTCTTACGCGTGAGTGTCTTGGCACGGCTGGGTGTAGATGCAGGAGTCTTTGGAGCATGATCTTCTGTTGTCTCGGGACGCTTCTTTGTCTGAACTACAGCAGCAGGAGCAGATGAGGGTGCGTTACCCCTTGCAGCTTCGACCAATGGCATCACAGTTTGGCGTTGAGCAGCCTTCAGCTCACTTGTCTTACTTACAACAGCATCGTATCCTACCGCTGAAATCAGCTCTGGTAAAGCTGCCTGTGCTGCTTTTCTGACATCAGCATTACGGTCCTGTAAGCAAGAGAACATGGGCGTAATCATGCCAGCCAGATCATATCGAGCGGCATCTGCCTCTTCTTTTATAGCAGTTGCAAACCAAGTCAAGAACTCCTTTCTTAATAGAGGAGCTTCGTTAGCTAAGCTTGTGCCAAATACAGAGGCCATCTGTTCCATAGAGCATGTCTTGCGGATGTTTTCAAGTGCTGTAAGACCAGATGCGCGAACATTAGACTTGTTATCAGACAAGACAGAGATCAGGGGACCAGTAAACAATTTGGCATATTTATCAAAAGGTTTTCCCATAGCTAAAGCCAATGCGCCAGTTATGTCAACAGCAGTCATCTGCAAAATCTTATTGCTATCGGCTAATCTCTGTTTAAGCACACCAGGGAAATCACCACCTAAGGAGGGCTTGATACGATTGTTGGCTCCTGCAAGAATACTCTGTACTTTCTCCAGGCCTTCTTTACGAATCTTCCAATTGGCATCGCTACATTCTGCCACTGTCTTGCCTAATGGACCAGAGATATCCTGTCGAGGAAATAGGGCATCTAATGGGTCTTCATCGGCACTCCCACTATTATTGGCAGCGGTACCACCGGCACTACTAGACCCCTTGCTTTGGCCTGCATGACTACTTGCAGCAGCTCCCTTTGAGAACTTTGTGGGTTGGGGAGGATCCATCTTGGATACCTTTTCAAATTCCTGTTCAATGGTGGCCAATAAAGCAGGACTCACATCTTCCACAAACGACTTGATTTCTATCTATTCGATGAGTGCTCACATCTCTACACAGAGGGAATATACTTTAATTAGACTCTGTACGTTACCTGGACCAATATATTGTCTAAGGACACCTAGGACAGTGACAGCGCTTGTTCTAACAGAAGCATTTGTGTTGCCCAAACCAAACTTGAGTAGGTCAATTAAATCACGAATCTGAAGTCCTGCAATACCAAAATCTGTCAAAGCCGAATGAATCCATAATAAAGAATCTGCTAATACTTTTGGCGACTTGGCCTTCTTGAGTACTGGGTAAGATTGAGAAAATACGAATTCCAATGAAATTGTTTCAGCAATTGCCACTAGACATTCTCCTGCCGGCTTCTTTAGTTTTATATCACCCAGTTTCTCTACCATGACAGGGATACAAAGTGCAGCACATGCCTTATTGAATTTGGGAGATTCTGTCAAAGTCTGGATAGCTGAGAAAACTTTGCCCATGACTTGAAAATTCATTTCCTTCCATCCAGGCTTTTTAGATAATGATCGAATGACAATTTCAGGCTCGATATCTTCCTCCTGTTCAAGATGCTTACACAGCGATTCCATTGCTGCCAGACGTACTTTCCATTGTGCTTGTTGCAGATCATTATGTATTGATTCCGGAATATATTCAGTTGCGCGCGCTTCAGCATCTTCTTGAGAGAATTTGTACCGGATTTCTTCAGGTCCACTTGCTGGTGGTAATTTAGCACTCTTTTTGGGTCCGCTTGCTGCAGCCGATGGAGCTGCTGCTGCTGCTGGCTTGGGCTTGGAAGAAGAAAGAGCAGGCTTCTTGGCTGTTCCTGAGGTCAATCGGGCAGGGGGCTTACGCTTTGGAGGAGACATGGTTGTGGCTCCCAAGTCCTCTGAAGGCGCCTCGTCTACTGCCATAGGTTCTGGCTTTGGCTTTGGCTTTGCAGCAGCGGCTTTTTTAGCTGGTGGTGCTGCCTTCTTTACTGGTGGTGGTGGTGCAGCTTTTTTGGGCGGCTTGGCTTTGACAGTTGCCTTTTCACAAGCCTCTTTAATTTTCCCCATTTTGATATCATCCAATCCATCTGTGAATGCCAGCATTGGCTTTTCCCCAATCAGCTTCATCAATGTACCTAAACCTTCAGCACCTGCTTCACGTGCATTAGCATCAGCATCATCCAATAGCTTCTTGAACATATCTGCAAACGCTTTGATTTCTCCTTTGCCTGGCATCTCACGGACTTCCTTCAGTCGTCTAGAAAGAAGCTTGAATGATTCAGATCGTACTTGAGGATTTTTGTGCTTTGATGCTACTGTGATATCTTCTACTAATTCTGACATGGGTACTGAAGCAAACACTGCATTCAAACCATTGGCCAATTGCTCCAGAATAGCTGGCTTTCTTTCCTTTAGCTTTTCAATCATGACGGGTGCGATCAATGGCTTGTATTTGCCAAACTCAGTTCTCAAACCTGTTGCAATGGCTTCCACACATGATGCAGTAGCACCTACAAGTAAAATGTTGGAATCATTGATACGCTAATAAAAAAAGAGAGAGAAAATTAAGAATGATAATTGTCAAAGAAATAAACAAAAAAAAAAAAAAAAACTTACTTTGACAAGCTGACCTATCAGCTCAGTGTAATCTTTGTCCAATATTTTAGGTGTCTTGGCTTGCTCTAATAATGCGTCCAAAGCTTCTCTTCTCTCTTGCCATTTTTTTGATACAATCAATTCATTGAAGTTGTTGGGCAGTTTGGCTGTAATATCAACAGGATCAGCAAAATCGAATGCATCGCCTTCATCTACTTCCATATCCTCGTCGCCCTGAGCATCTCCTGAATTTAAAAGATGAGATGTTAATTTATCATCCTGCTTTTTCGTAATATATGCTATGTCTGCATATCTAGTTTTGCCATTCGTTTACCCATATCCTCATCTTGCGGTTGCTCTTCGGGCTCTTCTACAGCCTGCTCGGCTCTAATCAGTCGTTCTGGCTTTGGTTTCTCTGCTGGTAATTTAGAAAATGCTTCTTCCAATTCCTTTAGCTGTACAGGCTTTAAATCAGATAAGCTAGCCATCATAGGCTGTCCAATCCATCGATAGAGTTCTGTAGTGAGTGCGAATGCCTCTGCTCGAACGTTTTTGTCAGTGTGTCCAAACAGTTTGGGAAGGATTTTGATGATTGGTTTTGGACTGACTTTTTTGGCACCAAATTGTCGAACAAGCTCTTTGATCACAAAGACTGTCTGCGTTACTAATTTAGGCTGCTTTGCACTAACACCAGGTAAAACGAATTCCTATCATATGGTAAATGCAAATTCAGGACTCGTAAGCCCATATATAATATACCAGCAAGTCAATGTATGCTTACAAGAACAGGATCAGGTGTATCTATTTCTGCATAAAGTAAGATAATATCGGTTGCCTTTTGCTTTGTGCCTGCTTTTGTTGCTCCAAGACATTTCTCTACAAGTGCTGGTATAACTGTTTCGCGTGTACTAGATATGAATGTCAATGCATGTTTTCTTTTCTTTTTATAGTATGCATTCGTCATGGCTTACTTGGATGCATTAGGTGCGTTTGTTACGTATTCAACAATAGCAGAAAGACCTGCTTCTTGAGCTACAGCATTAGCTTCAGTAGCTAACTTTTTCAAATAAGGCTCATAAGTATAAAAGTCTGAATCTTCTACAGTTTTGTGGAGTAATTTCGTAAGTTCTTCGCAAGCTTGTAAACGCGCTTTCCAGGACTAATTTTTTTAATAGAAAAAAAAAGGGGGGGCAAGGTATGAAAGAAACAGATTAAGAGGTTTTTTTCTTGCAACTAAACTGTAGAGACAGTACCTTGTGTTGGAGTTTGTCAGCAATAGACAGAGAAGAAAAGTCCTCTTCTGGTGCACTCATAACCCCTTTTATTTGTTTATATTCGACTTGTCTTTATCAGATAATATAGAGCAAGAAGGATAAAAAGAAAAAAAAAAAATGTATATGAATATTTCTTCATTTTTTTTTTAATGATAAAAGTCGGTGATTGAAAAAAGACAGCAATGAACACAAAAAAGCTCAAGAATGATATGCTTATTCAGTGGTTTCACGAATTACATTCATAAAAAGGGAAACAGAAAGAATCACCAATTTTTTTTGAATGCCAGTTCCTTTTACTTGCTGCTTATATCAAGTCCTATTCTGGATATTGTATTTGTTCAACCTATAAACAAGGAATTAAAATGGATGGCTTACGCTATGCATATCGCGTGAAGTTTTGATTATTGTAGAATAAGGAGGAGGGAGGGGAACAAGATTACTAGTCATGCTTGAACCAATGAGATAGACCATCCAAGAGAGGTAGATCTATTGTGTTTGTTTGTTTATTGCTTTTAATATAAATACAATGAGGTTATATTGGCTAAAGATATAAAGAGAAAAATAGGCGCCTGTTGTGATAATTATATGTGTTTTCTTTTTTCTGAGAGTAAATGAGGTACAAAGAAAAGTACAAAAAAAAAGGCGTGGTTAAATTGTGAGTCTGTTTTCTGATAAAGATATCAAATACCTAAATAGCTATTCATCTCAATACATATATTAGGTATGTTTTTGGTACGAATATCAATATTCGGCATTTTCTTGATGCCGTTTATAGACATACATGTTAGTTGGATGGGCGCCCTAAATTCTATAGTTAAAAAAAAAAAGTGTAATTTTGCTTTCAAGTATTTTCATTGTTTATCTTTTTATTATTATTATTCTCTTGGCCCATATATTACCTTGGTTCAAAGTAGAGTCTGTTTTGAATTGGACGAAAGGCATTAAACGCGTTTCTACACAATTGAAAAGTTGTCAAATAAGTCACATTGAAGCTTGTTTTTTGTTGCATAAAGATGATGATTTTATATGTCTCGAGAACATATAATAAAAAAAAAAGCTAAATATAGTTGCAGAAAATCACACAAAGGGGTCTATATAAATGTTCACCATATTATCTCGTGAATTCAAACAATGAATAACGTTTTAAAAGATTATTTAATGAACAAAGAAAAGCCTAAAAAAAAAATAGAAACGGAAAAAAATAGGGGAGTGAATCAATCAAAGATAAATAACAAGTTGGTATAAATATTCAACATTTTAATTTTACTCTCTTTCTTTTCTTTCTTCTCACTATTTCATCAATTACTTTGATCTATGCTATTTTAATATGAACATCACAGAGTTGTTATTACCACAGCAGATGACTGACATTGCTAACATGAAACCAACTGAGCCAATTTTGAGACCACAGCCTATCCAACCCAATAGTACACCTATTCATGACGATGATCTCATGTCATTATGGCAATCTGCCCTTGAACAATCAGGCTATCTTGTACAGACATCCAATGAAAGAAATTCATTAACAGATGCTATCTTGTCATCCGTCGAAAGCAGACATCATGGTATCCCGGTACATATCAAGGTAATAGGTAGACATATGAACGGCTCCTTTCGATGCCATATCGGAACAAGCAAAGCATCTCGACCTATTCGATCCACTGAACTTTTTCAGCAAATGAGAATGTTGGCCGTCTTCTTTCGTGCTGAAAGTGCAAAGAGTCAATTGGTATCACCCGAATTTATCTTTTTTCCAACCTGGCTATTGCATCTGTTTCGTTATACACAGCATGGTACAACACCTGGCAGGACAGACGTCCGATTCCTCGAGAATGCAAACATGGCCAAAGAAGATCACATCTATCGTCTCAATCATGTCTTGAACACCCTCTTTCGGTTCAATATCCATCAGTTTGATCCGTTCAAACTCAAGTCTGCTATTGAGTTGGCTGATTTTTTGTTTGATCATGCTGGTCTGGATTACCGCAATCTACCCAAACCCGCTTTTTTCTATGGACAACACAACAGTAATCAACCAGCTCTCTATCCAGCTTTACTCTTGTTACTACACCAACCAAGACCAATCAAATTCAAGCCAATGTGTTTTAATTGTAATACCAAACCTGCCTCCAGACGTCGTCTTTGTGTTGCCTGCTACAGGTATCAACTCAAACATGGGGAATCTCGGCCTTTGAGGTTGATTGTTGCCAATAGACCAGGACCACGTATTCAACAACAACAACAACAATCTCTACAAGACAATGATACACTCATCAAGCCCTCTGAAAACAGCCCTATGGTCTTCTATTCGCCTCGTGCAAGCTCGAGTCGCTCACAACAAAAGTCATGTGCCAACTGCAAAGTGAAAGAGACACATCAATGGTACCGTAATCTATGTGGCAATGGGCATTGGTGTGAAACCTGCAAGAGTTATTATTTGCGTCACACTAAAGTAAGACCACCCGAGCTCTTTGTCAAGGCTGCAAAACGTAAGGTAGATATCCGCTCATTGGTAGATTGGAACAACTGGTCTTGGGATGAAATCCCAGTTGAGACAATTGAGTCAGCTACTTCTTCAATCTTAAACAACATGTATTACTACAACAATCGTGTACAAGCCAGTAGTCCTGCTTCAAGTAATGCCTTTCTTTCTTATCCAATCACTCCTCCTTTACCCCCTTTACAACTTCCTACAGACAATGTGACAAGAAGAAGTTCTACTTATTCTTCTAATGCTTCTTCACCTTCCTCTTTGTGGTAAAGAAAAAGGAAATACATGCTTTTATCTCAAACTATTTCTTCTATATGTATTATGCTTTCTTTTTTTATTACTATTCTTTTAGTCTATGTATATGCTCAATTTATGCTTAAATAAAAAAAAAAACAGATGGATACATTTATTATTATCACAATTGATTTAATGACTTCTTAGCATGAAAAAAAAAAATTGGATAAATTTATCCTTTAGAGAAATCGATAAATTCATTAGTTGTCAATAAGATTTGTTGGATCAACTGTGGTCTAGTTTTTAGAGATAGTATTACTTATTCATAAACTAGTCCCCATAAAGCAATGCCTCGTGATTCGCTTATATATCTTTTTTGTACACTCAGATATGCAAATAAATATTGTCTGAAAAACAAATCTGAATACTATTCAATAGGAACTTTAAGCTCGTGATTCTGTACCTCACTTCAAGGTGTAGATATGCCATCAACCAGGATAACAACAAAGATGATATGAATGTGAACAAAGGGAGGGGAATAGAAAGAATGTGTATTTGAGCGAGTTCATTGTTGACGCCTAAGTGACCTCGAGGGCAGAAGTTGGTAAATGTAGAGGGAACATCAGATAGGATTGAAATAAGGTTATTTCTACCTTATTTTATGCATATATAAATATGTATTTGTAGATCAGTCAAGTTACAATGATGAGTCGATAGCCCTATTACGATTTACAATTGTTGTTATTTTTGGGATTTAGTAACACACTAGATAGAATTACATTTGTCCTACTTTCACTTTGTATCTTCTAGAAGTGCATGTAGCGTACAGCTCTTGCGTTTTCTTTTTAAAGAACAAGTACGACAAATATATATTTTGGTTATGCTGTGCATCATGAACTTTATACTCTCTTTTTTTTCATTCTCCCTTCCATTTCGGTAAAACATAACATCAACAATTATACACTGTATAAACAAATCCATCCGCCATATCGTTGCAAAAAAAAAAAAGAGAGATGTATAGAATACTAATGGTTCTTTTGCCAATCTTCTTTAAAGATACAACAGCATTGTTTAAATGAATGACTATAGCTCTTTTTTTTTTCTTTTTTGTTCATTCAAAAATAGACATCATTTGCGAAAGTTTTCTTCTATCTTAAGCCAAAACACCTGAATGATGGCTGAGTATAGAGTACACTCAATATAGTCATTCGTCTTGCTTCCACATTACACATGAAAGAAAAAGCGTGGCGTTGAATTCTCACTTTAATTCATTTTCTCTTGAAGAAAAAAAAAAGGAGAGTAACTCAAAGAACGAGAGAGAGGAGGCGTAACTTGCTTTTTTTTTTGCCTAACTGCTTATGAAACAAGCATGATGTTTAAGGTTTTTCTGTGCATGTATAGCTCTTTATATAGAATCGGAGAAGCCTTGTTCTAGTACAAGATTGTAAGGAATAAAGAGAAAGTAATTTGTTTGTATAACCATTTCCTTGAACTAGCTTTCTCTCGCTAAATGTAACAACTTTGTTAAGAAAGAGCTGTTTCTAGTGCTTTTGTTTTACAGTATTATGAGGAAAAAAAACTAGTTTTGATTCGTATCATTCTCTATATTTTAAGGCAATATAGTCAAGGAAAAAAAGAGAGAGAGAGAAAGAGGAATTCAAGTGGACTATTTTTGAACTTAAACTCAAAACCGTAGTTTTTGTTTGTTTTTCTTTAGCGTTCTATAGGATACGTTATTCAGATGAGTCTAGTCTAATGGACTAATCATTTGCTATTCTTATATCAAAGAAGTATGTGTTCTTTCATCATTGTATCTATTAACAATATTTTCCCATCTCCTTTCATCAAATCATAAAAATAAATAGTGATTAAATCTGATAAACCTCATTCCAAAGTGTTTTAAAAAGTGTATTTTTTTTATGAGAATGAACACTCTGTTTCTAAAGAGTAATACAACGATACAGCTGGTGTAAACAGAGAAGATGTAAAAGAGAGATAATAAGCTTCTGATTCTATGCTAACTATAAACACTATACCTTAATTCACTTACTCTCTATCCAGCCAAACTAAACTTACCTATTGTCTATAGTGTGAGCTTTGACTCACATTTCCCTCCTTTCTACCCCCCCCTTCTTTCCCTCCTTTTTATATATACTTTTTTCTACATGTCTTCTTGCAATACATGCGTTTTAATTATACAATTCATTTGCTATGGTTTTGTTAAAAGTCTTGCATTGCATATATTGACTATAGCATTGCAATAGTATAGCTATTTAAAGAAATATCTTCTTTTTATCTATGAGGTAATAGACGATAGAACAATCAAGCAAACGAGTGATTCGTGATTGTCCTGGTTTGTTTGTTTTATCACATAAACTAGAGAAAACACAGAGAAGAAAATTGCCTTTACCCAAAAAAAAAAAGAAGACAAAAGAAAGGGATAAATAGAAATGAAAGGGGGGGAGAAAGGTGCTCATTTGCCATAATATAAAAAGGATAATGACTTATTGGTATGATTCAGCATTCTATTCTTCATCATGAAAACATTAATTGCACTTTCTGCCTTACTCTTTGCTTCTTCTGTTTCAGCTGCTTGTAACTGTCAACCTATAGATCGACCGTGTCTTGATAAATGTGGTAAATATGGATACAGATATAACAATAATAATTGAATAATAACATGTATTCTCATTTTAGTGATGACAGCCAACAGTTGTATTGCTGATTGTGATAAACAGGGTTCTAAAGATTGTAGACAAGCGTGTATTACAGCAAATTGGTAAGATACAAAAGGAGAGAGAGAGGAGTAAGATGTTCTAAAATGCCGTTTACTTTCTTCACATTGAAGGCCATTATCTGTGCAACAACCTGAACTGAAAGTTACTCTTGAAGACAAAAACGCCACATCATCAGTTTCTGCTGCCCCAAAGAGTTCAGCTCGTAAGTTTAACATTGAGCGACTAAAATGATGTCTTTTCATCTTCTTTTCGTTTTGTAGCTTCTAGTGCATCAATTGCTCCTTCAGCAATTAGCAGCTCTGTTATGCTAGCACGGCCAACATCAGCCAGTGCTTCACCTAAACCAAATGTAGATACTAAAGCAAGCGGTGCTTCAAATCAAGGTTATTCTACCTATGCCATCATGACTGGTGTTGTCGTTGGCAGCTTAGTTTTATTAGTTTGATAGCTTTCACCATAAAGTAAACAGATGAATAAAAAAAAAAGAAATCTTTGCTGTAATGACTTTTATGAGTTCAAATAGACAGAAAGCAAGTGCCATTTGATATACAATGTTGAAACAAAGAGGGAATAGATATAGAATAAAGCAAAACAAGGGCTATGACATATCAGTAGAAAGCGAACTCATGAGGTTCATCATGATGCCTAATATGGATGAATCAGTATAAAGAAGAACAAAGCAGAAAGACGACTTACCCATACTCGGTGATCGTTGTCTTTCTGGTGATTCTGATAAAGATGAGTTCATTGCATCATGATAGCCTGGTCGATGTAATAAAAACGATTGATCCAGCATATCTAAATTAGGCGATCCAAAGTCGAACCCACTTGCAAGATGATTTGAATCCAAAGGTTGTAATGTTGGCATACCTTCTGTCATTTGTGCAAAAACATCGTCCGTCCAAAGACTGGCTGGCTCTTGGTTTTCAGCAAATGACATTGTATTCCATGTTTGCTCTTTTTCTAGTGAATTCTTGGCTGTGATCTCTGGCAATCCCTTTAGTCTTCGCCAGGTGTTGGTTCGACTCACATCATAGTTGATTGCCAAATACCAAAACTCTGCAAAAAACTCGGGTGGTAATTCCCAGCTAGCACTCATAGTAGGATCTCCACCATGATACATGGCACCATTCAGTAACATGGCAAAGCAGCGATCGTAATCCATCAAATCTCGAAACAGAATCATACGATCTCGCATGTGAGGTGTAGGTATCAAATCAATTCGTGGATCATGTGGAATTGCCAGCTGCAAGATAGTAGGCTGTAAGCGCGCAGCTGATTTTCCGATATTCGATAGTGTCGATTGAAGTCGAAGCTGGAGTCGAAGCCGTTGAATGGCACTGATACTAGATGGGTTAGGTTGCTTCTCCAACTTTTCATCATTCAGTGCTTGTGGGATTGGAACGACTGTCTTGTTCTCTTCAGTCTCAACCCAATCTTCTCTCTTAGCCAATATTTCTCTTTCTCTCTCTTCTTCTTCTTCTTCGTCTTCCCCTAGTCTCTCCTCTTCTTCCTCTTCGTCTTCTTCATCTAAATAAGGCTCTGGCTCGGGAGACATGTTGATGTCCTGATCTAATTCAATATTGGAAAAATGAGCTGCCATGGTAGGTTTAAGGTTGATGTTGTTTCTGGTGTAAGCATTGACGTATGCTTCAATAGCATGCGGTGTTGTCTTGGCCATGTCACTTAAAGCTTCTTCTGTCAGGTATGGAGAATGGGTCGGGATATGAATGTTGTGATGTAGACAGACAAACTGAAGCGTCAAGACGACTCCTTTAAGGTACCAATTTTCAGCACGATAGGCATCCATCTTACTTTTTGTCAAGTTCAGTTCTTTCATGGCATGACTTCTCTGTTCTCGTAGTTGCTTAATTGTGTTTTCCAAGTCCTTTAGGTGTTTCTCTTTACGTTCGCGAAAAGCGCGTTGTGCTGCTCTGTTTTGTGCTTTGCGTAGTGCAGGTGAAGCAGGGTTAGGTTTTCTACCAGGCTTCTTGCGAATTTTCATGGGTTGTTCATAAGGCTGTTGTTGCTGTGAAAGTGGAATATTGCTCACGTAGATCGCACCTAACGAACTACCGTAGTGTGACTGAGGATTAAACTGGTGTTGTATATCTGAAGACATAAGTAAGAATGTTAAGGAAAAAGAATAACTGAAAATAAGAGAAAGAAAAGAATAAAAAAGAATAAAAATAGGTATACTTGGATAAAGGGCTTTGATCAAGCCAATTTCCACGTGAAAAATATAGAATAAATAGCAAACGCAAACTTTTTCTTTTTTTTACTTTTACTTTACTTTTTTATTATTTGTGGATCTTCTTTTTTTTGGCTTTTACGGAAGAGACATCAAGCAACTAACATGGCACAAACAGGCCTCCCTTTTTTTTTCTATATTGTTTTCGTATCAGGCTGGAAAGTAACAGCACGGGTAAATAAAGAATTCACCCGTTTCCCCACAAAAAAAAAAGGAACCAATAAGCGGGAACTCAAAAGATATTAAGGGACCTATTTTCAGAGAGAGAAAAAAAAGGGCAGAAAAGTTAGATTTAAAGATAACACAAAAGCTTGTTAGCCGATCACAGCATTCTCCCTCTTTTTCTTTTTTGACAGTTACTAACATGAATATACTAACAGAGAGAGAGAAAGTGCTTTCGTGTACAATTTCGGACCATCTATTTTCCTTGTTTCGGGTAACTTTTTATTTTTTTATTGGACAGTTATTTTTACACGTCTTCCCTTCTTACAATGATCCCAGTATCGATGAACGATCTCTTGATGTATAGCCTAGTATGACTTCGGTCTCAGTGACCATATCTGACATACCTTGTCGACCCAAATACTACTTGATGGAATCCTTTTTTTTTTTTGAGAAGTATGGTATATATCAGAGAATTCATAAAGTATCATTAGGTTGTCATTTGAGTGTTTCTATCAAGACAAAAGTATCCATATTTGACAAATGTGCAATGTACTAATGCTTGAATTCGATGCCATTTTCGAGTTTGAATGTTGTATTAGCTGATAAGAGATATTTGTATGAACGAATATGAAAAGAAAGACAATGACATACAGAATAAGAAAACATGAAGTCTTTTTGCTCATTTTACATGATCCTGAAAAGCGATATGAATTTAGCCTCTTGATCTTTATTTAAAAAGCAATGCAAGAAAGCTGCTTTTGCTCAAGAACTTCATAAGCCAGCAAAGCTTATACAAAAGGTTTATTCCAAAGAATTGTTAGAGATTAAGGTGGATCCTCTTCAGCAAAATTTGAAATACAGTTGTTGTGATTTAGAAGGCAGATGATAAAAACAAAAACGCTCAAGCTTGGGAACTAAATTTTTCTTATTAGTTGTAAGGGTAATATTTTTGGATCTCTGCATTTTTTTTTTTCGTATATTTAATCAGTGGCAAAATAAACACTAGGTGAAGAGACAAAGCAGACCAAATCATTTCAGCTGAGCTACCCTCCAGGGAATTAGATCTTGAGCTTTATGAAGTCATCACTAAGAACATAGTGCATGGCTTCTTGTGGTGATTTGAACCTGATATTTCCATGCATGACTAAAAGGATTCTAAGGTTCGACTTAAATGCACTGAAAGGTTTCCTAAAACTTACTCAGAGGCAACAGTAGTTAGCGAGAATAGTTATCTTACTTACAAGTGCTATGCTATAGTAGACCCTACCAATCGTTATAGTATACCAAATCCCGTTTCAAAAGATTCAGGTCGTATTGAAATTGACAACAAATGGATACTATCTTACAATCCATTCTTATCAAAAAAGTACAAGGCACACATCAACGTAGAATGTTGTCAAGGTGTAGAGGCAATCAAGTACATCAACAAGTATATCTATAAAGGTTCAGATCGTACCACTTTGAGACAGAGTGATACTCGAGACGATATTAGCAAGCATCTCCAAGGACGTTACAGTGGTCCAACTGAAGCTTTTGGAGGACTTTTTCAGTGCAAAGTGCACAAAGAAGATTCTACTGTTACCTCTTTAGCTCTTCATCTACCAAATTAATATCCCGTTTATTTTCTTGAAGATGCTTCAGTACCTGAGATTCGGCAGATCCTAGCTGACAGCAGTTCCATGCTGATTGCGTATCTTAAATATTATGAGAGGAATCCCACTGCTCAAAAGTATCTTTACCAAGACTTTCCAAAGTATTATGTATGGGGATCAAACTCGCAGATCTTGGAAAGTAAGAAAGAAAGGTTTTGCAATTGGTAGAATTCCATATTGTAGTCCTACATGTGGGGAGAGATTCTACCTTCGACTTCTTTTGATAAACGTTGCGGGCTCCAAGTCATTTGATGACCTAAAGATAGTCTATAGACTTTAATGCACAACATTTAAACAGACATGCCTTCAGTTACATTTGATTGAATATAACCAAGAACGGGTCCGGTGTTTTGAAGAGGCAAGTTTGTTTTCTTCTGGTGATAGCCTCCGCAGTTTGTTCGTTACTGCTTTAAACTTTGGTCAACTGACAGATCCCAACGCATTGCGGATGCAATTTCGCAGCTCTATGCGTGATAATCTTATTCCCTTTTCTTGACTATAGTCTCTATCTTATCGACGCCAAGTTGAAAGAACTGAGCAGATCCTTTGATGAGTTTGGTCTTCCAACATTCGAGCACGATTGGGTTGCTGCTCTCGATAATGATACCAGTTTTGAACGTAGAGGTAACTCTTTGGTAGATGAGCGGTTGGCTTACAACGTGCGAGAAGAAGAAGGTGCATATAGAACGAACTATGCATTATTCAATTCAGACCAAAAGCATGCATTTGATACAATAGTTGAAAAGCTGTAGTCTATCACTTCTGTGACTGATACAGGCCTTGACACCTCTGATGATGCTATACGTTTTTTCTTGCATAGTCCAGCTGGTACAGGAAAAACCTTTGTCTACAACACACTAAGCAGCTACCTACGTAGTCAAAGAAAAATTGTTCTATGTGTTGCATCTTCTGGCATCGCTTCTTTGCTTTTTGACTGGTGGTACAACATCTCACTTTCGACTGAAGATTTTCATAAGATTGAACGAAACATCCACCTGTTACATTTCAACAAAAAAAAAAACAGCGATTTAGCCAAACGACTTTGCAAAACCAAACTGGTTATCTGGGATAAAGTACCTAAATGTTTTGCTTTTGGTAAGGATCGATTATACGATCTGTCAATCATTTTTTGAGGATTTCTTTCCTTTGAGAAGCATAATTAAATCACAATTGAGAGCAATCCATCATTGAGTGCTTCTTTAAATGTCTTGAAGAGCTCTCACTTTTCTATGGGACAAATATTTTTTTTCTACCAATTTCTTCAACTCTTTTGCTATTTCTCTACCATCGTCGTGCTTACTATATGCTTCGATACAGTTCAAACAACATTGAGAAAAAAATCTTTTGATTTTTTTGACATCTCCTGCATTGTTCAAGAAGCATGGGAATGCTCTTTTCGAGAGACTTGGATGTGTAATCACACCTCAGTCTCGCCTCTCTCTAGACCAATCCCCAATACATCTCTATCCAATTAAATTCGCAGTGGTATTTTGGATAGAGTTTGTTTCGAACATACATGTGCGGTTTACCTTTAAAATATCTGACTCGTTTGGTTTTGGGTCCACCCTTTGGAGTCGTGAGAAGAGATTTACTTCTCATAAAAAAAATGACTGATGAAGAAGCTCACCGGTCGAGAGTTTGACGGGTTGTGTCTCTGAACTGATGTTTATCAATCAGAGACGATGGTTTCTCGTTGAGAGTCATACGACTTACAACCAATGCGTCATCACTGTAAGCAACATGGTTTGAACTGTGGTCAAACAGGAATACAGCTCGGCAGTGAGGATGTAAGTTTTCGAACAGCCCAATGACCTAGTTCAGCTGAGAGACCATGTCTTTATGAGTCCACCAACCGTCTCTGCTACTTTCTCCAGCTTTGAAAAACTTGCGGGAGGTCCATCCACCCAACTTCATCGTCCCATGATAGGGGCACTGGAATTCACTTACCATAATGGAGGATCCCCTCTTTTTTTTTGTGAATGAAAGGTTTACCTTCCAAACTCCAAATGTCATTTTTGTCATCATTGGCGTAAAAGGTTGGTTTATCATGAGTGACGAATACAACCTTCTCTTCACCCTCCAAAACAACTGGTTCAAGAACATTTTTTCTTGATCTCCTTCGTAAAACTCGGATCTACGCATGTAGTCTACCATACGTAAAGCCATTCTTTGCAGTACTTGACCACATCTTCTCTTTCTTGTTGCGATAAGAATAGCCCCATGCATGCAAATACTTGTGAATGTTAGAAATGATGACAGTTCCATGGAACACCCAAAGAAGAAGGGATTACTTCAGTTTCAATGAAGTCCTTCATGGCCACAAGCGATTTTTCAGCAGGCTTGGTTCTCTGCATATATTCTACGACTTGCATCTTTATGTCGTTGTGACTCAAGAAGGATTGCCTTGTGGTGTGAATACCTTGGCTGTGATCTGAGAGATCATTGTGCTCAAGGTATCCCTTTACCCAACTCATGATGCTTCTTAAGCGGGGCATCCTTTGAGTAGCTTGACCAGAAAAATTCAGATACTTTCTGAGATGCCTTGTTCATCCCCATTCCTTCCAAACAAAGTTCAAAGTACAAGAGGACAGAGGATAAGCGGTATTGGTTGTATGAACCAACTGTGTTGCTCTTCTTTCTCTTATTCATCTCAGGCTTCACCCGCTCACACAACGAATCAATGCAATCGCTCATCTTGATCCATTCTCTCTGAAAATGGGTCAGCTTGTTTTCAGCATCCTGCGTCTTCATTTTGTTCCTGGATATCACTGTTGACAACAGTGATACCAAAGTTGAACAAGGTAGATTTGGGGTCTAACTTGCTGGACTCCTCTTTGTAATGGTAGAGTCCTTAGTGTAATAAATGCTTCTCTTCTCACCAGAGGATACACTATCTCTAAGGCGGAAAAGGGCTGACATATCCATTTCACCACCAATCTTTATTGATTTCAGTTACTTCTTCAGAAATAACTTTAGGAACATTCTATTTTAAAAGATTTCCTTTAACACCCTTATTTTGAGCGTTGAATCTCGCTTTTCTTTTGCTAGGGAATAAGTTGGAGTGGGGAAAAGTTTTGTTGTCTAGATGTCAGTTCCCTAAAAAAAAATAATCACCATCATCTAAAGGGGGAACACGAAAATTGCTATATACAGTTTTAATTGGCTTGAATGTGTTACACTATCATACATAGCGGTCTTTTAGAATTTTAGTCGTATCCTCTTTCTCTCTGGCCTCCCCCCCCCCAGCTTAAATTGTGGACCAATTTGTTCAAAAAAAAAAAGTTTCTCCTAATAGCCTGATGTGCTCAGTTTTTTTTTTTTTGTTTTTTATCTGAAAGTCTTTAGGTAAAGATTTTTGAATGCTAACACTATTTTTTGTTGTTATAAGTTCAGAGGCACATTAAGCAACCTATATCTCGGACGGGATGGCTATTGAATTTATCTGAGAAGCAATTTTTTTTTTTAAAAAAAAAAAAGAATAGCTGCCTTTCCTCCTGAAATTAAAGACAGGTTAGACAGGCGGACTATTTCATAAAAAAGTAGAGAGAGAGAGCTTATTTTGATTTAAAGTGGAGATGATTGTTCTGGCTGCATAAAAGCATGTTGAGTTGAATTTTCTTCTGGTTATGTTAGAGACAACGCAGGATGAAATACTTGAACATAGACCATGTTTCTGGGTTCATTTAATTAAATTAAACTTTTAAAGTAGAGCTCTTTTTTTATTATTATTCCTGGCTGTTGTTAACTTGTAGATGATGCATAATATTTATTTTACTAACTTTGTACAAAATGAATGAAAGACTTTTTTTTAAGGGAGAGTAGATAAAGGAAGGGTATGATCCTTAAGAGGATAAGTGGGGCTATATATAGATAGATAGATAGATAGTATAAAATAGAGGTATAATGATGCAAAGAAATAAAAAAAAAAGAAAATTACTCCATATAGCCATCTGCAAAATGGACAATGTCAACCATAGTATGATCAGCTTCATAAGAAGATAACGGTGTCATAGTACCATGAAGTGGTTTTTGTCCCCAAGCCATATGGCAGCCAACATAAGATTGATATGATACACATTCTTGGGCAATAATAGCAAGTTTTTCATCGCATTCTTCAGATGACAACTGACATGAGTCCATAAAGAATTGTCGATAACTCTTGCAAGCATCCACCACACTAGCATCCAACAAATTACCAAAGGGACTTGAGACGCCAAAGTTCATGGACACTTCTTTTTTATGAAGATTCATTAACCCAGCTTCATGAGTGAGTAATTGTTGTAGATGTTGAGGCCAAGTGATATCGACTTGGTGATGTTCAAGCATACGTTGAGCAACTATGAAGAAAGAAAAAAAGAAGGGATGAGACAGGAAGAAGAAGAAGACAATAGAATAAATAGACTTACAATTAGAGAAAAAGAAATCTGTTGTAGGACCACGATTTTGAAGGATAGGATCTACTTCTCTGACTTCCATATATCCACCTGGCTTTAACACACGAGACAATTCACGCATCACAAACTAATGAAAACTAAAGATGAATATCTACACATAGACACTCAATGAACAAAGAATTACCTTGACATCATCAAAAGAGAAACAGTTGTAGGTAGATCGCATATGAATATAATCGAAATAGCCATCAGGGTATGGAAGACCATCTGTATTAAGAAGATCGCGTTGAAGGAAATGAGCATTGGCTGGCTTGATAGATGTTGGAAATTGATGACAGATGTCAATGCCATAGAATTGAGCATGAGGATAGCTAGAGGCCATCTCCATAACCCAAACACCATGACCACAGGCAACATCGAGTACACGGGGACTATGTTGATGATTTGGGTAATCAAAGGAAGTAGGTGATGATGGTACTGAGATGGTTACTTGAGAGTTGTCATGGGTGAATAAGGTAGGTTTAGATAGAATTTGATCCACAGGTGCTGAAGCATTGCCATCATAGATATGTTTCAAGATAAAATGCTATTAAAAAAGAGCATGAATATTGATTTTTTATATAAAAAAGAAAAAGTTTAAATTTTCTTACTGCGTCTGTCAAACGATCAAGTTCATTGTTGTCCATCTGAATGCAGTATTTACTGCTATTGTCAGGCTGCCTTGAGAAATAATCATGAACAGGTTCATCAACAATACAATGGGATGAATTTCTGCTCAAGATCTTTCTCAAGATGCCTCTATCGTCTGGTGTAGAGCAATTCATTTGAGAATCTGTTGTGGTAGATGAACTTCGACGTAATACAGGGATAGGTAGTTCCAAAGGCTTTTTTTTGCCAAGTTTTTGTTGAGAGAGATTATTGCCCATAATGTAGATTTAATAAAAAAAAAAAAGAAAGTTGTGTTGAAAAATAAAATAAGAAAGACTTTAGTATTTATATATACTTTTTCTTCTCCCCCAAAAAAAAAATAGGTATAATTATAGAAATACACAAAGTCGTACAAATCTGCAAATCAATCTTATTTCTTCATGCAAAAGAATTAAATTCCCCCCCCCCTTTCATAAAAAAAAAATCAGTGCGCGCATATTCCAATTCAGGTTCATAAAAATACATTTAAAAGAGAAGAAAATATTTCTTTTTATATTTTCTATGCATCTACCTGCTCATAGAAACACAAACACACACAAAAGAATTTAATTGTTATTAAACAAAAGAGGCGAAAATTATATAGAAAATAAGAAAATAGTTGGAGTAAGTTTAGTTATTAAAGCAAGAAAAGATATATATTTTTTTTTCAAACACTTTAAACGATCGGAACCTACTTTTTTATAATAGAAAAAAAAATTTTTTTTTTTCATAGCCCATAAGAGAGAGAAAGGCGTCCAAATAAGGCAACTTCGCAATCATACAATTAAGGTTACTTGTCAGAAAAAAAATAAAAATGAAATGACCAATTGATTTGTACAATCATGCTCTATTCTTTATGTTCCGCGCATTAAAGCCTTTGTTCTAGCGCAACTTGATTACTTTATGATCGATCCATCAAAAAAGAAGTTTCTCTTACAAAATACTTTAGTGTGTTTAATCAAGTGTTGTATAGTCATTAAAGTGTCTTTCTTCTCTTTTTTTTTTTTTTTTGGAAATTAAATTATTTAAATAAAGAAAAACACCCCCAAAAAAAAAGGACCTCCTTTCTATTAAATCGATCAGGTTCTAGCTTAAATTACAAAGTAAGTTGAAAGTATAAAAGAAAACAATGAGAAACAACAGAGAAGTCTGTCTTTTATAGAGCAACAGTTATTCATCTAGCCCTGAAGGGGATGATGAACAGGAAAGCTATAACAGTGATAAGTGACAACCTTTTTTTAGTTCTTCAATTGAGAAATAATTTTTTTTATAGTGAAAACCTTGTGCTTTTCATTTTATTTTATTCTATTTATTTGGTAACGAACTCATCCTTAAAAGTATATGCAGAGTGAGTAAATTGACGACAATAGTATTCATCCATCGTTCAGGATTTTGTTTATTCAAATGCTTGCTGAATTTAAATTGTTACATGTTGGTCCCAAAAAAAAACGAGATTTTCTGTAACCTAATTCACTTCTTTTTATTTTTCTTTTTTTTTTTTCTTAGCATACACCAATCTGCTTGCATCATGACCACACAACATAACATGATAACTACTGTCAACTTTCTAATGAAGCAGTTAAAAGGTACAAATCAAACCTTGTAAAGAACAAGAACATATTCAAACGTTTTTTTATTTATTTAGAAAACCCTGTAAACTGGGCATTACTTGCTGTAAAGAAGTGCTCTATTATGATTGTTATTTTCGAGAACTAATGATAATATCGTGTGAATAGGTTCTTGCCTACATTGTTCGCTCTTATACCACACCCAATAAGCCAGTTGTTGAGTCAGCTAAACATCCTGAAGTCATGGTCTTCAAAAACTACACTCCCTTTGATTTATTACCTTTTGATGGTCATGATAACAAAAAGCCTATTTTAATGGGCATCAATGGTTCAGTTTATGATGTTACTAGAGGAAGAAACTTTTATGGCCCTGGTAAGTAACGATGATAATAGAGTACATATGGAGGGGAAAGCTTACTTTCAAATAGAGGGACCTTATGCCAATTTTGCTGGACATGATGCTTCTCGTGGATTAGCCAAAAATTCATTTGATGAAGATATGTTAGTAGACCCTAAGGGACCTATTGATAGACTGGAAGATCTTACTGCAGAAGAATGGGAATCATTGAGAGAATGGGAGGTAAGCTTCAACGCATCAATATGTGTATGTGTATAGATCTGTTAACACTTTATATATATATAAAAAACAGCAACATTTTGCTACAAAATATATCCTAGTAGGTAAACTAGTTGAGAATCCATAAATCAAAATAAAGAGAAAGGAAGTAGTGTTCCTCTGTATTCGCTTACACCTATCACGTACCTAATCAAAGATAAAAAAATCGCTTTTATTCTGCTGGTTTGATTTTAAAACAGAGTACATCTCTTCAAACAAGAAACGCTACATGTATTAATAGTAATCTTATTCAACCCTATCTGCTACCTGAGCTTATCAAGCCTTTCTTTCTAAAAGGATCCTCAACATGTCTTATTTCTTGGGATTATACATGAAATTTGTTCATTGAATATCTGATAAGGCATACCTTTGGTATCAACAAGAACATCTGAAAAGATCAGCAATGATCTTCGTTCCATGCTTACAAGAAAAGCTCATTCAATTGAGTAATAATTCCTTCAACTTAAGAGCCGCTATACCACAGGTGCTCTCTATGAGAATTTAAGTCTGAGCTCTGTATAGGCCAATATTCAAACCACTTGGCTATGTGCCTTGCCTTCCAAGCAATGAGAAGCAAAGGCATGACCTCTCTCTTTCTGCTTGAGGATTCAAAAAGTCAAACATGAAATTCCTCGACTATTATTTAGATGTATTATTCATCAAACCAAATGACTACCAGCACAATGATTATGGGTTCAATTAACATGCTGTTGAGTCAAGGTTGCAAAAAGAAAGTGGATTGCTGTTCTTTTCTAAAGACTTTAGTACCTGTTTGTATTAGCTCGTGTCCTACAACATTGGAACTCAAGAAGGGATGATGGATTATGAGTGTCTCAGCCTTCTCTCTATCCATCTTCTTCATAGGTGCTTTAGGCAAAGACGAGCTTGTTTCTTTTATACGGTTCCCTAAAAAAAGTAGTTCAACAAAGCTCGGCTATTTCGCATAGAGGAATGACCGGCACGATTGAATCAATAACACACTGTTATATTTCTGGGTTCTTTGCGTTGGCTATAAAGACCACGCTTAGTGATGTTTATTTGAAGTTGAAGTGGTTCTTAGAAGTGACAAAGGGTATTGAAAGTGTGCCACCTATTTCCGGAAATGGTGTAGATAAGAGAAAAGAAAAATTATTACTTTATTGGAATAGTTTCGGTATTAAAAAAAGACTACGTGAACTGATTCATTTATTTTAATGCAATTCTTTCTTTTTTTCTCCTTTTTTTTTTTCTTCAACAACAAAAAAACGATACCCTGTTTTCTTCTTTTTTAATTTGAAGAAATGAGCTATTCATTCATGCAACTACCAGAAGAACTTTTAATCAAAATATTCAGTCAATTACCAGTAAAAGATCTATTGAAATCAGCTTTGGTAATGTGTGATAGTGTTGCTTAATTAACTGCATTAAACTCATAAAAAAAAGGTATGTCGAGAATGGAGTCGGTTAGTCTTTGATGGTTCTTTATGGACAACAATTGATGTCAGTCCATTCTACAAATCGATACCCATTGAGCTTATTTTGAAGCTAATAAAATCTTCAGGACATTTCTTGAGGACAGCCAACTTTAGGTAAATAAGAAATCTATCATGTGAGTGAACATAAAGAGGTTGCTTCCCTTTTTTTTTTGCTATGATCCACCTTATCTTTTTTTTTGGGTTCTTAGAGGCTGTATTCAGTTGACAGGACATGCACTAAGAACGTTATCGACTGAATGCCCGTATATTGAAGTGTTGATCATCAAGGATTGCCGTGGCCTTTCAACAGCCAGCATCAATCATTTCCTTCAACGCGCCATGTACTTGAAAGTGCTTGATGTCTCTGGTTTAGATACCATCAAATCATCTACCTTATCACATTCTACATTTCAATTCCATTCACTTGAGAGACTAAATCTAAGCTGGTGTCGAAACTTGACTGGAGCAGGTGTCTTGAATCTAGTTCAATCCTGTTCTCATCTAACTCATCTCAAGCTCAATGGCTGTCCTCAACTGGATAATACCATGCACTCATTAGGACGTCTGCTGCCCAACTTGGTCTATTTGAATTTAGCAGCCTGTACTAGTCTGACAGATGCTTGTCTCTCTGACTTTTTTGAGGGTAACCCAGCTTTACAACTGACTCATCTAACACTCTCCAGCTGCTCTCGGTTGACGGATACATCAGTTCGAATGATCAGTCTTCATGCCAAACAGCTTACACACCTTGAACTCTCGGGCTGTATTCGGTTAACAGATCATGGTTTTGCCTTTCTCTGTCTTCGTCTACAACTTGTCTATCTTGATCTAGAAGACATTCAGCAGATCACAGGTGCTACCTTGGTCTCTATTGCAAATCATCAAACACAGCTCGAGCATCTCTGTTTATCTAACTGTACGCAAATATCAGATGAGGATGTGATTCAACTGGTCACTCAAAGTCATTCCAAGCACCTTTGCCATCTTGAGCTTGATAACTGTACCATCACAGACCGTACCCTTTTGGCAATTGCTGATTATCTAGTAAATCAGCCTTCAAAGATACTCGAGAGACAACAGCTTACGATAGAGGTACTGGATTGCTCAAGTATCACTGAAGAAGGCATCCGAGAAGCACTTGTAAAAGCAGGGTGTTTATTGAATATCAAAAGCTTTTATTCTTTTTTGAATTCGGGTGATGAAGAAGGAGAAGAATCGACAGTAACAGTAGATGAAGAAAATATAGCTCCATTGATGGACACAATACCTCGTCTTCATGGCGTACTTGATTCCCCTCACTCTTATCGAAACAATACAGCGGCTAGAAGAAGGCAGAGACGTCAAGATGTTCCGATAGTATCCGGTTCATTCAGTCAATCATCTCCGGGCTGCATTATTCTTTGAAGCCTCTTGTTTATCAAGTGTTTCTCTAAAATAGTCCTTCTTTGTAATATATCAATGATAATAAAGAAAAAAAAAATCTTGCCTTGCTATTATTTTAGTGCCAGTTTTAATTTTATTTTCTATTTTTTTTTTCTTCTTCTACATCTCTCTTTTTTTAGCATGTCAGATAGAGTAAGCAAGGTCTTACGCGACTAAAAAAAAAAGAGGCAAACTAATAAACCAAATAGGGCCGTGGACACTATAACAACAGAGGTGGAGATAGAGGAGGCCGTGGAGGTCGTGGAGGAGGTCGTGGAGGTCGTGGAGGTTATCATAACAACCAGCAAGACAAGCCAAAGAAGGAATCTATTTTGGATTTGAGTAAATACATGGAAAAGAAGATTCGTGTTCGATTCAACGGTGGCCGAGAAGGTATAAAAGAAAAGTCACATTTCATTTGAGGAAAGGGAGGGGGGATTCTAACGTAAGCTGTATAGTGGTTGGTACATTGATGGGTTACGATCCCTTATTGAACTTGGTGTTGGATAACACAATTGAATATCAAAAAGGTTGATTCAATAACAAGACCAAAAGAACAAGAAAAACTAACGCCTTGATAGATTTAGAAACAGGTTATGTTACAGAAAAGTCAAGACAATTAGGTCTGTCTGTACTTCGTGGAACTGCCATCATTCTCATTTCACCTTTTGATGGCATGGAAGAGATTGAGAATCCTTTTGCACAATAAAACGCACTGTAAAAAAAAAAAAATTACCAAAATCTATGAGATTTTTTTTTTCCTACAAATTTCCCCCGCTTTGTTTAAATTGTTGTTTTTTTTCGTTTTTTTTTTTTTTCTTAAATTATTTTTATCTAGAGAGATGTCAAAAAGTATCAAGGCACTCAGCTTGAAGGGTAAACAAGATTGGAATACTTCCATCTATTGTTTCTCTCGCAATGCCCGCAACAACATGCTTTGGGAAAAGGATGGTGCCTCTAAAGCTGCCTTGAAGCACTTTTTTCAAAATCACTTGACTTCTACCCCTGCTTTCCGCCACACACCTTCCAAAGTCACTATCCAACTCTTTTATTACGCTGATCCTAACTTTAGCAACCTTGCAGAATTCAAGCTGGAACCCTTAGAAAAGTTGATCAGTTCTCTCTATCCCGGCAAATATGTTGACATGCGTCTGACCCGAGTCCATTACCCATACATGAACGCCGAGATCCTGGCTCAATACTTGACTATCAACTCAGAACGTATCGGTTGGTCTCAACTGACACGTCGATTCATGAAGGGTGTTCCTTTAGTGAAGCCCCCTCTTCCTCACAACATGCCCTTTGGCGTACAATGGAACAGTCTGTTACCTCAAACAGCCAATGGCCAATTGACTTCAGCCATTCAAGGTATCAAGTATCAAGTATCAGGTCGTTTGGGTCGTAGAAAGGGTGCTTCAAGAACACAAGTGATGCGTAAATCACTTGGTACCTTCCAATTCACAAGCCATAAATCTTTGGTTGATGTTGGCCGTCACACATTTGCCAACAAGAATGGTAGCATTACTGTCAAGGTTTGGATTGCTTCTGCTTTATTTGGTGTGAATGCTTTAGGAAGCAAGATGGGTAAAAAAGCTATTGAATCTGCTTCAAAGCTTTAAGAAAATCAAGGATAGAAAGAAAAAAAATATACAGATAATAATAATAAAAACAGCTGCTTTAAAGTGAATTGAAATGAGTAGATAGCCAATCGAGTTGTTGCACCAGTGTTTTATGTCTCATTTGATGCCATTCATGATCTTCGAAAGCTGCTTGAATATCACTATAGAAAGATGGATTTAATTAAGACCTTGGACAAGTGGAAAGACAAACCTTTTTGATTGTGGTGTTAAATCTTTGTTTTGAATCTGAAGTGTGCATTGAACATCTGGATAGTTATAGGGGATAATCAGCTGCACCTGTAAATCATCTTTAGCCTCCAGGGATAGTAAGAGATCAATGAGTGTGCTCGAGTCCTTATGTCTAACATAGAGAGAGAGTGTGTGTGTAAGTCATGGACGAAGGGTGACAGCCATTATCTACTTGCATTGTCTTTTGAAAGAAACTGGCGTATTTCTTTCCAAGTTGATCAAGTTCGAGATTACGAATGGCCTTTTGGATCGAGTTTAGATCTTGAACAGGTTGATCTTCGATACTTTTAGTGCTGTTGAAAGGTAAGATATGTGCAAACTGACAGTCTTGACCTGCTCTACAGTTTCCTTGTGAATAAAATCTACAAGGAGCAGGAAAACGCTTAGGCGTTGTATACATTTGGAAATTTGAAAGATAGTGAAGAGGAAAAAAAAGAAACAAAAAAATATGTAAAAAAAAATTCTATATACAAAAAAAACCTTGCCCTTCTTTTTCTTTTTGGAAATTACACAGACAAAGAAATATACACAAGCTTAAATGTCAAATTGGTGTGCAACCTTTCTCTTTTTTTTTTTTTTTTGCAAAAGTAGACAGACAAGTTGGAGGATAACAATAAGCTTAATAATCGCAGTCATTAAACTTTGACTTACACGCACACAGCAGTATGAACTTTGGCTTTCTGAGCTTATATTCCTGGTTCATGTTCCGAATGTTTGGTTACAGAAACAATTCCATAAAAGATGCTCTTGCCCCTTTTTTTCTTTCTTTTTTGTCTCTTTTTCTCGTTTTTTTTTTTCTTTCCTTTTCTTTCTTTTTTTTTTGTTTTTCGTTATCTTGTCTATGTGTGCTTAACATAGTTCAAATTTCAAGACAAAAAAAAAAGACATTTTCCTCTCTCTACCCCTATCCCTCCTTTTTTTTTAAAAAAAATCATGAATAACACTACATTTGAAACACTCGAACATCAAACTGCACCTGAAAGCACTCGAGGTCTTTTTGATTCTCTTTTTGTAGAGAAAAAGGTATAGTTTATTTTGTCTTTATTTTAAAAGGGCAATTAGTTAGAGTTTGCCTTTTATATTACAAGGATTTTTTTTTTAGCACGAATAAGTAAATTAATTTATGTAATTTCTACTATAGCATTCATACTCTAATAGAGATAGTGCGCCTGTTCCTGCCAGAAGACGTGGCTCTGTAGACCCTCAGCCATCAAGGTCAAGACCTCTCTCTTTTCATCAACCACAAAACCATAGTGGTCATCAACGCTCTCGTTCAGCCAGTGCCTCCGATTTGGTCTTTAATACAAACGGACGTCGAAACAATTTTGCGTTACAAACCTTAATTGAAGAAGAGGATGCTCAAAGGAGAAAGAAGGATGTTGACCTGGATTCGATTCAGGATATGATCAATACCCTAAAGAATCTACCACCCATCATCTCAAACCCTGTTCATCCGGGTCATTCCAACACACCTACAAGTCCAATGGTATCTATCAACAACAACAATAATAATCAACATCCTCACCAACGTAGGCAACACAGCTTGTCTGCCCTGGCTCCTAATCAAAGCGGAGGTAACTACTCTCAGGTTACCAGTAATAAGCGATTGTCGTACAATAACAGCAACAAAATGAGTTCCGATCAAGTAGACTTCTTTTTCGAGAATCGTCGCTCAAGTCGTTCGTCTGATCAACTGGCTGATAATCCCATCTTTTTTCACGATCCATTTTCTCGTGATGATGCAGTGGCTGAAGCAGAAGCTAAGCTGATGGGCCAGAAGAATAACTACAATAATAACAATGGTAGTCGACGCAACTCCTTCCATACAGGCCCTCCTCCTACCTTGACCTCTCGTCGTTACTCTGAATCTCAATCCTTTGATGTCAAAGGCATGAGTGGCTCTTCTTCTGCCAGTCTATTGTCTCGAAGAACGTCTTTACATACGTTGACCGAGCATGAAGCATCCACACCCATACCAGGTCGACGTATCATGTTTAACAAGCCATTGAACCTAGCCTCAAGCAACAAGGCAGAAACGGCTGACTTGATAGAGCACAGACGTCTCTCCAACAGTAGCGCAGGTGGTCATCAACGCCGTCTGTCTCGCAACCTAGACTTTGATTGGAGAAGTACAGCCAATTCTGTAGGCACCAACAGCAACCTCTCAAGTCCTACACTTGGCTCATTCCAGATTGTGCCCTTCACGCCAACTCGAGTTAATTTCGCCAGAGACGATGCTAATCCTCATCAACGTCGCCCACTATTTATTGCTCATCTTCCTTTCTCTGCTTTACCGCCCTTGTTTCGTTCACGCCAACTGAGTCGAGGTTTGTTGAGAGTCAATAAGCGTAATCGAAGTGATGCCTATGTCTATTGTGAGGATCTAGATGAAGATATCTATATATGTGGATCTCGTGATAGAAACAGAGCTTTGGAAGGTGATATTGTTGCTGTCAGATTGGTGGATGTGACGGGTGTGCTTCGTGAAAAGAAAGAAAAAGAAGAAGCCAAATTGGCTCGTAATGGTGGACAAGCCAAGGTACGATTACCTGATGAAGAAGACGAAAATGAAATCATCTTTGGTGGAGATGATAATGTCAATATTGTAAAGCCAAAATATTGTGGTGTGGTCGTAGCTATTTTGGAAAGAGCCCAAAACCAAGTCTTTTCTGGGTAAGTTTTTATATAGACTAATGTTTGAAAAATTGTGTATTCAATTGAATTTTTCCTATAGTAAACTTACTTTGATTCGTCCCAACAATAAACGTGCTCAAGAAGAAAAGGCAGCTGAAGAAGCAAGAAGATCAATCCATGGCAAAGATGCTATTATTCAAAAAGAAGCACCAAGAATTGTTTGGTTCAAGTCAACTGATAAGCGTGTACCATTGATTGCTATTCCTATTGAACAAGCACCTATTGATTTTGTTGATAATTGGGAAACATACAATACTCGTCTCTTTGTGGTATGTGAGAGACCCAAAAAAAAGTTGGAGAGAGACAGCTACATCTAAACTTCTCTTTTTTTTTTTACACTATAGGGTTCTATCAAGCGATGGCCCATCACCTCGCTTCATCCTTTCGGTACTCTAGAGTGTGAACTTGGTTCTGTTTATGAGCTCTCGACCCAGACAAAGGCTATCTTTGCTGATAACAATGTAACTCATAGTGAGTTCTCAGAAGCAGTTCAGAGCTGTCTACCAAGTTTGCCTTTCAAGCTAGAATCAGATCCCTCACGTCGTGATTTGAGGGAAGATACAGTGACTTTCACTATTGATCCAAAAGGCTCTAATGGTAAGTTTGATATGACAACTTAAGCAGGGAGAAGGGGGAAGAAGAGGACTTGGCTTACTAGCAACTGAGAAAAAAAAAATGATTCAACTTTTCACACTCTCTTTTTTTTTTACATGTGTAGTTTTGGATGATGCATTGTCTATTAAGAGAACTGAAAATGGCCTTTGGGAAGTAGGCGTTCATGTTTGTGACATTGGTTATTTCATCAAATCGCATTCTTCTTTGGATAAGGAGGCTCGTGCAAGAGCAGTTCGCGTAGACCTTGTTCATACTCATGTCCCTATGGTTCCAGAAGCACTGACAGAGCAAGTTACTAACTTGTCTCCTGATGAATCAAGGTAAAAACTTACACCGTCTTACTTTTAGCTCGCGAAGCTAACCATGCTAACCTAATTCTTTAGATATACTTTCTCTGTCATCTGGAAGATGGACGATAATGGTAGCATTGTAGACACTTGGTTTGGAAAGACAATCATAAGGTAAGCTTGATCTTATCCAACTAAATATATACACGGGAAGCACTGTATTAATTGTTTTATGGGAATAATAAATTTATAAAGATCGTCTGCACAATTGACCTATGAAAGTGCGCAAAAGTTATTGGACCATTCTTCTGATGAAGATCCTGTCTCAAAGAGCATCACATCCCTTTATGAGCTATACAAGGTTATACATGCAAACAGAAAGGCTAATGGTTTGTTCACTCAAATGAGAGATACTCTCGAGTATGAGTTTGAGAAGGATGAACAGAAGCCAGTTACTGTTTCACTTCGATACAAGAAACCAGCTGAGATGATGGTCAAGGAATTTTTGTTTTTGGCCAACAAAAGTGTTGCTCAAAAGATCTCAAGTCAATTCCCCGAGCAAGCTCTGTTGCGTCGTCATGGACCTCCATCAGAACGAAAGATTGTAAGTGATTCGCTTGCTCTTATAGATACATATATCTCAGGTTTATTCATCATTAACTTCTTAGAACGATTTGGTTACCTATGCTGCTCGTCACTTTGGTGTATCATTGGATAACAGAAGTGCAGCTACTCTTGAGGCATCCATTGAATCTATACAAGATAGCAAGCTTCGCAAAATTGTATCCATCATTGTCTTGAAGACATTCCAACCTCCCAAGTATTTCTGTACTGGAAGTGTTGATATCTCTAGATATGCGCACTTTTCTCTGAATGTCCCTCTCTTTACTCACTTCACTGCACCCAGTAGAAGATTTGCTGATGTGATTGTCCATCGTCAATTAGAAGCTGCTATTGCTCCTGGAGGTAAAAAGAAAAAATGCGATTATATAAAAAAAAAGGAATGAACAACAAAACTGACTTTTGTTTTGTTTTTGAACATATAGAACGAGCTTTCTCACTTGAAAAAGAAACAGTACAAAAATTGGCTCAGCATTGTAATATCAAGAAGGAAGCAGCTATCTATGCTCAATCACAAAGTAGTACAATGTTTTTGTCTATACACATGCATGAACTAGCACAACAACAACAACAACAACAACAACAACAACAACAACAACAACAACAACAAACAATGAATTTACCTGAGTCAGAATCTAATAATAATACAGGTAGTTCGGTGATTTTCCGTGAAGCCACTGTAGTAGCCGTTTTCGATCAATATTTTGACATTGTGATTCCCGAGCTCAATCTTGAGAAGCGTATTCACCTTGCCTGTTTGCCAGTCTGGAGATCAGATTATAACGAACATCATCAATCCTTAACTATGTTTTGGAGAAAGGGCATTGACACATCTACAGGCAAAAAAAGTGAATGGACTCTCTCTGATGAGGAAGAAGATGAGGAAGATATTGATGAAGAAGGTCTATTGGAAGAGATGCATCGCAATGGTTTCCCTGAGGTCTCAATGGACGAACTCGACACAGGTGCCGAAGAAATCATTGTGAGTCAGTTGGCCATTCGTGGGAAAGAATCTTTGGACAGTAACAACAGTAGACAGCAAGTCTATCCCAACAAATCATTCTCAACACCTGCTCTAATGAACGGTCGTCCTGATTCTACTCGCTCTACGAGTCGACGTGCTTCTATTGTTCGCGCCAGACTCTCGGACAGTACTGCCTATAGCACAGAGCAAGGTTTTCAAACCATCAAGGCCTTGGATAAAATCCGTGTCGTTCTTATAGTTGAGCTAGGTAGAACACCACCTGCTATTCGTATTTTGGCAGCAAACCCCTTTTCTTGATCAATTTTGGAATTCTTCAGTAACTTGAATTTATATATCCATATACACACACACACATACATATATATCTACATTTCTATACCAAAAGAAAAAAAAACATATTTAACCCTTTTGTATTTCCTTCCTTTTAATTTTGTTTTTCAGTACATGTTTCTCATTTTTGGTTTTGCTTTTATAAACTTTGCATAATTTAACTTGCTTTCTGCATATGTAAGCACTGTGATGACTGTGTAAAGTCTAGTATAGTGTCGTTTTTGTTAAATAAAAACTAACAATAAAAAAAATCCAATATGTCTGTTCATTGTAGAAGGGAGGGGAACAATCTATCTTCAAACCTTTCGTTCAGTACTTGCTAATAGCTTGTGCTTTCTTAAAAGTTGACAACCAGTAGAAAAGTGCTTAAAAAAGTTCATCAATGTTTTTATCCGTAAATGGTTATTATTTTATGTGTAGAACTTTTTCCTATGACTCTAATATGCTTTGATTTCTATTCATATTCCTGAATCTAAACCAGCATTTTCTATCAAGTATCAATTGGTTACAAATGCTTCGTTGATCTTTCGCTTCACACAGGAGTTTTCTGATTCCTTTTCGCTGCTTTGAGCCCAACTCTGTATTTCCATATCATAGTAAATAGAACTTTTAGATATGCATTAATAATCCATACATGATGACTCATTGACTTGACTGTTTAAATTATTAGTTTGCAAGTCCAACATAACTTCTTTTAGAATAGTATATAAACTCTTTAATCTTCTCTTATTAATAAACTCAACTTACATTTCTCTGATTTACTTTACGCTTGGTTGTAGTTTGACATATTCACTACCTAAATCCACATATTGTTATTAGTTCCCTTGATACTTATTACAGATCATTGTATTCATTTATTACATCTCTTCTTTTATATTACTTTATTCTCTTTACTTTACTTATATCTCTAGTCGGACGACTTAAAACCTGGTGCTCATTACTTTGTTACGAGCAATAATTTAGCACTTCATAATTATATGCTTTAGTATTATTCTACTTCTTTTACTTTATTATACTTGTCTCATCTTATTTTCTTTCATATTATCTATCATTATTTTATTCTAAGTATACTTATTATACTATTTTTATCTATCTTGCCCCAATCTTATTTTAAAACTCACATTTACATATATCCATTTATTGAATCAAACTTATCATAACAATCTATCTCACTGAAAACTTTTCAATCTTCCCCAACATTATTTGTATTTCACCATTATTATATTATTCAATTGGTTAACAACACCATCAGACTAGCAATGACTCATAAATTTACTTAACTTAGATCCTTTTAGATAGGACTGTCATCAATAGGATGAACAGATATAAATATCAATTAGTTTTATTAAATAAACAAGAAGCTCTTTTCTCCCTCTAACTTTACTATATACTTTGACATTAACCTTGCCGCATAGACAGGCTTTCTATTACTAAGACTTCCCTTGATTAACTGCTAATACGTTTAATCATTGTATCATTTATATATTTCATTTAACTTACTTTTTCTTTTCTTTTCACTTATATCTCTTCTTAAGGTTCGTTACCTAAACAACGTGGTGCTCATTACATAACAATCGTTCCTCTCTTTGGTTCTATTGTATCATTGACTCTGACTCGTTACTGGCAAAATACTACTTACGTCCTGTAACAACTTATAACCTTGCTGCCTGATTGCTCTTTTATATCTATTTGTTCTCTTTCTCAAGTTACTGCAAAAACTATCCTTTGTCCTGTAACACTGCAACAAAAGAAGAAATCGCAGAAAAGCTGCAATTTTATAAAAAAAATCTGAGGCTACCAGGGGTCGAACCTGGAATCTCCTGATTCGTAGTCAGACGCCTTATCCATTGGGCCATAGCCCCTCAGATGATTGATACATGCTGTATTTTGTTTTGTCTTGCCTTTTATTCTATTTGTGCACACTACACCGAATGCTTGACCAACGTACGGTGGTCATCCACGGTTAACATGGTCTTAAGTGCACCCCAAACTCTAAGTATTGATTTTGATTATAAACGCTGCTACTTTTTTTGATAGATATTTAGATATATTGTTTGGACTTTCAGAACTTCTTACAGAATTCAAAACGAGTTTGTTTTCATAAAGTTATAACCATTTAGATTTTTACCTGCTTAAAGAAAATTCGCTCTTTAAATTTTTTGGCAGTGATTTTTTCTCTGCTTGAGATTTTACAGCAACTTGATTTTTTTAATGCTGAGGAGTTTAAATTGACTTGTCTTTTTTTCTTTAAAAAATATCAAGGCCTAAAAAATCACTGCTTAAAAAATTGGAAAATACTTTCGGAAACGGGGGATTTATAAATTGAGAATGAGACTCACAAAATAATTGGGAAATTTTTTTAAAAATGGGAAATAAAAAACTTAAGCCACTGAAAAAAAGAGACTCTCAAAAATTAAAAGAGAAAAAAGACACTGAAATAAAGGCATCTAAAGCAGAAGACACCGAGATAAACACATTGGAATAAATGCACTAGTATAAATATGCTTGAATAAAACCTTTGAAGAAAAGACAACTTGTAAAATTAAAAGCAAAAAAAAAGAGTTTTGTGAAGAACATGCAAACTCATCTCGGTCTCATGTCCCTAATTACCCAGTAGTGCGTTCAAGGTAAGCCTGCACTCTAAATCCCCTTTTCTTCTGTTCCATTTCTACAAGATTAACAGGTCAAAATATAAGAAATAAGTACTTGCAACAGTCCGTTTACATCTTTTTCCTCTTGTATATGCTCATTGTGGTGATCTGAGCACATTTAAGTCTCAACAATGACAATAAGGTAACATGTAAACCAAATAAGTCATAAGGATAATAACATCAGACATAATGAAATCAATCCCTGTAAATCCTTACTAAATAAAGCATCTGAAGTAAAGTCAATAAGGTTCTCAATATACAGAATCCGACTCAATCACTCCATAACATCATTCATCTAATTAAGTCATATAAAGACAAGTAAATGATGAGAGTGATGTAATCATATAGACTAAGTACACTAATTTAGTACAAGCTGTAAATAACTGTGACATGTATAAATAGTAGTTGTAGTGATAACTTATGAAACTCTTCTTCCAATCTTAACAAGAAATAAAACACTACAAACATTCTCAAAGTACTTTCTTTGTCTCACCCTATTCTTCTTTAACACGTTTATATCACTACAACCCTAAAACACCACACTCATTTTGTACCAAAACCCACATTCTTTCCTTTCATGTACTGAGACAAAAATAAATAAAGGTGTAATCCATAAAATAACTCGTAAGCAGTCGTTGTTTATTGCGTAAAGATGTTTTTCATTCATAAAAAAGAGCTTCTCGTTCATAAAGCAATCCACTTCTTGTCGAAACAAAAAAAAAAGAAAGGATATAGCTGATTCATAACACGGCAATGTAACTTACCTTTTGCTTGGCATGTATGATGAGGATCAAGCTTAGTACTGAAGAAGAAAAAAGTAGCAGCCTGATATTCTCTTTATTTTTAGATTGAAGTCAACTTGCAGCTTAAAAGCTTTCCTGACTGTTCTCTTTTCGTTGCACTTCCAAACCAGAGTCCACGCTTGGAATGTCTACGTTCAATATACTGCATTGCTGAAATGACATAAGCTCGCTAAGTCTCATCTGCTTTTAGCAAGATAAATAAAGTATGAGTTGAGGCTACTTGTAATAAAAAAAATAAATAAATTCAAGAGAGAGAAAAAAAAAGTGTGTGTGATATAGGCTGAGATTGATAAAGCTATTTCTCTTTATTTTTTATTTTTTTAAAGTGCACTCATACGTGCCCATGTCGACAAGTCTAATGTCGTTTTTTCGACACAAAAAAAAAGAAAAGAGGTGCCTGTTTGTGGCTATATCAAAGGGGCATATCACTGAATGCTTATAGTGCACTTGAAGCGCTCTCTTAGTCGCTTTTTATAGATTTTTTAACGGTCAAGTAAAGTCAGGATATTTTATTCTTGTGTTGGTGATTCAATAATAAAATCTGTCAGTGTGATATTTTTCTCTCTCTCTTTTTTTTGTTATTGACAAGACCCAAATAGGAAGCTGTCAATAAGTTGAAATTTTTTCTTTTTTCCTTTCTTTTCTCTTTTTCTCTCTTTTTTATTACTTTTTTTTAAAGTATACAGGTAAGTCTTTTTCTTTTTTTTTTCTTCGGTCAAGCCACTAACAATCTACTTCCATCTACTTAGTCCTTGTCTTTAATTGATATGTGTTTACTTTGTTGTATAACTTGAGGTAATTATTCATGAGCATCTATGTTGTAATTCTTTTTATTCACGTACTTCTTTCATTTAGAGCCTAGTTGTGCTTAATAATGATATTGTTTACAAGGACCCTGTTGATGGCTTTTTTAAATGTAAGTAAGATATCAGAATCTATGGTTTCAGTATAACTTATTGCTTTTTTTTTAGGCTTTCAAATGCTGGCATGCTCCTTTGACACGGTAAACTGGCTTTCGTATTGCCTTTAATCATGGCTTGTCTGTAAGTACATTTGACATTTTTTTTGTGTTATTTCGCTTTTAACTAATGATGGTGTTGTTTTAGTTCAAATCCGGTTGTTCCTTGTTTGGTTTGTTTTCTGCCTTTTATATGTAAAATTGCTGTCTCTCTCCATCTGCTTTTATGGTCTGTCTGTTGCGTTTGTGTCTCAATTCGAATTGCTCTTTCCTGTACTCTGATCGCTCTTGTCATCGCTTTTTCTCGAAGCAATTTGCCTTTTCTATCGGTTTTTTTCTGGTCATATTCTCTACATCAATAAATTATTGCCTTTTTTTTTTATTTGCCTAATCCCCTAGTATTTTCCCCCGTAAAGAAACCATTATTTTCTATCAAAAAAAAAGTTTTTTTCTATAATAAAAAGCCACTTTTTTAAGCCTCTAATCCTCTATATTTGCTGTAAACAGTCCAATTGTAAAGAAGTATATTTGCGTAAAGAAGCCTATTCTATCCAATTGCAATCATCTATTTTAATAAGAATACCGAATATGAACCCAATCAGAACGAATTATTGAATGTATTTTTGCGAAAAGAAGCCAATTGAAAGAACTATTTCAACAATGTAATCCAATCAGGTCGCTCCAATGGATACGAGACACACGCTGGAAACGAGGCAGTTCTCGTAATCTGTTTGCCGTCGTGGAAATTGGGGCAGTAACCGTGGTTCATTTGCCGTCGTGGTAACGAATGCATTAATCGAAATTCATTTGCCGTCGTGTGAAACAGATGTGTTTCGAACCCAGGTTTCCACGACGGCTAATGAATTGGGAGTGCCAAGTAGGTTCCGTACGAAGCAGACGTGTGTTCCGTAAAAATCATGGTTCGTTTGCCAACCTCTTCGGTGTAGTGGTGGTTGTAATGGTGTTGAGTTCGAGATTAGTGATGTTGAACAAGTTGGGGTTGAAGTGTGATGAAGAAGAAAAAGCCCGTCAAAGAAAAATTTGTGTCTTCTGGTCGGAAAATCAATTGGTTAGGAATAGAAATGGCTGTGAGTGTCTATCAAGTAGGCCTATTACTGGTGTTGGAGTGTTGTCTATTCCCTTCGTTGCTTCTGTTACTACTATTTCCTTTGCATTCATATCATCATCATTATTGTTCATATCATTTTTCTGTTTCTCTTATTTTTATTTTATTTTAATTACTATTTTTATTTATTTTCTTTGTATCTCTATGTATTCCATTCCTTTATTTTATTTTTGTTCTTTTCCCGTTTATCTTGTATCTCTTGTGGTAACCTTGTGCTCTTGCCGACTCTCGGTGTTGCTAAGAAGAAGTCAATTGAATGTGAGCTCAATTTATTGTCAAGTACAAGGTTACATCCTGTCAAGAATGATTGTGTTGCTTGGTGCAACTTAGACCCTGTCGGTGATCATTGTCAAAAAAAATATTCAACAAAAAAAAAGGTAACTCTAGAAACTGAAGGCGCTCGAATATTGATTGTAACAAGAAGTAACTGTGTGGTGTAAATTACTTGAAGTATAAGTAATGTCTCTATTTTTATCATTGTAATAAACAACCTCTTTCTTTTACTTTTCCTGATTTACATACTTCTTCAATTTCCCTTTTGAAGCTAACAAGTGCCTAAATCCATATTATTCTCTGCATATAATTACGACGTAGTCTTTTACAGTCTTCTACTGAATATTATATCATTTGTGTTTATTTTTGTTAAGTCAAATATCAAAGGTAAACATAAGAGAGAATTATACCACTGTCATGATTGACATGTGTTCATGTTGAATTTCCCTCGCTTCTGTCGTTCTCTGCGGTTTTAGAGGTTATACTTGTTGTTACTTCTTGGATCTATGATTAAGGATGTTGTCTATTTTTGGTACTATGCCCCTTTCTGCGTTTCTCGGTGTTGGAATAATGGTGATATCTATGATGTAGCTTCTATTGTCGCGGTATCCGAATTATTTCCTTTTTCTGTTGATGTCCCTTATTTAATTTTATTTTATTTTATTGTTCTAATTCTGACATTTTTGACACTCAGGGTCCGTTTCTTCGTTTCATCTGAAGTTGAAGAGTGCATTAATTGTTAGTAATTGTCTGAATTGAATCTTGATCTCTATTCTTAGAAACTCTGGTTGTCTAGAACTAGTTGTAGAAGTAGAATTTGTAGTAATAACTGTTGTAATGAGAAATGTCTGAAGCTATAAAAGAGCGAATGCATTTCAATATAATAAACGAAATCAATTTTCTTTCTCTTAAATTATACATTTCATTGTCTTTTGAAAGAACAAGTCCTAATTACGTTATCGCTACTCTTTGTGTCTATCTCTCTTATAATTCAATAGTCTTTACAGTCTTCTATTGCGTTATATTTGGTTTTTATCTGGGTTTATTCAAGGTAAACACAAGGGAGGGATTGCGAGTTGTCATGATTGATACGTACTGTGAAATATGAAAATTATAGTAGCAATTCTTTTGCCGGATAATTGCCGGACTTTCACCGGAGAGTACTACGTCACTCGGACAAATTACATAAGAAATAATCTTGAGATCATAAAAAAATAACTTAGAAATGAAATTGAAATAAACAAGCTTTTAATCGTTAATTGATATTAAATATAATATTGACAGTTATACATTCTAAATCGAAGATTTGCACCTAATTGAATTGAGAATTGAACAGAATCAGGAAGAAACAGATCAGAACAGAAATTGGAATTTAATCAGAACCTTAGAATCAACTTCTTTATTATACAACGTATCATACAACAATAATACAACTAAAAGTACCTGTCTCGGCTATTAGAACTTGTATTATATATTATCAGCTGCAACCATATCTCACACTCAAGCACCGTAAACGTATCATTGGAGGTCCTGCCGAGACTTATTTAACATACATATTTACCGTGTCACAAATCTATAAACGTCAAACCTTAATTCAACAAGTAGATCACAAACAAAAAAATTAATTATCACCAAGAAAACAACAACAAAAAAAAGACAACTTGACGAAAATAATAAGAATAATAACCTTAAACGACCCAACATCACACAAAATGACAGAGTGGAATGCAGCATTTTTAAGATTTTTACCTCCTTTGGAGATGTTCGAAGGAGAAGACAACACAAACGTAGCAGATCAGTGGTTAAAATCAGCAACGAAATTGAAGACAGTAGCTGGGATGAGCGATAGCATCATCCTTACCATCGCTACATCAAATATGAGCAAGAAAGCGAGAACGTGGTGGAGCTCAGTAGAAGAATCAGTAAAAACTTGGAAAGAATTTGAAGAAAAGTTTACGAATCGATTTATGAAGAACAAAGTGATAGAAGCGTGGGAGCAAATTAAACAAATTAGACAGAGGGAAAATCAAGATGTTGGAGATATTATAGAAATAATGAATCCATTGTTTAAAGCGGTAAACCTCGATAACGATGAATCAAAAATATCTTTTTTTATAGCTTCAATCAAGTCGTCGATTGCCTATGAATTATCAAGAGAACGGGCTAAACTCACCACCTATCAAGAAGTGATTGACCAAGCAGTTGAAATAGAAAAATTACAACTCAAGTATCATCCAGCTACCAGGGTAGATTTACAATCTCAGGGGAAGAGAGTGAATTTCGAATCAGCTCTCAGAGAAAATGATGAAAAATTTTCCAATTCAAAATCTGTAAATAAGTCTCAAGCTGGATCAGAAATTCTATCAACTGGAATCAGTGCAGACACAATGTCAGAATTAATCCAAGCCATCAACAAACTCAACATTAATTTTGTCCAAAGAGGAAATGGATATCATCCACCTTACCAGCCTCAACCCAAGCCCGAAAGACGACCTTTGGTCTGCTGGAATTGCAATCAACCCGGCCATCCAAGTCGTTTGTGTCAAGCTTCATTAAATCAAAATAACCGTAACAATGGGTATAATTCAAGTGGTAACAATGAAAGAGAAGGAGAGTCGGGAAAAGGCAGTGGACATCAGTAGAGAAAAGGGATACTACTGATGTCCAAAAAACTAACGATTTGACTAACAACAATCCAGCGACGAATCCTAACAACATCCCCATCAATCCAAAAATGAATGTAGTAGAAGTCCATCATACATCAGCCCTACATACTTCAAATAATCATTATGATATTAACGCAGTAAAAAGAAAAACAAAATCAGACCAAAATAGTTACGACCAAAACAACACACATCTACCAAAAGAAAGAAGATTAGAAGAGTATCATCCCTCTGCTAATCAAAGTTTCAATGAAAACGTACAGTCTTACGCTGGTCCAACAATAAGTGTTCAAACGAACGCGAACACCCAACTGCACACCAGTAATCAGAATAGAGAAGCGCCCATTTCTCAAGTAAGACAAACACAGAATCCAGAACGCTTAAATCCATTGGGAACAAATTCATTACTTGCAAATCCCATAAATCCCACTAATCCGTCATCAGGTATAAATAAACAAAAAAAGAAAAGAAATCCCCCAAAAAGATTAGAAGTCCAGGTTGAAGTGGAACCAACATGGGACAAACTGGGAAGAACTCTCATCACAATTCCAGTATCAGAATATCTTGCTACTAACCGCAAGGTAGCTCAAGATGTTAGAATGGGTCTATCACATTTATATAGGCGAAAGTCAAAGAAACCGAAAGAAATTGGTGTAAACTCAAGGATCTCTCCCAACGAACCAATGGTAATCAATACTCTTCGTACAACTGGTCTCTTAGATGAACAAGAATACCTACGTCAAAACCACAATGTCAATCATGTGCAAATGACTGAGACAAACAGCGAGTATTCCAGCCAAGATGGAAGTTATGATACTAGTTTCTATGGCAGCTCTGATGGTGAAACGGAAAACAGTGACTATTACGAAGAAGACGATGACGAAATAGAAAGTCATATAGACTACCCATATAACCCAAATGAAATGAAGACAGCTCAACCTTGTAGAGTATTGATAGTGGTGAATAACCAACCTGTAGAAGCAATTCTAGACTCGGGTGCAGCTGTATCGGTTATGAGCGTCAAATTGGCATCAAAATTAGGAATAGAAACCGACACTGAAGAAGTGATCCCTCTTAGTGGATTTGCTAATTCAGGTAAAACAATCAATTGCAGAGTAGCTACGAACGTAGATGTGAGGATAGGTGGAAAACTGCATAGAGAGCACTTCTGTATCGACGAAAGTCAAGTATATAAAGATGTTTGTCTTCTGGGTAAACCATGGATCAAGCAGCATGACATACGATTAACCAACAGAGGAACAATCGTCATTATCCCAACAAGAAAAGGGACTGACACAGTAGAAGTTCAATGTATTAGTGACAACGACCATAATCAACAGGTAGAAGTTGTCGATCCGACACTTATCTATTCCATACAGATCTTCAACGCAAACACCGAAATGAATATAGAAGGAAACCACAATCCAAATCTATTAGACCTCAAGCATTACCAAGAAGATGTAGTATCCCAAAGCGAATTTCTAAAGGAAGAAATCAACGTAAAAACAGACAAATCACCACAACTTGAAAGTTTAATTGACAGGTATAAAAACTGTTTCGTAGAATTCAATGGCCTAGGCGTGGTCAAAGGCGTCTACCATGAGATACGAACAGTATCTGACGAAACAATACGATCCAAACCATACAGACTAACGATAGATGAAGAGGAAAGTTTGAGAGAAGAACTGGATAACTTACTGAAGCTCAATATCATCAAGCCAAGTAAATACGAAAAATACTGTGCTCCCATATTCTTTGTACCCAAGAAGAACGGCAAAATCAGACTGGTAGTAAACTATACTCAACTCAATAAGATCACCGAAAAACAAGCGTATCCAATCCCACACATCGAAGAAGTACTCGATTCTCTTGGAGGTGCCACAATATTCTCTACCTTAGATGCAGCCCAAGGTTTTTGGCAGATACAGATGCATCCAAACAGTGTTGAGAAGACAGGATTCGTTTCTAAGTTTGGTTGTTACGAGTTCAACGTCATGCCTTTTGGATTGACAGGAGCTCCTTCCACATATCAAAAAGCTATGACGAATATCCTTCAGAGGTATATAGGTAAATTTCTATACGTATTTATAGACGATGTTATAGTGTATTCGAAGAATGAAGAAGAACACTTGTATCACTTGGAATTGGTATTTCAGGCGTGTAAAGAAGCAAATCTGAGGCTGAGACTAGAAAAATGCCAGATGATGAAGAAGCGAGTGGTGTACTTAGGACATGAAGTTGGTGAAGGACTTCGACCTGCAGAAGATAACATCAAGAAAATTCTGAAGCTGAAGGAACCGAAGAACGTAGATGAGATTCGTACACTTTTGGGGATGACAGGGTACTTCCGAAGGTTCATAGAAGATTATGCCAGTAGAAGTCAACCATTGATGAAACCACTCAAAAAGGAAGCGAAATTTGAATGGACAAGGGACCAACAAGACGCCTTCAACTATTTGATGAGTACATTAATCTCACCACCCATACTCTCTTATCCAATCAGGCATCACATCAATATCATAACTACAGATGCGAGCTACAAAGGTTTAGGAGCCATCCTTTCTCAATCACCTACGGGAACTGAAGAAGGCGAAACTATCATCAGTTATGCGTCGAAATCACTGAATAATACTCAACTGAATTACACCGTTTCCCACCTAGAAGCATTGTGTATCATTTGGGCGGTTAACAGGTATCGATACTATCTATCCAACCGAACACATTTTGTTATCAGATGCGACCATGCCGCTCTTCAATACATTATGAACAATGACAAACCGAGCCCAAAGCTGCAACGTTGGAAAGCGTGTTTAATGGGATACAATTACGACGTTCAGTACAAGAGAGGAGCTGACAATCCGGCCGACGCACTCTCGCGTTTAGAATTCGAACAGTAAACGACAAACAAATATATATTAGGATGGTAGGGAGGGTAGTCGAAAAACATAAAAAGATATACAAAAAAAAGGGAAAATGATAGAAAAGATAAAAAAAAAAAAGAAGAAGATTCAAAAAGAAAATTTATTATATTTAAAAAAAAAAAAAAAGAAGGGAAGGGAAGGGACGGCAATCAAAAAAAAACAGAGAAAAATCACACACAAAAAAAAAATATGTAAAAAAAAAAGAGGAAAATTAGATAAAAAAAAGAAACTGGAATACACATACTTACATAACATCAACAACTCTAAACACAACACATACAAATCAACATAGACTACCCGACATACATAGCAATAACACAACTGATAAAAGACAAGACCTATCCACTGGATTGTGATCAACTATACAAACAGAAATTAGATAGACTAGCAGCAAAATACTAAGTATTCAATCGAAGGTTATATACAAAACCAACAGCAACACAAGAAGCCTCACTCGAAGTCCTACATCAAGGAAATATTGAACAAGTAATAATTCAAGCACACCAAGAAGGCCACATGGGAATTAATAACACTTGGTACAAGATAAAAGGAAAATTCTATGCCACTAATTTGTTCGATAAGGTAAAAGAAGTAGTCAAGTGTTGCGAAACATGTCAGTATAGAAAGAAGACTCCAGCAAGAAGAACCATCCCAGCAAAACCTATTCCCACAGGTAGTCATCCCTTCTTTATGGTTGGTTGTGATGCTGTAGGACCCGTTATTGAATCAGAAGATGGAAATAAGTATATACTAGTAGCTGTTGATTATCTCACTCGTTGGCCTATTGCTCAAGCTGTCAAAGAAGTAAACGAAGAAACCACTGCAGATTTTCTCTACAGCCATTTAGTCCAACACTATGGAGTGCCGAGGTTCTTACTCACAGATAGAGGGTCCAACTTCATGTCAGGATATATCAAACATTTTCTCAAAAGAATTGGTTGCAGACACATTACAACTACTAGTTTCAGAACACAGACGAATGGCCTATGTGAAAGAATGAATCAGACTCTGGTACAAACTATTGCAAAGTTAACGAGAGATGCTGGTAACCTCAAATCTTGGGACAAAAAGATACCGTCTGCGCTAATGGCGATAAGGTCTATGCGAAATGACACTACTGGATGTACTCCCGCCCGATTACTCTGTTGTATAAGTAGGTTCTCAGCAGTAACAAAAGAGACAAAGTACGACTAAGACTCAACTTTTATTGTTTTGTCCGGATTAAGTTTAAAGTAAATTGAATGAGCTTTCTAACTAGTCAAGAATCTATCTCTATTTATACTATTCTATTGATGATGGAAAGTGACTTGGTCTTTGATGCACAATGTCTATCTTCGTTACACCTTATCTTATCTGCCAATGAACAACTATTTATAGCAGGCCAACTTTTATGACTTCTTGCATTGAGACATAAATAATTAAGCAGTGACATCTTCATAGTTCTACAAGACTTGAGATATTAATATCACCATCATTATCATATGACATCTTGTAACTATTGTGAGTCTAGATATTCTATTTGTTAATCCTGCAATGATAGCAGTGACATTTGGTTGTCAGGCTGGACACTCAACTCTATAGCTCTGTTACAAGTGACTGTGTAATACGTCTCTTTATTTGGCAGTTTATGATCTGAGTCTAGACAGAGGTTACATGTCAACTATTGTGTTGTTCGATACATCGTTCGATACAACATACTCTATGGCTTTGATATTCAAACACCCATTTTATGGCCTGCTCCACGGTATGATTTTGTTGAAGGCGAACTAGTTGAAGAAGTGAATAGGAGAGTTGAAGAGATTGAAGAGACGATGCAAAACTTGAGATTAGAAGCAAGACAAGTTGCAGACCAAAAGAAGAAAAAGCAGAAAGAAAGATATGACAGAACAGTTCACCACACCAAGATATACAAAATAGGAGAACAAGTGTTGATGAAAGACAAGTACAAAGAAACGAAATTCTCAGACCTATGGATTGGTCCCATGACTGTGGTGAAAGTGAATAATTCTGGAACTTATCATCTAGTTGGACCGAATGCAAAGCGATTGGAAGGAGCTGTACATGCCGACAACTTAATACCTTTTAGTAGCAGTAAAAGAATGACACCTGATGTACAAATGAAGAGACAAGAACAACTATTTCAAACGTGGATAGAACGAAAGAATTGACATAATTTGGAAAGGGCGCATGATACGTACTGTGAAATATGAAAATTATAGTAGCAATTCTTTTGCCGGATAATTGCCGGACTTTCACCGGAGAGTACTACGTCACTCGGACAAATTACATAAGAAATAATCTTGAGATCATAAAAAAATAACTTAGAAATGAAATTGAAATAAACAAGCTTTTAATCGTTAATTGATATTAAATATAATATTGACAGTTATACATTCTAAATCGAAGATTTGCACCTAATTGAATTGAGAATTGAACAGAATCAGGAAGAAACAGATCAGAACAGAAATTGGAATTTAATCAGAACCTTAGAATCAACTTCTTTATTATACAACGTATCATACAACAATAATACAACTAAAAGTACCTGTCTCGGCTATTAGAACTTGTATTATATATTATCAGCTGCAACCATATCTCACACTCAAGCACCGTAAACGTATCATGATTGATACGTGGTGTGATAGTATCAGACTCAACAGTGCCAATTCAGCTGAAGTCACGTGATTTAGTGCTGACGTCGACAGAAGTATAAGAGTAGTTTTATTTTTGAAATAATAAACGGGGGCTTCTTTCCTATAAATTATTTTATATCTAAGAATTAAAAGACAAAGCATCACTAAAGCTATACTGGCTAGCCAAGGCTCAGACTTTCACGACTACAGCGTGGAAACGTATCATGATTTTGCCGTCTTGATATTTTGTTATGTTTTATAAACGCGGTCACGTGACTAAAGTAGAGCTTTTGAGCCAATAAGATCACTGGAAAAGCTTGACGTAGTCAACTGTATTTTGATAATAAGTCTTTGATAAAGAGCTTACAATTATCCAAAATACGGTCTTTTATACTTTTCTATTCTATACTAAATATCTATACTATTTCAAATAAAGCAACAATCAATTACACGCTTCAACTTGATTGATCCTTATGTCTTGACGAATGTAATAACGAGCTGACTTTCGCTAAAGGCAGCTTCCTTATACGTAACGAGTTTAGTTTGATCTTCTTTCTTCTTTTGTTCAATATTTGAGGCTTAAACCTTCTCTTATTTGGATTATACAAATGCGGAAGGTTGTATTCAACCTCGATTGGCTGTTTACGCTTGTCAGTACTAGTATTGGTGACAATTTGACGTATGTTTAGATTATTTGTGTTGCTTTTTTTACTCTATATGCACACTACACCTAACCCTTGTCGGACGCACGTCGGACACGTGCGGCTAACATGTGCTTATTTTTCCAACTTTTGATTTTGACTATAAAAGTTGCCGTTTTTTTTTGGCAGAAATGTAGATGTATTTTTTAGGCTTCCAAGACTTTTTACAAAATTAAATTTGGATGTATATTCATAAAGTTATTACCATTTGCATTTCTTTTATCATTTCACTGCTTAAAGAAATTTCGCTCTTTAAATTTTTTGGCAGTGATTTTTTCTCTGCTTGAGATTTTACAGCAACTTGATTTCCTTAATGCTGAGGAGTTTAAAATGTCTTGTCATTTTTTCTTTAAAAAATATCAAGACCTAAAAAATCACTGCTTAAAAAATTGGAAAATACTTTCGGAAACGAGAAAATTAAAAAATTGAGAATGAGGCTCACAAAATAATTGGGAAAATCTTTTAAAAATGGGAAATAAAAATCTTAAAGCAGTGAAAAAAAGAGACTCTCAAAAATTAAATGCAAAAAAAAACTTGAAGAAAACAAGACACTGAAATAAAGGCTTCTAAAGAATAAGACACTGAGATAAACACATTGAAATAAACACACTAAGTTAACATACTTGAATAAAACCTTTGAAGAAAAGATAGCTTATAAAAATTAAAAGCAAAAGTAAAGAGTTTTGTGAAGAACATGCAAACTCATCTCGGTCTCATGTTCCAAATCACCCAGTAGTGCGTTCAAGGTAAGCCTCTACTCTAAAACCCCCTTTGTCCTGTTCCATTTCTGCAAGCTTAACAGGTCAGAATATAAGAAGTAAGAACTTGCAATAGTTCATTTACATCTTATTTCTCTTGTATATGCTCATTTTATACCAAAATCCACGTTCTTTCTTTTAATGTACTGAGACAAAAATAAATAGAGGGTTGATCCATAAAATAACTCGTAAGCAGTCGTTGTTTATTGCGTAAAGGTGTATTCCATTCATAAAGTAGTCCACTTCTTTTCAAAACCAAAAAAGAAAAAGGACATAGTTGATTCCCAACACGGCAATGTAACTTACCTTTTACTTGGCATGTATGATGAGGATCAAGCTTAATACTGAAGAAGAAAAAAGTAGCAGCCTGATATTCTTTTTTTTTTTAGATTGAAGTCAACTTGCAGCTTAATAGCTTTCCTAGCTGTTCTCTTCTCGTTGCACTTCCAAACCAGAGTCTACGCTTGGAATGTCTGTGTCTAATATACTGCATTGCTGAAATGGCATAAGCTTGCTAAGTCTCATCTGCTTTCAACAAGATAATTAAGGTATGAGTTGAGGCTACTTGTAATAAAAAATAAATAAATAAATTCAAGTGAGAGAAAAAAAAAGTGTGTGTGATTTTGGCTGAGATTGAATAGAGCTATTTCTCTTTATTTTGTTCTCTTAGACCAGAGAAATAGACAAGAACGAATTACATTGCTTTATCATCTTTATTCATTTAAAATAGCGAAAATAAAAAGAAATTTTTTTCTATTATATTTGTACCTTGATCAATAAAATGAGCTCAGGTCAATTAAAAAGGGAGGGAGGGAGGGCTGTAATTCGTTCTTGTCTATTTCTCTGGTCTAAGAGAACAATTCAAGGTCGAATGAAATTCTCTCAGAATTGAGTGAGACCGTCGAAATTGACAAGAACGAATTACATTGCTTATCCAGAGTATTAGGAATCGGAAGGAAAATCCGAAGGAGCGTCCGCAAAAATATCATCATCAGTATCTTCGTCATGAGAGGGCAGAGTACCAAGGGAAAGAACCACAGAAGTAAAATCCGTACGGAGCATTGTATGGCGTCGGTAGTACTGCTCAAAGGTCGATGAGGAAGACCAGTTTCCCAAAGTGATAATGTCCTGAAGAGGGACATCATTTTCTAAGGCCAGTGTGGCAGCAACAGACCGAAGAGACACCCTTGGTTCCGTGGTAGATAAGCGGACAAGGCGGCGAATCCAGGAGGAAATTGTAGTGACAAGGATGGGCTGACCTGGTTTAGTCGAGTGAACGAATAAGGATTTGGGCGACCTTAACGATCTGGCACGAGGATGGTCACGAAGCGCAGTAAAAGCACGAACAGGACAGAGGTTCGACGAATTTGCGTGTGAATGAACAGTGAGCGTTTTGATGATTCGTTGGCCCTTGCGGCGCTCTTTTGGAGCAACAACGTCAAAGCAAAGCGAACCCGCAGTGTCAATTTTGCAGCTAGAGAGGTCAATGCGATGCAGATCTGACGGACGAAGAAAAGCAGCCATCCCAAGCAAAAATGCGACCTTTGGCTGAAGAGAGGCCAATGAGGTAGAGACAGTGGAAGGAACACTGGCTAAAAACTTCAGAGTTTTGGAAAGGTCGACTTTAGATTTATATTGGGGGCGAGGAGGTGCTTGATGAGCCAAAGAATCAAGTAGCGCTGTGATCGGATTGTTATCCGAGTTTCGCAGAGAATCGGGCGCTTCGTGAAGATGGGTAACAGCAGAGCGTATAAGTTGTAAGGTGCCAATCTAATAACCTCGTGAGTGAAACAGATGAGATAGGAAGTTAGTCAAATCAGATGTGCTGAACTTGGTGGGACTGACGTCCTGCTCTAAGGCCCACACAACAAACAGTTCTTGTCCCCTTTTGTATGAACGGTTGGTGGCTGAGTCAACTAAACGAGGATGGTGTATGAGAGCCAATGATTCTGCTGACAAGCCCGCGCTCAAAGAGGAGCCGCGGAGAGCATCCAAACGGAGAGACTGGATTTGGTTGCGGTCAATGGGCATGTTGTCAGCGGTGATGTTGGCTGTATGTCCGGCTGGTAAAGGAGGAGAGGCTGGCAGAGAGCCATTTGCTGAAGGAACGGAAACCAAGGTGCGCTCGTCCAATACGGGGTTACGAGGACAGAAGGTTGAGATATTCTCTCTCGACGTATTTTCTCGACACACCTCATTATCAAGTTCCAAGGTGGATTGATCCACGGCAATCGGAATTGTGACCACTTTAGGGAGAAGGCGTCTATCTGCCATGCGCCTGGGTCGCGCTTCCACGAGACGTATTTTGCGCACAGGTTCGTTGTTCGATCGGCGAATAGGTCCACATCTGGGCGAATTGACCACAGCCTGATGATGGAGCGAAATACGCTTGGTTTTACCTGCCATTGATTCTTGTAAAAGAGTCGTCGCGATTGCATGTCTGCCGTCTTGTTGTCGATCCCTGGTATATGCTGAGCTGAGAGCGTTAGTCCTCTCTTCAAACACCATTTCCAGAGCTTGGTCGCAAGATACATCAGGTCGTAGGATCGGGTACCTCCCTGTTTCTTGATGTATGCGAGCGAAGTCGTGTTGTCTGTACGAATCAAGACATGTTGTTGGTGAAGTTGAGGGAATGCTCTCAAGGCAAGGAATGCTGCCATCAGTTCCTTCCAATTGATGTGTTGCATACTTTCCTCGTGTGTCCAATGTCCAAAGGCTGTCTGGTTCTGGTAAGAGCATCCCCATCCGGTATTGGATGCGTCTACATAAAGGGTTGCTGACGCTGTTGAGGGAATCAGGGAACGGCCATTCCAACTCGCCAAGTTGTCTATCCACCATTTCAACTCTTCCATCGCTAGAGAACTCAGGGGTTGAGGCACATCCCATCGAGGATCGGATCGCATCCATTGGTTCTTCTGATATAGTAAGTGTCGTGTGTACAGGCGCGTTGGAAATACTGCGAAGGTTGCTGCCTGAAGTCGCATAATCGAGCTCTGTACTCTGCGAGGAGTTTGGCATGGTTTGCGGCAAACTTGACGAAGAGCCCTCAGAAGGTCTCGTAGCTTCTTGCCAGGTAATGAGGCCTGCATGGTTTCTGTGTTCAGAAGAAACCCCAGATGCTCGATGTGCTGTGATGGCTGCAGATTGGATTTCTTGAGGTTTACTAACCAACCTAGATTGCGAAGACAAGAGAGGATCATGGTTGTATGTTGGCGGACCAACTCTACTGATTCGCCCATAATGATCCAATCGTCTAGGTAAGCTGCTAGCCGGATACCCTGTTGCCGTGCCCATTCTACAATGGGGCGTGTTATTTTGGTGAAACAAATCGGCGAGAACTGGGATGAAGAGGGAGATGAAGGAATGCATCCGAGAGATCTATGGAAACCATGTAGTCCTTTGGTTTGATCATTAGTGCTATGTCCTGTATGGTCTCCATTTTGAAGTGAGGACACTCCACATATTGATTGAGTGCTTTCAAGTTGAAAACTGGCCTTACCCCGCCTGTTTTTTTGGGAACGGTAAATATAGGACTTACGAAGCTGGAGTAGGCGTCCGACTGGTCGACTTGCTCGATGACGTTCTTCTGCAGTAATTCCATAAGAGCATCGTCTAAATCGGATGGTAGGTTTCCGGGAGTGGCGGCGGAAATGTTGGAACAAGGGAGGGCGTTTTTGAGAGGAGGAGGTGTATGGAAAGGAATTTTGAAACCGTGTTGGACGGATGACAAGAGGTGATGGTTTGGGAAGAGTTGAATCCATTGTGTCGCGAACTGTTGAAGGCGACCTCCTACTAAACCTATCTCTGTTGAGAGAGATGGGTTGGGACGCAAGCTTACTGATGCTTGGTGTTGGTCTTTGAAACTGGTTTCTTGTTCGAAAACGGGTTGTTCTGTTTGGGAGTGTGATCCCGCCGAAAATACGACTGAGAGATCCCAGGCGAGGCAGAGGAAGAGGAAGAGGAAGATTCACTGACATTCTGTTGGAATCTACGCTTTGTTTTGCCCTTGTTTCTGCCAAGGCCCCTAGCTTCTCTCAATGTCTTACCTGCAGCAGTTTGCTGAGCAATAGAAGCGGCAAAATCGTTGGCAGACATTGTGTAGGTGGTATTCGAAGCAGGTGATGGCAATGAAAAGGAAGGGTGTACTGCGCGGAGTGCAAGCTTATTGCGATGATGGTTGATTGTAGAGGCAACATTCAACACTAACGAGCGGACGTCTCGAATCATCAATAAGAAACGCTCAGCATCGTTGTCTGGAATATCAGCTGTATAGATCTCATAACCTAAGATGTCCAAAGGGCGGAGGACACCCGAAAGAAGGTATTGAGTATCCTTCAATACGGCATCCTCTTGCTGTTGGCCTTTGTTCATCTGCTTGTAAGCCTCAGGAACAGTGTTGGGAGCTTTGTACTCCATGTGACGCATTGGAGGGTACGCTTCAATAAGCTCCTTGCGTTGATTGTCTCCTAAAGGAGGAGCGGTGAAAACAGGGGTCTTGTATCCAAGAATCTCGCTCAATTCCTCAGGGGGCGTCCAGTCGAACTGCTGGCGTACTGCAATAGAGTGTACAGGGGTACGGTCGACAACCTCTTCCATATCAGAAAGAGGGGTAGCGCTGATATTGGCATCTTCAGCGGGTCTGTTTTGGTTTGTTTGTAGTACAAGCTTCTCCAAGAGTTGCTGTGTAACCGACAATTGCTGTTGAATATCACTGATAGTCTCAGGTGTAACTTCTGACATTTTTATTGAAAAATCTTAATGACGGTAATTGACCTGAGCGAAAAAGATGATCAAGGTACAAATATAATAGAAAAAAATTTCTTTTTATTTTCGCTATTTTAAGTGAATAAAGATGATAAAGCAATGTGATTCGTTCTTGTCAATTTCGACGGTCTCACTCAATTCTGAGAGAATTTCATTCGACCTTGAATTTTATTTTTTTAAAGTGTACTCATACGTGCCCATGTCGACAGGCCTAATGTCGTTTTTTCGACACAAAGAAAAAAGAAAAGAGGTGTCTGTTTGTAGCTATATCAAAGGGGCATATCACTGAATGCTTATAGTGCACTTGAAGCGCTCTCTTAGTCGCTTTTCATAGATTTTTTAACGGTTAAGTAAAGTCAGGATATTTATTCTTGTGTCGGTGATTCAATAATAAAATCTGTCAGTGTGATATTTTTCTCTCTCTCTCTTTTTTTGTTATTGACAAGACCCAAATAGGAAGCTGTCAATAAGTTGAAATTTTTTCTTTTTTCCTTTCTTTTCTCTTTTTCTCTCTTTTTTATTACTTTTTTTTAAAGTATACAGGTAAGTCTTTTTCTTTTTTTTTTCTTCGGTCAAGCCACTAACAATCTACTTCCATCTACTTAGTCCTTGTCTTTAATTGATATGTGTTTACTTTGTTGTATAACTTGAGGTAATTATTCATGAGCATCTATGTTGTAATTCTTTTTATTCACGTACTTCTTTCATTTAGAGCCTAGTTGTGCTTAATAATGATATTGTTTACAAGGACCCTGTTGATGGCTTTTTTAAATGTAAGTAAGATATCAGAATCTATGGTTTCAGTATAACTTATTGCTTTTTTTTTAGGCTTTCAAATGCTGGCATGCTCCTTTGACACGGTAAACTGGCTTTCGTATTGCCTTTAATCATGGCTTGTCTGTAAGTACATTTGACATTTTTTTTGTGTTATTTCGCTTTTAACTAATGATGGTGTTGTTTTAGTTCAAATCCGGTTGTTCCTTGTTTGGTTTGTTTTCTGCCTTTTATATGTAAAATTGCTGTCTCTCTCCATCTGCTTTTATGGTCTGTCTGTTGCGTTTGTGTCTCAATTCGAATTGCTCTTTCCTGTACTCTGATCGCTCTTGTCATCGCTTTTTCTCGAAGCAATTTGCCTTTTCTATCGGTTTTTTTCTGGTCATATTCTCTACATCAATGAATTATTGCCTTTTTTTTTTATTTGCCTAATCCCATAGTATTTTCCCCCGTAAAGAAGCCACTATTTTCAATCAAAAAAAGTTTTTTTTATAATAAAAAGCCACTTTTTTAAGCCTCTAATCCTCTATATTTACTGTAAACAGTCCAATTGTAAAGAAGTATATTTGCGTAAAGAAGTCCATTCTATCCAATTGCAATCATTTATTTTAATAAGAATACCGAGTATGAACCCAATCAGAACGAAATATTGAACGTATTTTTGCGAAAAGAAGCCAATTGAAAGAACTATTTCAAGAATGTAATCCAATTAGGTCGCTCCAATGGATACGGAACACACGTTGGAAACGAGGCAGTTCTCGTAATCTGTTTGCCGTCGTGGAAATTGGGGCAGTAACCGTGGTTCATTTGCCGTCGTGGTAACGAATGCATTAATCGAAATTCATTTGCCGTCGTGTGAAACAGATGTGTTTCGAACCCAGGTTTTTACGACGGCAAATGAATTGGGAGTGCCAAGTAGGTTCCGTACGAAGCAGACGTGTGTTCCGTAAAAATCATGGTTCGTTTGCCAACCTCTTCGGTGTAGTGCTGTTCTCTAAGATTGTGCTGACTGGTGATTATGATGAAGTTGCTTTAGTTCTTGTGTGTTGTGGATAGGTGTTTTGAGGTACAAGTCTGGTTTGTATTACTCCGTTATGAGAGGAGTAATAGCTGGCAACAGTTGTAGCCAATAGAAACACTATCCGGTTAATTATTGATTGCAAGTCAAGTCCTCGTTGTATTGTTCTGGTTGTCATGACTAGGTTGTTGAAGCATATACTATTTTATAGTAATCGTTACTCTCTGTTCCTCTTTTCTTGTCTTGTTCACTCTATTCTTGTTTTGATTCTTTGTTTATTTTATTTTCTTATTGTATTGATTTCCTTTATTTTATTTTTATTTTGAATTACCGTTTATTTCTTTTATTATTTTATTTCTCTATCCTCTCTATTGTTACTGATGGCGCTACTTCTGTCTCTGGTGTTACTCTGGTATGACTAGCAAGTCCATTAGAAATCGTTGTTGGGTATCTCTCTTTTTCGTTTTTGGTTATTCTGATCTTATTGTTCTGATATCTCTCTGTTGTGCTTGAATGATGCTACGTTTAATTTATTATTGAATTGGCGATCAATGTCGGTGTCACTGAAGATTGTTAATATTACAATTTGACAGTTTATCTTGGCTATTGTTCACGTTGTCTCTATTTTTGGAAGTACTCTCAAGAAAGGTTCCGCTAGATATTAGAAAATGTTGTTGAAATCACTATTGTGATTTGTTTCATTGGTGATTGTAGAAATTATTTTTGTTGACTAAGTTATTAGTCTATCGTTTTAAATAGAGTGCTTCGTGCCTCATAATAAACCTAATCGAGTTTTTCTTTCTCTTTCTTATAACTACCTTCAAATTCTGTCTTTGAAGCTTACAAGTGCCTAAGTCTTGTTATTGTTATATCTTCCTTTGTGTTTATTGATAGTTTTTACAGTCGGCTATCTTCCTTTGTTCATTACTTCTTTCTTCACTTGTTCGAATCAAAGGTAAACATACTGGAGAGATATAGAGTTGTTTGATTTTAGAAAATGCAATGTACAACATATAGCAATTTGCAAATTTAAAATTTTTTTTAAAACTAGATTGTAACAGCTTGGAAATGTTGTTCAATCCGAAATTAGAATGTGAACAGCATTATTTATATGTAAGACGATACTTAATATTTTGATAATATGAAAAGCAGATCGAGACTGGAATAACAAGAGCTATGGAGTGTGGTGTTTAGGGTTGTAGTAATTTAAAAGAAAATAAATTCAGACAAAGAAAGTACTTTGAGAATGATTGTAGTATTTCATTTCTTGTGAAGACTTGAAGAAAAGTTTCATAAGTTATCACTACAACTACTATTTATACACGTCACAGTCATTTACAGCTTGTACTAAATTAGTGTACTTAGTCTAGATGATTACATTACTCTTATAATTTACTTGTCTTCATATGACTTAATTAGATGAATGATGTTATAGAGCAATTGAGTCGGATTATGTATATTGAGAACCTTATTGACTTTACTTCAGGTGCTTTATTTAGTAAGGATTTACAGTAATTGATTTCATTATGTCTAATGTTGTTATCCTTATGATTTATTAGGTTTACATGTTACCTTGTGGTGATTTCACCATATGAGAAATAAAAGTAGATACTAAAAACGAAATCAAATAAAATAATCGCTTATTTAAAATACGATATACAACTCAAACTACTAGAAGCTCAACATAATGTAAAGAGTGAAAGCTAATATACACATAAGACAAAGTAAGCAGTAAATGCTTACTCAGAAGAAAAAGGACAGAGAAAATTATGTCGTATTTAGGAATCGCAATCTGTCGGGTACGGGTCGAGTTTGACACGACTCAACTTACAAAAAGTCGGGTTTGCCAAAAATCTAAAGTCGAGTCGAGTCACCCGTCGGGTACCCGACGGGTTAAGGTATTCGGGCTTACTCTAGTGTTACTGTAGAAGTAGTATAGAGCTCGATTTTGCTTTTGATTAAAAAACTCCTTTTCTTACATTACATTTATCATTTTGGTCATATTATTTTTCTTTTATTATTTACTTTCAATATCGATAATATGATGATGCTACTTTCATAAAACGCGGAACTACCCAAAATCTAACAACTCAAGCCTACAATGAAAAAGAGTAAAGGTTATGCGATTTATCACAATTGTAATCTTATTTGGAAAGTTACTTTTTAAGCGATGAGTGATCAATGCTCAAATATAAAGCCAGCCACTACCAAACAATTTGTAAAAAAGTTAAATGTAGCAAGAGAAAATGCTAATGATTGTTGCATACAATAGCCTCTTTCAGAGCAATAAAATAAAGTAAGATCAGATTAGGCTTATTGTGACCAGTCTATTTCTATATATGGAATTCTTAGGCTGTTGCGTTCAAACGGTACAAACACTGGATACAATGTATCCAGGTTACAGGCAATGTATACATTGTGCTCAAGTTACTCAGTTATCATACTAGTATTTCCCATAGTATAAATAGAGACAGAAAACATATATCTGAATTAAACATCTTTCTTTTAGTCTGATTGACTTTTTATTGTTATTAATAATGAACATATCACAATTTTATTTTAGTCTTACTTAATAAATTTACGACACATCAAAAATTTACTTAACATGCTCATGTCAAATTTAAAAAAGATCCTAAGTAAACACATTCTTGTTTGAAGCTGACCCGAGTTACACGAACCCGACGAGTCTTTCGATTAGGTCGAGTCGGTTACGAGTCGGTTATATGCTTAAAAAACAAAGTCGAGTCGAGTCGGTTTTTTTGACCCGACGGGTTTTAAGTCGAGTTGACTCGACCCGACTGCGATTCCTAGTCGTATTTGGGCATATACAGACGCCAGAACGACTTATAATCGGAAATTCAATTAATCCTTACCAAAGGTTATTTTGACAGATAATGTCAAAATAACAATAAATCAAACAATGTTCACAAAGTTGGAAACTTAAAATCATTTCAGATATTACCAGAGGTAATCCTGAAATCAAACATCTAACAAGCATTGGTAAAAAGCGATGATATGATATATAAAGCGTTCAATGTGCCTAGCTAACACATTGAAAGCATGATCAGATTTATATTCATTGACTCTCTTTTCATCAATACTTGAAATAGCTATATGACATGATACATGTGATAGCAGGATGGTTGCATAGGCCTTATAATACCAAGGTAACAGCATCTAACAGAACAAGCAATGATTCTAGAGATTTCATTATAAGAAAAGACTAAATCATTACTTGGATAAAGATAGTTCTGAGACATAATTACAAAGAGCTTGTCTATCGTTATCATTTAGTCTAAACTGATCTTAACACCCAACGAAACAAGTGAACAAGTATGAAACAGTTTTGCCTGATATATTGAAACACTAATCAAGATTAAAACATATCTTGTCGAGCATAATTATTATCTCTCCAAGATATAAATCAAGTAAACAATGTATCTCCACCTTATTCAAGGCGGGGGATGAAATCTGGCTACAGCCATCTTTCAATTAAGGTGACCAGTCATCCTAGTAGGAAAACTGCTCATACAGATAAAATTATAACGGAGTGATTGATTGAAACCGAGATAGAAATAATATATAAACACAACATGGACTTGCAGTAGAATCAGTTCCCTCTTTTTCTTTTCAATAAAAAAATCGAGTTCCCTCTCATTGAATTTATCTGAGACTGCAAATATCACATCGATTACTACTTGATGTATCGTATTGAACATACATCATATAATATTCGATATATTACTAAATCAAATACAGATCTTGTTCTGTGCTATCAAACATAATTTATATTGACATCCCATCCTTGCACTGAATAAAACCCTCTCTTTAATCTTGTTTAATCTCTTGACTTAACAGATAAATTACTACTCATGATTTCATTGTTCTTCACAAACCTAGTAATATGCATGTTTTCATTGACTTTCATGTTTTCATTGTTTTCCACAAATCTATTACTGCTCATGATTTCATTGTTCTTCACAAGCCCAGTAATATGCATGTTATTATCGACTTTCATGTTTTCATTGTTTTCCATCACCTTATCATCATCATTCATTATTTAATTGTTATTCATGGCCTCTTTATTATTAATAAATTTACTGTAATTCCCAATTTCTTCATAACTTGAAAATTTTATCTTATTACTACTGCTGATACTAATTTGATTGGGTTTTATGCTTGCGATGATTTCCAATAACTTTATTGCTTTTATTACTGTCATTATTGTGACTATCCTTATATTTATTTTTCTTTGAGACTTTATTGAAAGAGTGTTATAGCCCGTATCCTAACACTTTATTGTACTTGGCTCGGATCATGATCAGCAGAAATTGAAAGATAGTGATGGCAACATTGATGATGATGGAAACGATAGCGTTATTCATGAGGGTATCTGTCATGAAATTCATATCGGCAATAATAGAATTATAAGAGATTTCGAATGCAAGGAATTTGAAACGAGGTTTTAAGGAATACTGGATGGTTTGAAAGAGAAAAAAAAATTGAGGTTAGTAGACATCAGGTTAGTAGACATTGCATGCACACACACAAAGGCATAGGAGGTTAGTACATAAAAGGTTAGTAGGCATGAGGTTAGTAGACATCAGGTTAGTAGACATTGCATGCACACACACAAAGGCATAGGAGGTTAGTACATAAAAGGTTAGTAGCGTAAGCTCGCACAGCATATTCCATGATCCACAATGATGCTGATCCATTATGTATGCTGATCCATTATGTGTGCTGATCCATTATGTATGCTGATCCTCTATATAAGCTGATCCTCTATATAAGCTGATCCTCTATATAAGCTGATCCTCTATATAAGCTGATCCTCTATATAAGCTGATCGACTATATATAAGCTGATCGACTATGGTGTTGGCGGAAAATAGTGTTGATCCTTATTTTAAGCGGTATACAAGAGGTGTGAACAAAACGCGGTACGGTTAAAAAACCAAAAGACCAAATAACCAAAAGACCAGAAGACCAAAAGATCAGACAGCCAGAAAAGTAGAAACCAAGTCTTGAAAAGCTGAAAAGAAAAATTACTATCCGCTATTTCAAGAAAAATGATATAGTCACCTAGGTTTTCAGGCCATCAAATACACCGTATCACATGCAACCACCAAGCGAAGAGAACCAGAGCATAACTGGAAAATACCGGAGCAACGTTTTAGTCGGCATGGAGAACCTGATTTCGAAGATGAGCAACATCGCGTTCGAGAGATGAGGATAACTAGGATACAAGAAAAGGTGCTTAATATAACAGCTTTTGAAGAGACACAATCAAAAATATAAAGGTTACTTACCAAGACTAGCGGTTTTGTCGTGCTTGAGAGCCTGATTCTGAAGATGAGCAACATGAAGTTCGAGAGATGAGGATAACCAGAATTAAGAAAGAAGAAGAAAAAAAAAAAAAAAGTAATAAAAAGCAGTATAACCAAAAGACCATACGACCAAAAGACCAGAGCATCATAGTAATCTAGAGAGCCAGTAGAGCGCATACCCGAGTCTTGAATAGCTGAATAAAAGAAATAAGGGTATGTCAGTATCCGTAAGTCAAGTAAGGTAGCATAGTCACCTAGTTCTTTTGAACAACAAAAGACGCGCCGTATCACTTGTAAGCACCAGACCGGTAGACCAAAGCATAAGCGGAATACACCGGAGCAGCATTTTTGTCAGTCTTGAGTACCTGATGTTGAAGATGAGCAACATCGCTTAAGAGATGAGGACTACAGAACGAGAGAAAGACTCTTAGTATAAGGCTTTTAAAGAAAGACATGGTAAGAATATGCGATAGTCACCTAACAAACGGTTTCTTCTTCTTCTTCGGTATACACCAGCAGTAACTACCATGAAGGATCTATAACTATACCTATGTGCGTGTACACGTCTATTTTACCTGATGTCTACTAAAGATAAGAAGAAAAAAATTAAACCGGGGAAGGGCCCTTGAAAAAAAAAAAAAATCCGAAATCATCGGGTCTTTCAAATTCTCGTCTACTTTTTTTTTTCTCCAAGACTTTCTACAAGCGGTAATCATCCCTTTTTTTTGTATAGGTGATGATGATTGTTGAGAGAACAAAAAAGGGATGATTACCGCTTTTAAGAAAGTCTTGGAGAAAAAAAAAAGTAGACGAGAGATTTGAAAGACCGATGATTTCGGATTTTTTTTTTTTTTCAAGGGCCCTTCCCCGGTTTAATTTTTTTTCTTCTTATCTTTAGTAGACATCAGGTAAAATAGACGTGTACACGCACATAGGTATAGGTTATAGATCCTTCATGGTAGTTACTGCTGGTGTATACCGAAGAAGAAGAAGAAACCGTTTGGTTAGGTGACTATCGCATATTCTTGACCATGTCTTTCTTTAAAAGCCGTTATACTAAGAGTCTTTCTCTCGTTCTGTAGTCCTCATCTCTTAAGCGATGTTGCTCATCTTCAACATCAGGTACTCAAGACTGACAAAAATGCTGCTCCGGTGTATTCCGCTTATGCTTTGGTCTACCGGTCTGGTGCTTACAAGTGATACGGCGCGTCTTTTGTTGTTCAAAAGAACTAGGTGACTATGCTACCTTACTTGACTTACGGATACTGACATACCCTTATTTCTTTTATTCAGCTATTCAAGACTCGGGTATGCGCTCTACTGGCTCTCTAGATTACTATGATGCTCTGGTCTTTTGGTCGTATGGTCTTTTGGTTATACTGCTTTTTATTACTTTTTTTTTTTTTTCTTCTTCTTTCTTAATTCTGGTTATCCTCATCTCTCGAACTTCATGTTGCTCATCTTCAGAATCAGGCTCTCAAGCACGACAAAACCGCTAGTCTTGGTAAGTAACCTTTATATTTTTGATTGTGTCTCTTCAAAAGCTGTTATATTAAGCACCTTTTCTTGTATCCTAGTTATCCTCATCTCTCGAACGCGATGTTGCTCATCTTCGAAATCAGGTTCTCCATGCCGACTAAAACGTTGCTCCGGTATTTTCCAGTTATGCTCTGGTTCTCTTCGCTTGGTGGTTGCATGTGATACGGTGTATTTGATGGCCTGAAAACCTAGGTGACTATATCATTTTTCTTGAAATAGCGGATAGTAATTTTTCTTTTCAGCTTTTCAAGACTTGGTTTCTACTTTTCTGGCTGTCTGATCTTTTGGTCTTCTGGTCTTTTGGTTATTTGGTCTTTTGGTTTTTTAACCGTACCGCGTTTTGTTCACACCTCTTGTATACCGCTTAAAATAAGGATCAACACTATTTTCCGCCAACACCATAGTCGATCAGCTTATATATAGTCGATCAGCTTATATAGAGGATCAGCTTATATAGAGGATCAGCTTATATAGAGGATCAGCTTATATAGAGGATCAGCTTATATAGAGGATCAGCATACATAATGGATCAGCACACATAATGGATCAGCATACATAATGGATCAGCATCATTGTGGATCATGGAATATGCTGTGCGAGCTTACGCTACTAACCTTTTATGTACTAACCTCCTATGCCTTTGTGTGTGTGCATGCAATGTCTACTAACCTGATGTCTACTAACCTCATGCCTACTAACCTTTTATGTACTAACCTCCTATGCCTTTGTGTGTGTGCATGCAATGTCTACTAACCTGATGTCTACTAACCTCAATTTTTTTTTCTCTTTCAAACCATCCAGTATTCCTTAAAACCTCGTTTCAAATTCCTTGCATTCGAAATCTCTTATAATTCTATTATTGCCGATATGAATTTCATGACAGATACCCTCATGAATAACGCTATCGTTTCCATCATCATCAATGTTGCCATCACTATCTTTCAATTTCTGCTGATCATGATCCGAGCCAAGTACAATAAAGTGTTAGGATACGGGCTATAACACTCTTTCAATAAAGTCTCAAAGAAAAATAAATATAAGGATAGTCACAATAATGACAGTAATAAAAGCAATAAAGTTATTGGAAATCATCGCAAGCATAAAACCCAATCAAATTAGTATCAGCAGTAGTAATAAGATAAAATTTTCAAGTTATGAAGAAATTGGGAATTACAGTAAATTTATTAATAATAAAGAGGCCATGAATAACAATTAAATAATGAATGATGATGATAAGGTGATGGAAAACAATGAAAACATGAAAGTCGATAATAACATGCATATTACTGGGCTTGTGAAGAACAATGAAATCATGAGCAGTAATAGATTTGTGGAAAACAATGAAAACATGAATGGAAATCATTTCGTGACAAATAGTAAACTATTGAATGACAATAAAACCCCTTGCCAATAAGGCGAGTTCTGTAGAGCACGTGTATGTTCTTTTGGTGTAATCCACATGCATGGCTTTGTTTCAACATCTTTGTATTGTTTCACCAAGGAAAATAGACTTTTTTTTTTCTTCACTCATTCTCGCCAGCTAAGTTACCGTTGAATCTTTTATATAACATTCCGGATCATTTTTCAAAACCTCTTTTCTCTTCTTTCTGATTATAAGATTGAAGCGTTAAACTACTAGACATTTTTAAAAATGGCTAAAGGTTTGACTTTCTTGGTTCTCTGTTTCAGAACGCGACTTTTTTATGTTATTTTTTTTTTTTTTGCCCATCTCTCATAGATCATTTATCAGCGTAAGTAGGTTACTTTGTTTAGATGTTCTTCTCTATGGTGCTCCGACAGGGCTATATGCGATGAGAGAGCAATATTTCTTTTACTCGAGAGGCAATTTTTAGGGCCATTTCATTGTTTTTTTGTATAGGTGATGATGATTGTTGAGAGAACAAAAAAGGGATGATTACCGCTTTTAAGAAAGTCTTGGAGAAAAAAAAAAGTAGACGAGAGATTTGAAAGACCGATGATTTCGGATTTTTTTTTTTTTTCAAGGGCCCTTCCCCGGTTTAATTTTTTTTCTTCTTATCTTTAGTAGACATCAGGTAAAATAGACGTGTACACGCACATAGGTATAGGTTATAGATCCTTCATGGTAGTTACTGCTGGTGTATACCGAAGAAGAAGAAGAAACCGTTTGGTTAGGTGACTATCGCATATTCTTGACCATGTCTTTCTTTAAAAGCCGTTATACTAAGAGTCTTTCTCTCGTTCTGTAGTCCTCATCTCTTAAGCGATGTTGCTCATCTTCAACATCAGGTACTCAAGACTGACAAAAATGCTGCTCCGGTGTATTCCGCTTATGCTTTGGTCTACCGGTCTGGTGCTTACAAGTGATACGGCGCGTCTTTTGTTGTTCAAAAGAACTAGGTGACTATGCTACCTTACTTGACTTACGGATACTGACATACCCTTATTTCTTTTATTCAGCTATTCAAGACTCGGGTATGCGCTCTACTGGCTCTCTAGATTACTATGATGCTCTGGTCTTTTGGTCGTATGGTCTTTTGGTTATACTGCTTTTTATTACTTTTTTTTTTTTTTCTTCTTCTTTCTTAATTCTGGTTATCCTCATCTCTCGAACTTCATGTTGCTCATCTTCAGAATCAGGCTCTCAAGCACGACAAAACCGCTAGTCTTGGTAAGTAACCTTTATATTTTTGATTGTGTCTCTTCAAAAGCTGTTATATTAAGCACCTTTTCTTGTATCCTAGTTATCCTCATCTCTCGAACGCGATGTTGCTCATCTTCGAAATCAGGTTCTCCATGCCGACTAAAACGTTGCTCCGGTATTTTCCAGTTATGCTCTGGTTCTCTTCGCTTGGTGGTTGCATGTGATACGGTGTATTTGATGGCCTGAAAACCTAGGTGACTATATCATTTTTCTTGAAATAGCGGATAGTAATTTTTCTTTTCAGCTTTTCAAGACTTGGTTTCTACTTTTCTGGCTGTCTGATCTTTTGGTCTTCTGGTCTTTTGGTTATTTGGTCTTTTGGTTTTTTAACCGTACCGCGTTTTGTTCACACCTCTTGTATACCGCTTAAAATAAGGATCAACACTATTTTCCGCCAACACCATAGTCGATCAGCTTATATATAGTCGATCAGCTTATATAGAGGATCAGCTTATATAGAGGATCAGCTTATATAGAGGATCAGCTTATATAGAGGATCAGCTTATATAGAGGATCAGCATACATAATGGATCAGCACACATAATGGATCAGCATACATAATGGATCAGCATCATTGTGGATCATGGAATATGCTGTGCGAGCTTACGCTACTAACCTTTTATGTACTAACCTCCTATGCCTTTGTGTGTGTGCATGCAATGTCTACTAACCTGATGTCTACTAACCTCAATTTTTTTTTCTCTTTCAAACCATCCAGTATTCCTTAAAACCTCGTTTCAAATTCCTTGCATTCGAAATCTCTTATAATTCTATTATTGCCGATATGAATTTCATGACAGATACCCTCATGAATAACGCTATCGTTTCCATCATCATCAATGTTGCCATCACTATCTTTCAATTTCTGCTGATCATGATCCGAGCCAAGTACAATAAAGTGTTAGGATACGGGCTATAACACTCTTTCCACCACAGCTTAAAAGATGTTGAGGTGAACTTTTTTTTTGTCAGAATCTGACATGAAAACCTTGAAATTCAATTAAGGCGGTTTAAGGTTTTTTGTCAGAATCTGACATGATTTCTGTCAGAATCTGACATTTTTTATTGAATGGCAAAACCCTTTTGCGGATTACTTTAAATAGGAGTTGCTTGTAGTCGAATTATATCTAACTTAGGTCTCAAAAGGGAGTTATAGTGACAAATTGCCTTCAGCGTATAGAGCGATAGTGATTTAACAAGTTTTAGAAGTATAAGCAATAAATGGGCTAATCGTATCGCTTTAATTTTTGGATGAGCTTGGCATATGATTGGATTATTTAGGTATTATGAGCAAATCAAGCTTTTTTAATTTTATTAACTTGAATCAATAAATGCTATATATGGGTTCTTCTTTAGGCTGATTTGTAGCTCAGATGTTCTTTTTTGTAATGGGAATGCTGCATCGGGTGTATTCAGATTGATTGGCATGCTTGGCTTTGATATAGGTACCTTTTGGGATCATAATAAGCAGTATAGGAAGCAGAAATGAGTTAATTTCCATGACTAGAGCCTTCAGTAAGCACATCAATCGTTTTACAGTAGCTGCGCTTGAAAAAATATACAGCTTTTTGGCGTTTTATACGGAGTATCAAATAAGCCTTTGGAAATGAAGAAAAAAATAAAAAAAAAATATTGTGACAAAAAATTACCATATATGGAACAGCCAAAGAACAACAAGCTCTATATGGATGTGCATACAAACATGAAAATGATATGAGAAGCCTCAAGCAAAAACAGTGGATAACAAGCAATGAAAAAATTACATGGATTAAGCCTAAACCAGCCTGGGAGGGGGTTCAAGGGGGAGGGTCGTCCCTCCCCCTCAGGCGAAGCAAGCTTGAGTTAGGAACAGTAGATTAAGCTTAAGCCAGCAAACTACATTGTTATTGTCAAGATAGAATACCTCTAATTTTAGAAGTAAAATAAAACATTATCTCTTTCAAATAACAAATACTTAAAGATATGCCCAGAACTCGACTTAGATCTAGGCGCGATGAGAGAACGTCTCAATCAGAAGAAGAAAGAATATACATCAGATTCCCTGCAAGCCTTCTAACAAGACAAGAAAACAGCACTGAGGACCTTGCCCCTGAAATTCAGAGCAATACTGCCCCAAGCTCTTCAACCGAAACTCTTGCAAGTGATGACATGAGTTCACCCATTCAAGATGTACCTCGAGATGCAACCAATTCAACCGTCACATACTCAGGCCAAACAAGTCGGTTTAGACTTTGCAATGTGGAAAATGAAAGGCAAGAAGGAGAAGAGAGAATCAGCGATCCTACGTTGCAAACAACTCTGAATCAATTAGAAAGCGGCAGAGAGACCGAAACAATTCCGAAGAAGGAAGGTCGTATCCAAGAAGATATAGAGCCGAGCATAGTGAAGAAGCCAGACAGTATAGAGCTGAACATAGTGAAGAAGCCAGACAGTATAGAGCCGAGCATATCGAAGAAGCCAGACAGTATAGAGCTGCTCATATTGAAGAATATACTGAATACCAAAGAGAGTACCGGCAAAGACAACAAACACCTTTGGAACCCGAGGTAAATTAATTTTTTTAAAAAAAAAGACATTCGTTTTGACACACAGCATCATATTCCAGATCAACTTAGAATGGCAAGCTGTTATTAATGAATATGAAGACTCGATTCGTCTTGGCCCTACCTTCATTTGCTTTTGCTGCGGAAATCTCTTCTTCAAGAGGAGCACTTGTTTAGTAAGCAAAAATCAGTTAATTAGTTGGGGTTGCGATGAAGAGGTTGTTCTTGGAGCTTTTTGGGGCCTCCACCACAATGTATTCCAAGGACACAATATGGTTGCAAGAGAAGGCAATGATGAAGATGATGCAAAATATCGAACTTGTATGACTTGTAGAGCATCACTCAAAAAAACAAAGCTGCCAACTATTGCATTGTCTCACGGCCTTCATTTTCCGGAGAAAGTAGAATGCGTCAACAGGCTCAGCAGACTCGAAGAAAGACTGGTAGCACCACGCCATATCTTCCAATCTTTGTGGACCCATAAAGGTCTGCATGGTCAGTTCAGAAGTAAAGGTGCCATAGTCAATGTACCTGTCAACGTTGATACCTCTGTATCTTCTTTACCAAGAAACCTTGACGATACGTCAATTGTACATGTTCACTTAGCAAGAAAGATGACTTACCTTAAGAACTACATGCAAGGAGTTGTCAAGCCTGACTATGTTTGGACAGCAGTTCGCTACTTGCTAGGAACTCCTCTCTACCTTGCTCATGATGTCGATGTTGTTGATGAAGAAGAATGGACTACTCGCAATCTACGTCAAGACGGTTCAAACGAATCGGTAGAAGTCAATGAAGATGAGCTAGGTGACATATTTGAAGAAGACTTTGGTCCAGATGATGATGAACAAGGCTCAGACAATCAAGCCGAGACCAATGAAAATAGTGGTTCTCAAAGTGAAGAGCAGGTTGATGGAGTAGATGAGGCCAATGCAGGAGTACAAGAAACTTTGCTTGTTGATAATAACACTGTTCTCCGTATAGCCCAGCAGAAGGAAACACACCTCTTTCCATTATTATGGATCAAGACTGTGATTTTTTGGCTTTCCCCAAAATTTTCTTTGGACAAAAGTTGGTCACAACATCGTGTGTATCTTACCAGTCCATGGTCAAATCAATGACTCGTAGTTTCGATAGAAGAGTTGCAAGTCGTGCTGATTGTCTTTTGTTTTTTGATCGCAAGATTCAACTGTTGAAGATGAAAAGTAATTTGAACATCATCATTCGAAAAAGAACAATGAAAGCCAACGGTGAGGACAGCGAGCGAGCCATTACAGTAGATGATGTATCCAATCCGGAAAATGTAAATGCTTTGTTGAATCTCGATCAAGCGTACAAGGTTTTTACTGGTATTCGTTCGTCAGGCAGCTATTGGAAAGGACAGAAGCAAAATGTTATGGCTATGATTGCACAAATAGGTATACCAACTATCTTTTTGACTGTTTCAGCTGCAGAAGCATTTTGGCCTGAGCTCTTGGTTATTTTGAAGAAAGTGGCTGACAATGATGTTATTACTGAAATTCAATCAAACGAATTGAGTTATGCAGAAAAAGCTAGATTGATACAAAGCGATCCAGTTACCTGCGCTCGCTACTTTGACCATAGATTCCGTGTCCTTAAAAAGACATGGTCTCATGAAGCAGGTCCTTTTGCAGGGTACAAGATCAAGGAATATTATTATAGAGTAGAATTCCAACAACGTGGTAAGCAAAAAGAAAAGTTCTTTAAACATATGCTTATGGTAACTTGTGCTATTTTAAAGGATCTCCACATATCCATATGCTCATTTGGTTGAAGGATGCGCCTGTTTTCAACAACAAGACTGGTACTGAAAGCAATCAGCAGGAAGTTTGTGATTTTGTGGATAAGCTTGTTACATGCAAAAGAGAATGGGATGGAACTCCTCATGCCAAGAATGTAGAAGAATGCAATGAGAGCACATGGAGAACTTTGGTGGATAGTAGACTTTCTCATAAACACACTCATACCTGTATAAGAAAACGAGGAGGAAAGGAAGTTTGCCGATTCAATATACCATTTCCACCTATGAAAGAGACAAGACTATTGACACCTGTAGAAGATCTTGAGTTTACTGCTGAAGAAAAGAACCGGTTGAAGGCTTTGAACAAAAGAATCAATACGTATCTTAATGACAACATGTCCACTTTGACCCAGTCAAATATGTCATTTGAAGATTTCTTGATTGAGTTGAATATCGCAACCTACAACGACTATCTCAATGCTCTGCGTATCAACCTCAAATTGAACAAAATCTTTATCAAGCGTTCCACTAATGCAATTGTTACCAACAACTACAATGCTAAAGTTTTTGGTCTTATGCGGTCAAACATGGATATCCAGTACATATTAGACCCGTATGCCTGTTGTGAATATGTTGTCAATTACATCAGCAAAGGTGATAAAGGCATCAGTAAGGCCTTGGATGAAATCTTTCAAAAGCACCGCAATGATCCTTCAAGCAAAGCCATGAACATGCTGGGCTCCTTGATAAATACTTATTACAACACAAGTGAAATATCTGCCCAGGAAGCCTGCTACAATTTGCTTGGTATCAACATGGCCGAATCGAGTACTGTAACTGTACACATTCCAACATCAAGGCTCGATGAAAGAACACGTATTCTTAAAAGTGGTCAGGACTTGGTGGACTTACCTGCAGATTCTACTGAATGGTATCAGCCTGGATTGATAGAACACTATGTTGCTCGTCCGGATGAGCTTTCGCACTTGAATTTGGCTCAATTTGCTGCATACTTTGAGTTTTCAAAAAAACATCCAAGAAGACAACAAACAAACAGGCCTGATGAAGAAGTAGAGAACGAAGACAATGTCCCTGATGAAGTGTTAGAAGAAGGTGGTGCTGTTGATGCCGGCAAGATATTTACCTTGAAAAACCGACAAGGTTTCATCAAAAGAAGAGGAAAATCTAAGGTCATTAGGTATTTCAAAGGAAATATCGACAAAGACAGGAATGACTACTTCCGTATTCTCTTGATGCTGTTCAAACCATGGAAAGAAGAAAAAGCTGAGCTGATTGATGTTGACGCTGAACAGGTTTTCTTGCTAAACTCAAATGCAATCATGGAGGCAAAAAAAGAGTTTAGAACCATTAGTGATGAAACGCTTGATGGCTATCTAGCAGTTTTGGAAGATGAAAATGAAGAAGACGAAGATGAAGATAATGAGCAACCTAGTCATAGAGTGTTATATTCTGAAAATGAAAATGATTTCAGCAGATATACTCTTGACATTGACGACTCTGAAGAAGGCAACTATCATAGAGAAGCAGATGCCGAAAATGATTTGAATTTGGGAACAGGCTCAACAAGCAACAGGACATATTGTGAAAAGCTCACTGTGCCCGAACGATTGAGCAATCAAGATTTTAAAAACCTATTGACAAAACTCAACCTCAATCAACGGGATTATCTTTGTCATACAATTCACCATGTTCGTACCAACAAGGATCGTACTGTTCGACAAATGTTCAACATAGCGTCATCAAATACAACTTGGAAGTCATTTGGACCATTCTATCATTTTGTGACTGGTGGTGCTGGAGTTGGTAAGAGTATGCTGATCAAGACGTTGTTTGAAGCCCTTTCTCGTGAGTTTGACAGCAACACTGAAAGAGACACGCTCTCTCCCTCCGTTCTTTTAACCGCTCCGACAGGTAAGGCAGCATTCGTAATTGGTGGCCAGACTGTGCATCAAGCATTCCACTTACCAGTAAATCAAAACCACGGCAACCATGGTCTCCCCGAACTTTCCTCTGATGTTAGTCATTCTATGTCTGTTGGTCTCAAAGATCTGAAAGTAGTCATCATTGATGAAATCAGCATGATATCTGACAAAATGCTTTCATATGTTGATCAACGATTGAAGCATATTTTTGATAGAGACCTTCCCTTTGGTGGCGTGTCTGTTATTTGTGTTGGTGACTTTTTGCAACTTCCTGCTGTACAAGCCAAGAACGTTTATTCTAGCAACGCCAAATCCAAAGATCTGTGGCACCTATTTCAAACGTTCAGACTGACAGAAATAATGAGACAAAGAGATGATCAATCCTTTGCCATCGCACTAAACAACATGGCTGCAGGATCCATGACCTCTAATGATATTTGCTTGATTCGAAATTGCGTGCTAAGACTGACTACTGAAGAGCTTCAAGCCTTCAATGCACATGCTTCAAGAAACAGAAATGACACGAATTCTTCTAATGAAAATATTGATCTACCTAGTCTTCCTCTTCCTCATCTCGATCGCACTCGCACTACTGGGGCCCAAAATACTACCAGCTTTTCTGTAGGTGCAAGCACCGATAGCAACATGAGGGGTATATGCCTATTCAAGACCAATGAAGAAGTCCACAAAGCCAACAACAGCATTCTCATGTCTATGAATACAGAAGGTGCAGTTTCTGTTGCTTTTGATAGAGTTACTGGCATGATGTCGAGTCAGTCTGCTGTTGATCATCTAATCCAAAGTGCTGATAGCGAAAACTTTGGCAATTTGAAGAATGGTGGTCTCATCAAGAAATTGCTGCTCAAGATAGGTGCTAGGTACATGATGACCAAGAACATTGATACAAGCGATGGCCTTGTAAACGGGGCAACAGGCTATCTCATGAAGATAGATTACGGAAGAAGATCCACTGTCGGAGCCAATGCTGAAAGCTCGAATCAACAAGATTCTGGACCAGCAAAACCAATGAGATTGTGGGTCAAGTTTGAAGAAAACAGAGCAGGTTTAAAACTAAGAAGAAGACAAGAAAGAATCAGAGGACTTACAAGTACAAGCGATGACACCTGGACTATGATTGAGCCCACAGTCGGTACTATCAGCAAGAAGAAGGATGGCTCTCTAAGTCTTCAAAGAAAACAGTTCCCCGTTGTGCCTGCTGAAGCCATGACTGTTCACAAGTCTCAAGGTGGCACTTACGACTCTGTAGTTGTCTACGATATTGGTAAAAGAAGAATGGCTAGATCTGCATTGTATGTTGCTTGCTCAAGAGCAACTACAGCAGCCGGACTAAAGATCATAACCAAGGACAACAAATTCATTGCTCCTACACCTATTTGGGCTGAAGAACAAAGCGACTTGGTTGAAGAACTACGAAGACAACATTCTGTTCAGCTGGTGCCATCATTCAAGCATTTGTCAACACGCTCGCCCAACAATGATGACATCCAAGTGATTTCCTACAATGTTGAGGTTTTAGGCCCTAATTTTAGGCAAATCACATCTGATTCTGTATTTCTTTCTTCGGATGTACTGCTGTTGAATGAGACATGGACAGAATCAACCAACGAATTTGTGCTGCCTGGCTTTCAGATGCTTTCGACTGTGGATCGAGAATTGAGCTCAAACCAAAAGATTGGCTCAAGATGCTATATATCTGACAGGCTTTTGGAAAGATCATCCTTAGCTCCTCAAGCTTACTCTCGTCTTTTCCAGTCAGGCACACGTACAATCAGTGTTGCTGCTGTTAAAGTACAAGATACTTTGTACTGTAGTATTTATGTCTCACCTCGGCCGATACTTTCTTTGTTGCTTGAAGCTTTACATTTCATTATAGAAAAAGACTATAGATATGTTGTGATTGCTGGTGACTTCAACATCGACTTCAATGTAGAATCTAGTTTAAGATCAAACATACTGTCATTTATGAATGATAATAGTTTGAGTAGTGCCATTCCTTCGTCTGTAACATCAACAACAAGATTGAAAACCAAAATTGACAACATCTTTGTCAATTGTGAAGCCAAGTCTGCTGGTACTTATGTGTCGTTCACTAGTTATCACGAACCCTTATGGCTAGTGATTTAATTTAAAGAAAAAAATTGACTTGAATAAATATTTTATCTTTTATTGAGAACTGTTGAGCTTTAATTCTGATCTACGGCGTATAAAACGCCATGGATTTGGTGCCTCCGGTCAGCAAAAGTTTTTTTTTTTTCGTAATTATTTTTTTTCTTGACAGCCATCTTGAAGCAACATGCAAGGTCATGAGCAACACCAAGTAAGAGATCACTAGTAATCAGTATACACAAGAGTCAGAAACAATAGAGGAAGAAAGTAAATAACATAACAAGTCTAAAAAAACAAAAAAAAATGAAGATGAGACGCGATCCTTTACATATGTACTTTGTCATCAGCATGTTGTGTCCTTTAGTTGTGATTAGGTACCTCATGAGTCCAACCAACAGTGAGAGCAACAGTCAGAAGTAAACAGTTGATAAAGAGGGGTTCATACGGTAAGACAGCCAAGTAAAAATAGTCTGGAAGTGGTATTTCACTTGTCACGAAAGAGATTCAAAACGATGAAGCAACCTCATCTGAGATGGAACACACCTGTAAGCATGAGCAAAGGCGAGAAGACACAAAAAGAAGAAAAATGCAAGAAGTAAAGTTGGAAGGAACCCCAAGTTCAATCAAAAAGAGATTCGGCAACCTTTAAAAGCACAGACCATAGTAGTGGAAGGAGAATAGGCGGATAAAGAGCATTTCTTGAAGATGAGGTAAAGAGATGGCGACATGAGAAGAGACCAAGTACCCTGAACGACGGTATATTAGAGAGAAACTGTAATCTAAAAAGCTAGGACAACAACCAGTGACAATACTTAGAGAGGTGGACCACATGTACACATAAGAAAGAAGGTAGACATGAAAAAATCAGACATAGGATGGAAGCATGGTAGGCGATTGGATATACAATTGTCAAAGGGTTTCAAGGCAATGACTACAAACAGAGCAAGTTAGTCGATGCAATGTATACAATAGCATTTGAATATATAAATGGAGAAATCGAAGGACCTTAGGCAAGAGTAACTTGAAAAAGACGCATCAATCCAGATAGGCAGCTTTTAAAAAGATGGTATTCAGAAAACAGTCAAAGAGGTATAAGTTTGAGCAACATGGTATAGAGCAGACAGTTTGGATAAAGAAGTCATGGATGAGGTGGCAGAAAGCAATACAAAAGAGGGTGACATGGATAAAGGATTGTCTTTCAAAGCCAATGACGAGTATCTACACAAGTATATACAAAATTGATGATAAACAGATATATACGGAAGAAGAGTTGAAGGATTCTAAGAAATTGAAGAGAAGCGTAGTCGAGTTATTGAGATGCTGTCATGATAATGTGATATACATGTAGCTATTGTAAAATAAAAGAGTCAGTGATGTTAATGGATTATATGATGTTTGTAAAAAAAAAAAAAAAAAAAAAAAAAAAAAAAAGAGGGATAAAAGTGCTTACCTTTTGCTGTGCAAATAATGAGAAAAAAGGAAAATGGGGGATTGAAAAAAAATGGCCAGTATATATGAGAAATATGGCAGTGATGGGAAGAAAGTATGATTTCATTGACAGATTCAAGCTAAAATGATACTGAAAAGGAAAATGTCTTGGATTTGCATAAACCACATTTGATCGTGCCATTTTCGGCCTGAAGATAAAGATGTTTAAAAGAAGGTACCATTGAAAGTTGTGGACAAATGGGTATGATACTTTTACAGATTGCTAATCACTGCATGAAAAGAAAGCAGTGCTTTGTAGTTAATATGTAAATTCAGAAATAAATGTTAATTGGCTTGTCATAGAAACTCAATATCTATTTTCAACAAGCTCTATCATTGATGTGTAAAGTTGATACGGAGAGAGTGCTATAAAAAGAGAGTGTTGACATACGATAATTAATCACTTAATGGAATAAGGAATATAAGGTGATGTTTATACCAGTAAGGTTAAAACTTGCAGTCATCACAAACCGTAACAAAAATAGAGAAGTTAACATGATCCCCTAACATTGATATTCAAATTAATAGAAAATAGTTGTGTTTATTGAAAAGTAAGATTAAAGACACTTCGTACTTATATTGAAGAAACTCATATCGTCCAATGATGATGTGTTGAGAGTTGTCATATTGTATGTTATGAAGTCGTTTGTATTTGAATCATGTTCGGTAGCTTGAGGCTTTCAAAGAATCCAACCCTTCCAGGCTTTTTTTTTCAAGGTTGAATTGAAGTATTAAAGCTTCCAAACTGATATTTCGTCGACTATGTAATCATTAATCGATTTGATTTACCTCTAGTTGCATAATGACAAATACTTTTTGTACTCCATAGCATGAAAAGCTTTGATAAATTCTTGGTTAGTCTAAAAAGTAAGCTATCCCAAGGCAAGTACCAAATTTGCATATGGTGACAATAAAGTTAGTCGAAGTGTTAAATGCTACATCAACTAATGTAGTCAATAGTTATTCTTGTGAGGAAGATCATTTAAAATTGACGATAGGGGTGACAAAGATAGAGGAACATGGTAACTCGTTGAATGTATGTTGTAGCTTTTTCATCGACTACACCCAAAAGGAAGACAAAATGGGCAATTGATGTAAATGATCATCACGTTAGATAAGCAGGACACCTTTTGCTAAGTAGTATATCTATAGTAAAGGATGTGATAGTTAGAAAAATGAAGCTGATGTATTAGGAAAAAGGTGAGTCTTTCTTACCACAGTGTATGCAAAGTAAGGTTAGCATATAAACTTGACTTTTTAGGTTGAAACAAATTGAAGTAGTGTCCTCAAAGCTGCACAGTAAAATTTTGGAAAAATGCAAATAAAAAGTAGAGCGTTACGAAAAGAAAAAAAAAGAAGAGAGCAAATACGAGAGAAAGACAAGATGTAATAACCTTAGATTCAGGTTTGACTACTTTTTCCATCAAATGAAATTGTTTAGATCACGATCATCTGCACTAAATGTATTAAAGAATCTTTTTTTAAAACCGTTTCTTTTCTTTCTTCTCTACTTTTATTTTACATGGAAGATAATAATGGTATCGATGTTAAATATGCGGAAATAAGCAAGTAGTATATAAAATGATGAAAAAGTACAAAGTTCGATAAAAATGCTAGTATGTTACAATCTAATTTAAAAGGGGTATATTTACAATAGGTCTTCACCTCTCAGTCTAAGTGACAGCTTTTGATAATATTTTGCTTCTGGCCAGGTAAGAGCAAATTGGTTTTCTTCATCGTTCTATCTATTTAATCCTACTAATGCGATGATGTCTTGCACATCACAAATCATCACATCATTTGTAGGATTGTCTTCTTGGAAATTGACGGTTATGATACCATGGCCATTCATAGACGTGTTTCGACTAACAGACAACAAGACCAAAAACCGAGTTCTTCTTCCCAATTGATGCTTCAAAAACGATACGATCTGACCAAAGTACCAGAACTTTCTTCGACTATAACATAAAGAATATTTAGAGTTTTTGAAAGACAAAAATAAATCAGTGAATGATCGTACCTGTTACGTGGTTTAGCTTCAAACAAGACAAAAAAGTTAGGGCGGCCCAGTTGACGTTGGTACTGTCTATACCAAATTGAATGGAAGACTGTGTTCTCCTTCAACATGCGTGCAGCCAAGACAACACCTGAGAAATCCGAAACTGATCCCGATTGACCAACACGATGGTAAAACCTGGTTAATGCATCTTGTACATTGGCTGCGTTGATGTTGATAATGTTGCTGGCATCGTTGAGATCAGCATGAACAAATTTGCCCCAGAGTTGTGGATAGCTTTCAGGTTCATCGGGATGGTCCATGAAATCTGTGTCGACCCTTCTTGGGAAAGCCATATACCGTTCATTCTCTCGCTGGTTGTTTAGTAGGGTATAATAATTCACTCTCGCTAGTATATTGCTTGTTTCGGCAAGAGGCTTTGTGGGAGAGTGAATCATGTTGGTGTATCGTTTTATGGTCCTTTCTAACGAGCGACAAGAGTAGTAACGTAACGGTCCATGTTGCTCAATTAAGGCAGTGATATGACGGACGGCAAAGTGACAATTCATGGTCCAGACTCGATTGGTTACCCGTCTGGCATTTACCTCTTCAATCAAGAAATCACCCCACTTTCTGAAGAATCTAATCAACTTGGTGTTAGTGATTGTTGGATATATATATCAAAAGTCTTACCTCTCCATTTCTATCAATTCCTCAGGACTAATTGACTTTTGTAGACAAATTGAGCATGCATTCACGAGGCTCATTAATGCATTCTCTGTTCTACGATGCTTCAAGTAGGGTAGCACCATAGTGGGGACGGTATGCAATAAGAAGTATTGCCAATCAACAGCTCTGTTGAAGTGCTTACGCCCATCAAAAGTGTAGTCGAAAACTGATGGATTGGTTCGTCTACTGGCAAAGGTCCAACGCGAGATGCAATTCATTAACTGTGATCGATTGTAAAGAGGACCCACGGCAAACGAATAGTCAACTAACAAAGGGGAAAAGAATTTGTCCTTTATGGTGGGGTCTAGCAAGTTACAGACCATATGACCCAAGCCATGGCCGATCATATGTAGTTCATCGCCAAAGAAAGAAAAAGAGCCAAGAAAAGTGGGTAGACCTGTGATGAGCTCAGAGACGCCTCGCATGCCTCGTTCCTACAACAATGAATGAATCAGTACATGAAAATGAAACTACAAAGCCAAAGGAAAATAAAAACTTACCAAGTCATCATCAATCAAACTTTCAACGGTACGTTCATTGGCCTCAGACGAAAAGTATTTACCACGAGGAGTAATGACTGTCGAGTTATCGGCTTTGACAGTACACACCCGGCATCCATAGGTACTTGTATGACCAGAGAAGTCTGTGATATTTGACGTATGAATCAGTAAGTTGTAAAAATGAGTCGGCTAAGCGAAATGAGTCTCCTTGAATCCTTTAATAAAAGTAAGGGAAGATTCATAAGTCAAAAGTAAATTGGCTTATAATAAAAATCAATCTCTTGTAATTTAAGTTCAGTACCAATAAAATACGTAGAATCATTTATATGATTTCTACCTTCTAATATGATGTTAACATTGTATTAGAAGGTTTTAGTATTATAGGTGTAATCTAATTCGACTTGGCTATAGGATGCTTAGGGAAACACCACAAGGTCAATGAGGTGGAAGAAGCGTGCACTGTGTAAGCGTAATGATTCATTGGGTTTTTGTTTGAGTTGTTGTAATTGCCGGACTAAATCGCGTTTCTCTTGTTCTTCTGAGACTCCAAATCGTAGAATGAGAGCTTCGCTACAAAGTTTCCAAGAACCGCGTACTGTGGATGGTTGAGCGAAGAGCCAATTGGTGATGATTTCTGGCCTAAAGGTTCCAATGCAACGAATGCATTCATTGAGATCAATTAGGCCCGCAATTTTTACTTCTTGTTCATATAGTCGAAGCCAAGTACAGATGCTCTTCCCCAAGGCGAACTTGTGAATTGGAAGCGCTTTGATCCTATCAAACAAATACAAGCATGCAAGGTCGGTGTAGGGATTGTTGTATACAACCTACATTCTACCTCATCTGAGACATTATCTAGATCTTAGCGGGTACCTAGTTACATGACCCTTCATTATTCATAGCCGAATTGACACTTAGCTCAGTCTAAATAAAAGACTGTGGATAAAGACCATTCTAGTCGACTGGGCATTTTTTTTTATATTACAGTTTATGCTAGCTAATTGTGCTGTATTTAGCTATACTTACTATAGTTGTTATTCCAATTGTATTAAGAGATTTATTTATAAATGCATTCTATACATTTGCAGGTGTGGTTATGAATGTATTGTTTTGAGTCAGATATTTTGTTATCTGTTATTTACTTGTGTATGAGCATGCCATAATCATGTTCTTTGTATTGTCATAATTGATGGTTACACCAGATGAGAATAGCTTGTAAGGAAAATGTAAAGACAAGAACTTTGTTAATCAGACTAAAATACTTTGTCTCATTTATTTTGCGGCAGCAATCCTTTCATTGCTGTTGTCATTCCCGTTGGTACATTGAAAGGAGTTTCAAGACATGTAAAGGAATGATGAAAACGAAGCTTGATATAAGTCGCTTGATTAGAGTTTCTTGGCTAACAGACTGCTGTTAGACTAAAAGCAATACTCTCTTGTGAAGACCTCTTTTAGTATTGTTTTTAGGCGCCTCTGAAAACAAGCCAGAGTATATCAGTCATTGTTTTTTTTGAAAAGAAAAAAGAAAACTTGACAATTATGCTTATTTAAACTTGAGACCTTTTGTTCCAATCATCAGTAGTTGCTACAGTAGGATTTCTCTTTGGCTGAAAAAGAGGTTAAGATGTTATTACTCAATGTCCTATGTCTTTATGTAATGACTTTGGTGAATGATTGTTGTGTAGTCATTTAAGTCATTTCAGAGTTATATAGTGTAGCATTCTATTTCATTGACAACAGAAATAATCTACGGCAATTCTATGGTTAAAGACATTTGTAAATTCAAAAAAAAAGATCGTTGGGATTAACTTCAGGTTTGAACAAAGTTAGAATTGTATAGATCAGTAGACTATTTGAGTCTGATATGTGTGTTAGCTGTCAATAATAAAGAAAGCCTATCCGTTATCTTAATTCAGTGTCCCAAAATGTCCTGGCAGCAGGTTCTTTCACCACACATACTGACTTCATTGCGTTTCAGTAAGATGATGTGTGGCTTTGCTAGAATGAGTTTGGTGATTAAAGAAAAGGTGCTTCATATTTGCTTTGAAGGAATAAAGAGACGAGGTGTTTGTGAAATGGTTAGAGTAAAATCACAGCATGATTTGAAGAAGGTTTTATAAGTGCGCAAATTAAAATAAGCGCAAAAAGGAAAAGCCTGTGTAAAGCGGTTTCCTTTTTTCTTTTAAACAATCATTGTTCACCATGGCAGTAAAGTATACTCCCGACAGCCGCTAAAGAGAATAGTGCAAAACAGAGAGAGACGGCATTGACTAAGATTAATGTAGATCAATTGGCTTCTCTTAGTTAGTCGACAGGGCAAGGTGCGACTTACGAAATGGTTTGTCACCATCCCTCCCAAAGAGAAGGCCAAAATCGTAAAAGATGCAACACAATTAGTTTTAGCAAGAAGAGTCAAGATGTGCAACTTCTTAGAATACAAAGGTATAAAGTATAGTTATGTTATAAAGCTTACCATTGACATCCGTGTTTCTCTTTTTTAGATCAAAAAATAGTGTATCGAAGGTAATGTGAAGGACTGACCGAGATGCACACAAGTACGCTGAAAAGAAAACATCATGGTAGATATGCAAGTTTGTTTTTCGTAGCGGGTATCAATCAAGAGGACAACGAGCTCATCACGCTTGAGATCATTCATCGATATGTAGAGATTCTTGACCGTTATTTCGGAAATGTACTGGTTTGCTATTTCAAATAACGCAGAGAGAGAGAGCACTAACTATTATACACAGGTTTGTGAACTTGATTTAATCTTCAATTTCCAAAAGGCATACTTTATCTTGGACGAACTGTTAATTGCAGGCGAGCTTCAGGAGACAAGCAAGAAGTCAGTATTAAGAGTCATTACTCAAGAAGATCAGTTTGAAGAACAGGAAGGCAATGAGCCCAAAGCGTCCTAATGATCAATAAACAGCTGAAAACTGTCTTATGAGTCTTCTTGATGGCTTAGTGTATGTTCTACATAGCTAACTGTGTGATCTATAGTTTCTTGGCATCATTGCACATAAACTAAGCGTCTAATCCATCATAAAACTCATAAAGTTTCTCTTTTGTCAGTTGTGCCAGCATAGACAGATAGTAAGTCTTTTGTTTTCGTTGGTAACTGGCGGTCAAATTGTAAAGAGAAGATTGTGCTGTTTTAGGACCATATGAATTCCAGTATGTTCTTGTCATTTGCATAATTCACTGCTGGAAACATAAATTTCTGCTTCAAATGTTATGTTTTTCTATGGACTTGTCGGCCAAACGCTGTTCCAATCATATTATCTTGATTTTTTGTTCTGTTGGCATGTTTTTGTTGACTAACTTATTGAATTAAAACATGACGAGCGAGGAAGACATAGCTATTGAGTACATATTTCATCTCACATCTCTCAGCCTGCCAATCACTTGGAAACTATATAGTAATGTAAAGTAAAAGAGTTGGTAATCTAGATGGTATTGTATTGTATTGTTTGAAAAAAATGATGGCAACAAAGCACCCTTTGCTCTGTATTTTAACAAAAAGAAAGACGGTTACTCATTAAACTCTTTTTTGACGTAAATCAGAAGCGAGCATCTATCGAAAGTTGATACAGACACCAGAGAAACTCAACAAAGGGAAGAATAACGAAAAATATTTTGCACTATCAAATGAATGATGATCTCTGTCTATAAAGAAATAAACACTTTTGAAATGAAATATGGTGTTTTCCTATTCCTTTGAAAAACAATCTTTCTTTTGAAACTACTCTGATCATTTGTACAGTGGGATTGCCATCATCATCATCGACATTGACCTGCTAAACACCATTAAACTATTACTGAATGTCTTGAAATGCTCAAAAAAGCATTATGTAGTTTCTGGATTTGCTTTTAAACTTTTTATTGCGATGAAAACATACACATAATTGAATTAGTCAATTGAATATCTAGATGACCCCACCTTTGTGAACAAGAAAAATTGAAGTCTTGTCTTATTTATTTTTTTTGCAACTGTACAAAAAGGACATTGGCCATCGTGAATATGGGATAAGATAATCAGTAAGAAAATACGAGTAATAAATAAAAGAGAAGAAAAAGTGATGTTGCCATATTTGCAAGAAGGTAGTTATAACACAATAATAGCATGGTGCTATGCAGATTCAGCAAACGAACAAGAAGAACGGATGATAACTCGAGACATTTGGAACATCAGCATTAGTACTAACCTTTGTTTTATTTTTTTTCCAAAACGTTGTCAGTCAATGCTAAAAATCAATTCCAGCTAATGTCCGGAAATAGCGTATGTGCACAGACTCTAAATCAATGAAATTAGCTACAAAATAACCTTGGCTGTCATTGGACAGGTCTAATCGTTCGGAGACAAATTCCCTCACACAAAACGATCCCTATTGTCTAATGAAAGAAGAGCAATCATCACCCCAGCGAGAAAAAAAAAATATTAAAATCTTTTTTTTTTTGCTTTTTTTTTAATATTTTACACTCTTTTTTTTTGGTTTTAATTTTATCTGTATCACTATAGAATAGTGACTATATTTGCTGTTGATTCAGCATATTGTCATTCATGTCCTCTTCACTATATATAGCAACTATTGCTCTTCAAGGCGCTGCTGCAGGTGTTGCAGGTGAACTGGCTATTCGAAGTCTGTTTCGAAAACAGGACAAACTAGTTCAAGTAAAAATTGGCAAATTTATGTTGGGCATATTTATGGCGCTGAAATCAATTTTGTTTTTGACTCTTAATGATAAGTAAGAATTACTTGTTAAACAAACCAATAACAACGTACGAAACTGACTCTTTACAGTCATGGAGAGACCTGTAATGGAGCTGGAAGAGTGGCTGATTTATTTTTTCATGTTGCTATGGTAGCCGGGGATTTCGTGTTGCTATGCAGAGTGCAATCAGTCGTTCCCATTGATTGGAGAAAGCGCTCTCAAATACTGCATTACACTTTAATTGCCATACGACTACTGATCGGCATTGTTGATGTTGTCTTGATCAGAATTACTGTTTATTCCACTGGCGCATGCGATTACGAAGATCAAGATTATGTAAGCAATGCAAAAAGGAATGACTGTACCTCAACTAATTCTTCTTGTGTTATTCAGTGGGGAATTGTTTATACTTTTTACGATACAATTCTTGATATTTATGTCACTATTAGCATTTCTGGCATCCTGATTGCACACATACGTTCTTTAAAAGCAGATCGAATGAAAGTCAACAAACTCCTTTATACCTCTGTCATTTATCACAACGTATTTCGATCTGTTGGGATCACTATCACAAGTCTGATTTCCTCCATTTTTATTATCATGGTAATCCTGCAGTAAAGTTTTGCAGTCTATTATTTTGATACTAACATATGCTTATTTTGCCAGAAGAACAGAGAAGAAACTGTCATGCTCATATGGCCTATTGTCGATACATTTTTTGTTATCCTAGTAGGTTACGATTCTGATCTTACAAAAGCCATTCGAAAGCTTCGAACTAGACGCCGAAACACACCATCTAATGTTCCAAGCACGTTGGATCTGAGCGGTACATCACCAGTTCCAATTCCTTCCTCTTCGTTTTTTCGACCTCATATCAAACCTGTCTTGTCGCACCGTCATTCGGACTCTGATGTACTTCAGTCTCCTTACTCCATTCATCATCAAGATAGTTATTTTTTCGGTGCTGATCTGGAATCAGATACAAAGCGATCTGACATCTATGATTCCATCAACCTTGCTGCATGGAGATCAAAATCAAATAATCAAGTCGGCTCTCCGCAAATCCATTTTGCGAATGACAATCGAATACTATCTAAAAAAGTAGCTGGATCTACGCCTACTATTACCGATAAAGAAAATAATAACAACATAAGAAGCGATGCCACAGTATCATTCAATGTAGCAGGCACTACATCTTACGATACAGACAAAACTCGAATATAAAAAGTAGCTAATTATACCAAACACAACAAACCGCAAATAAGCAATACAAAGCTCCCACTATTAATTTATTACTTTGTTAAAAAAAGAAGAAACGACTGGACATACTTTTTTGGTTGAATCTGGAGACCCTTCAATCAACTTTGCAAAAATCAATTAGCAAACTAATAAGCTGATGAAAGTCAGATTGCTTTTATTTTGCTTATGAACTCGCATCTTACTTTTCTTCTTCTCTTTTTTGCTTAGAAAAGAAAGGTGTTTTTGACGATTGGAAAGTAGAGCAATCATTTTCTCTCGATTAATGAAGAGATGCCAGATAAAGCGGCGGTGCATGCTTATCAGAACAAAGGGCTTTTTCTTTTAGCATATAACAATAAAGCCTCTAATTCGATTGTTCATGTTTTTCCATTTCTCTGCATTCAATTATTAAAGCTACCATATTTTATCAAAAATTGAAAAATTGCACTTTTACATCATATATAGTCTTTGCAATTTAAACTTGTTACCTTCAAACTCTATAGAAAATGCAAATGTCATCTTTCCCTATCAGATTCTTGTCAACTTCACTTTCATACATAAAATCTCAGATGAGTTATACAATCGTCCTTTCGTTCAACAAGAATGCCAATGAAGAACTGACTAACTAGGAATATGGCGTTATTGCTAGTGCTCTTGCATACCAAAACAACAGCTCACAAATTGTTCGATATCTCGACTACCCAGAACAACCGTCCAAACTGCAAGGAAAAGATTGCTTGACACAAAAACGATGCTTCCCAAACATTATTCTATTCGGGGGCAAGGAGGAAGCTTTCTTAAATTGATTTGACTGCGACCAGTCAATCCAGTTGCTGTCAATCTTGCGAAACAATGGCAGACTAACATCATCAGTTTCTAACATTTGGGTTTAGGGTCTTTATGTCAGTTCTAAAAACAAATCGCATGAAACAGGCTCTGATCTTTAGTTGTCATCTCCTAAACCTGTTCTTTTTGAGGCTCACGAGGAAGTTTATCTTCAGTTGTTCGAAGAGATGCGATCATGGTCTACGAATCAGTGGAATGCTATAGCTTGGTTTGATGTGTTCAAATTTCAACTGGTAAACAGTAAACAAGATCATAAGGTTTTTACAAGAATCAAAGAAAGGTATCAAACGAGGCATATCATAGGTGAACTGAAGCTTGAAGAAGAGCTCGATCATGGAATGGGGCTAGTTTTGCGCAAACAGTTTGAGCACTTTAGTGCCACAAAGAGGTAGTATAGATTAGGATGTTTATGTCCAGTTTTTGCTTAACTATTACTCTCCTTAGATTGAAGAATAAATAAAGCAATAAGATAATGCTTCATGTCATTTTGGCTTGTATTCAATGTGTTACAAACGAAAGGTCATGATCAGGATATGGGTGTACTGGCCCTCTCAAAGTTTTTATTTGAATCTGATTGAAAACTTGAGATTAGCAGAGCTTTATCTCTTTTGAACTATTACTATGTTTAGTTACTAGTATGCCTCAGAGATGAAGAAGTGCGTATGAAGCCAAAGAAGGAAACACAGAATGGTAGTTCTCAATTTTTCATTTAACAAATCGCATACTTCCTTCTTTTGTTCGTGTTAATATGGGATGCTGCTTGCTCTGACAGAGCAGCATGCTTAGATTACGAGGAGTGCACTCTGTTGTCTAATTTTATTGTTTGTTTTTGTTTAAATCCAATTGGATAACCAAGTAAGACAAAAAACGATCAACAAGTTTGAACTTGAAATTTCATTTGTTTCTATTCTATATACTCGTAGATTGGCTATGTGTCAGCTTGAAACTTATTAGCGACATAGACGATAGGGATCTTCAGTCCTTGGGTGAGCAGCAATTTTATGGACTAGCTGCTTTTGAAATGGCTGTCTTGATAAGACTATTTACAAAATCAATTCCTTAAGGAAGCATTCCCATTCAGAAAAGTATGAAGGGAGCTCTCTTCCTATTGCTTTATTTTTCCTCGTCCTGCCCTCATTCATAGCCATGTTTGAGAAAGTACGGCACGAGCACAAACTAACGAGATCAGCTTCCTCGACCCTTTTGAAAGCATTTTATCTAGAAAAACTATGGCATAACAAAGAAAGCAAGTTGCTTAACTTGTGTTCTCTACAAGTAAAAATGAGAAGGATTTTGGCTTCACTGTATTCGCTGTTACTAGTGTTGTCCCTGTTGGGAAAAAAATAAAGGTGTACCAATTACTACTCGATTTTTTAAATTGAATTCCAATGTAAATCTGAAATGACTAGTTGCTTGGGCTTATTATTCTATTGTATGATATAGGGTTCTTTAGACGATACAGAAAAAAAAGCTCCGAGAACAAGTTGTTCCTGAAAAGAAATCAATTTACCTCATAAGTTTATTCTGCAAACTTGGTCGCCGCGATATATTACATGCTGAGTTTTGAAGAGGCAGCTAAAGCAGGAATGATAGATAGTTTGGTGTAATGAGATGGATTGTATGTATACTGAAGGTGCGCATTAGGTCTGTATTTGATTTGGTGTTCACAAGTTGTACAGAAGTTATTTTTTATTGAACCTTAGATACAGCAAGTGGTTTGGAACATAAAATATATGCGTCTTTTCAAGAAAAATCCAGCTATTATTATATATTGTGCATCAGATTAATCTATCGCCAATATAACTACCAACTTGTCAAAATATGTTGAAGCTATTCAATATGAAACAAGCTTTTTTATTTCTTCTTTATAGTTTTGATGAAATAAACCTTATCTCAATCAGTGCACATGATTTCAATATTGGGTGCCATCAAAGTTTATTAGGAATAGTTTATCCCGATAGCACGGATTAGAGAAGGAAAAACTCGTAGTGAGCAGAAACAGATATACAAATTCCATAAATACGTATTGCTTGATCAGAGACTATCACAGGAAGATATAGAACTACCAACGAGAGCCTGGCCAGATGGCGATATATATGTGCATGCCTGTTGTTTTGTATTGTGCTCAAGCATGTCTTCATTAAGGAGTAGCTGTCCAGATAGATGGTATAATGAAGCATCATGTATTGTTAAATTCTGTGCTATACAAAAATTGCTATATGAGAAAGCTGTTTCTTGTTCATAAAAAAGAGAAGGAGAGCAATCGCTTGGCCTTGAGGATAGCATTGATATAGGTGTTTGTAAAGGGTCGCTTAAACAAGACAAATCGATTGTCTGATATAATGAGGCTTCCTCAAGATAGGGCATGCTTTCTTCATATGTCTGATTGTCAATAAATTCATTTAAGACAATACCAGAATTGTCAACCATCTTAGATGGAGATGACTCTTTTGGAAGCATGTTACAAGAACGAGAGGCATGTGTAACGACGGGACTTTTTTGGATAATATCGGTGGAGCTTTTTGTGAGAAAAGGTAATGGAGAAGTTGCCGCATTTCCTGACTGATAACTGCAAACTTCATTTTTAGGACTACTCAGGACCTCGGTAGTAAGTCCGTTATCATGCTGTTTTCGATGGTGATTCCCTTTTTTCGTTAGGTTGTTAATGAAGATATACTCGATGCCTGCAACTAGAGTCCAATAGCAGCCTTTGCCTGGGTTTGTTTGAGTAGGCTTTCGATCAATTTTGCAGAACCATTTTTTATTGAGCGACAAATTATGCCTAATGGAGTTCTATAATTAACCAGTTTAGACCGTTATATATTGAGCCATGAAATGGTGGAAGGAAATGCTGATTACCTGCCATCCGCTTCGGCGTATTGAGTAAAAAGGATACTTTTTTGAAATCCACGTATAGATGTCGCTTAGGGTCAATCGTCCGTCTGTACTCGAAAGAATGGCATGTGCAATTAGGGTAGCATAAGAGAATGGAGGTCTTTGATCTATTTGATCAGGTGTCCACCATGTAGTGATCTTTGAAGGCCAGGCATGACGAATTCGTGCTGGACATGTGTGAAGGTCTTCGTCTTTTTCTGGATAATTGCCGGCAGATTCTGTTTTGAATTTCAATCCTTTTGATTGATAGTTCGAATACTTGAGGTTTTTCTTGATAGGTTTGGATGAGGATTGCATATTTTCAAGAAGGAAGAGAAGAACAAAAGTGAAATTTGAAATAAAATGCAGCAGTTATTGCTACAAAAATAACTCAGATTATCTTTTCTCAAAGAAAAAAAAACATCACCAAATCATTATTGCTTCAAGGTCAAACATTCTGGACTTTAATCCAATCCACCGCTGTCGCGCGGTCTTATCAACTCGCTGTTATCAGCAATCGTAGCATTTCGAGTCAATTTTAGTGAGGCATTCTGATCTAGATGCACAATCCCGGCGAAAGAAAGAATGTGCATTTACCAAATCAAGTATGCCCCTGACTCCGGTATAATCTGTGGTGGTCAAAGCGTTTTGTTTTTATAGGCGGCTCTTCATTTTTTCACTTTAGGATAATTTATGATTCATCAGTAGTTGTATATTGCACTCACACTGTACCTCAAGTAACAATATCGAAATGTTATAAGAATTAACAAAGAAAAAGATAGCTCATAATGGATTTAGACAAATATAAGATTTTTTGCTAAGTGCCCGACGATAACCTAGTGTCAGCAACAGACTCTTTTTCCTACAAATCAACAAGAGGCCGCTCAATAAGCTAATCAACTAAGAGAGAAACTACGCATACTACTTTGTTTATTTTAATCAATTTAGAAATGCATAGCTGAATAATTCTTGGGACTTTTAGTTTCGCTTCACTGTATCTTTATTAACATAACACTTCTACTATATACTACTGTTCTGGATCTTAGACGCAGATTTATTATCACCGCTCTTAATCTGATATGTCCTTAAGGACAAAGTGCTTTATTTATTATTAAAAGGGAGAGGGGGTATTGTGATGTATAAAGAGGAAACTATGCAATAGCTTTCTGTTCTGATTTAGAAGAAGACGTTTTTGATTTATCTTGATTATCTGGCCCATCACCTTTTTGAGGATCGCTTGAGCTACGCAATATAACTTGGGTATCCGATTCACTTCTAGAAGGCTTCAGTTGCCTGTTGCCATCTTGAGACCTTTTGAGGTTGTGACTCAGATCATAAATAGAAGATGATCGCCTTGACTTGATCAAATTACTGATACCAGGTAGCATGACCCCCTGCTTATTGGGCTTTCGACTCAGCGATTCAATCCGTTTCTTCTCTGTTTCTATTTGTTTTTGTGTAAAGTCTGTAGCATCCAATGCCTCCTTTGCAGTCGCTAGTTTCTTTGTATCGTCTGTATTAGATTTCTTCTTCCATCGTCGCCAACCTTCAAAGTCGATCAAGGCTTGCATGCAACCCCATTCTATAATCTTTTTCTCAAGCCATTCCAAGCTAACAGGCTTGGTCAAGAAATCGTTACATCCTGCTGCCAGAGCTGTATGTCGATCAGATTCGAGTGAAGATGCAGTTAATGCTACAATGATAACAGGTGAGCGAAAAATAGAAGGGGTAATTGCATCCTCTTCTTGCATTCGATGCATATCATTGGCGACAGCTGCAACTTCTAACTCAAGGCTGGATGGCTCCTGCTGATTCAAAAGGGTGGCTGCTGTAGCCGCTGCTGCTGCCTGTTGTTGCCTCAAGAATGAAGAAGACATAGGTAAAACGCCGATTCTTTGTTCCTTTTCAATAGATCTGATCATCTTCGTTGCTTCAATACCGTTCATAACAGGGAGTTGAATATCCATCTGTACATACAAAAATACTCAATTAGAAACAAGGCTTTTCTCTTTTGGTTGTTTACTTACTAATATCAGATGAAAACCACCTTTTCTCCATTTGTCTACTGCTTCTTTACCATTGCTGGCAACAGAAAACTTGATCTTGTGTTTCTTCATCCAGGTTGACAAAATAGCTTGATTGATGATGTTATCTTTGAAAAGAAAGGTATTAGTTGCTTATGTTTTAACTTGTTCAATTGACCTCCTTGTTATCCTTACCTTCTACAATCAAGACATTGATAGGTGGGCTTACAACATCAGCAAAAGGGGTTCCTTTGGATTTTTTCTTTTTCTTATGTAGTTTGATTGTGTTGGAAACCTTCTTCTTTGGCAAACCGTCCTTACTCTCATTGACAATTGGATTAGCAGGCGAGGGTGTTGTTAGTTCATCAGTTGTGTCTACAGGAACAACATCGCTCTTAATTTTCTGTTCCTCATGTGCTACAGCTGGTGAACATGCTCCTCCTTCTTTGTGAGCTATACTGTCTTCTATAGGCGTTGTATGACTGCTAATGGCTGCTGCTACACTAGCTGCTGCGATTGCCACAGCAGGAGAAGTAGATGAAGCAACACCCAATGCATTTATTAAAGGCAGATGCTTAGCAGTCATGTAATCTTCTGTAACAGTATTGTTATTTGCTGAACGACGCCGGTTTGTAGAAAAGCTAGGACTTAGCTGTTCATGCTGCTGAGACTGTGGCTGATGAGAAGTAAAGTAGTTATCAGCAGGAGGTGTGCTGAAAACACCACTAAGTGGTCTATTGTTTCGGCGATTGGGCGTTGTTGAATTGCCACCGCTCGGAGAATCAGTAGGTGTCGTCTGGCCCAAAGAAGAAGGAGATAGGCGAGCTAGTTCGCTTGGTGAAGGAGCATTTGAGTGCAATTGTGACATTTCTCGCTGTACTAGCATAGAAATCACAGGTGGCATTGGGCTCGATGGCGATGTAGCTATGGCACTAAAATGAGGCTCGACTACAGCATTGTGCCAAGCAGTATGCAGCGCTGTCAAGAACCGCCTGGGTCCTGCTGGTTTAGGGACAACCACCACGCGAGGCATACTAAAAGGATCGCGCGAAGGTAATAGAGCATAAGATTGAACTGTATCTCGTACCGCTTCGTACTTTGTTAATGAAGTGAAATGGATGATAGCAGTGGTGCCTTGATGAAAAAAATTTTGGTGTGAATTTATGGATGCCTTTTTGCTGTGATGGTGATGATGATGGTGAAGAGCACGGCGATTGTGATAGGCTTGGAGTGCCGTAGCAGATACAGGTGGCTGCGAATGAAACTCGGCAAGTTTGTTCTCAAGAGTACTGATATCATCATCAATCAAGACAAAAGCAGGCGGAATGGCATGAATGTGTTCCTCTTCAGTTGCTGGTGATGGAACCGGTGGTGTAGCTGGCAGACGAGTGTGGGAGGCTGGTGAAGATATACCACTATTGGATGGTTGTTGATTTTCAGAGCTCACATCTGCTTGGCTCATCATAGAAGATGGGGTTGAGGGGCCAGATGAAGGTTGTGCTTCATAGGCAGAACTTTGTCGAGATGCAACAGGCACATGACTAATGTCAGTATTCCAACTAGCCAAGCAGCTAGTCAAATGTTTAGCAAAGATACTCTGTTCGGGTGCATGAAGCACCATCTTGATTCCCTTGAGCTGTTCTATAAACCTGACTAATTCTTTCAGGCTTGGCTCATTAGAGAATTTGACATTAGCATAATGATTCTTCAATAGGAAACTGTCTCTTGAGATAAACATTTTGTTGTTGTCAAGATTTTCGTTTCTGCCTTGTTTCAGCTCAAATGAAAACTCAAATCGAGTCTGATTGCTTTCCATGTTTTCCTGAACTGTGCTGCTAGCGCTGATGTAAGACAACAATTGTGCTGTTAAATTAGCATTAGGTAACAATGCTGCATTAGCGTTACGAATAGCAGGAGAGCTAGTATGAGTGATATAAAAAGAAATTTTCGACTGTTGGGGGTCCTTTGTTGGTGTTACATTGAGTCCTACTTCGATGCATGCACCAGGGGTACAGCATTCTAAAATATTGCGCAAGTGCTAATTTAGAGAAAGAAAAGATAAGTAACACTGAATTTCTTGAGCTGAGAAGAGAGACTTACATTCAACAGAGCGTGACGGATGGCTCCTTCATCTCCAATGACCATTGAGTGATGAAGCTGACTGTCACAATGATACAAAACAAACTTCACATCTAACTTTGAAGCAACACCTGCTAAAGCATCACCCATATTCTGAAGTAGCTCACCAATATCAAATTCGGTATAGTTGAGTTTCGGTAAAGGGATCAAGTTCCCATTGCGAGACCAAGCCTGTTGTGTCAATCTAGACAGGAGGTTTAGATGTGAGCTAATATGACAAATTTGTCGAACAGTTGTGTTGATGGCCGATATACTGGCAATAGGTACAGCAATAGAACAAGCTGAAAGCAATTCATGTGCGCTGGATAAGATAGAAGAAGGTGAGAATTGCTCTAGTGTAGTAATGACCATCAAGGCAACATCTTGAATTTCCTCAGAAACTGTTGTTAAGAAAGCCAATCGATGCTGACTAAAATCCTCGGTATGCTGATCAACATATTGTTGTAAGCGGTTGTGTTCGCTCATGACATGTTGCTTAAGTCGCTCTGTCTTTGCCTCATTAGCGATCCACAGTCGTTTCACAAATGCAAACACAAGGGTGGATAACAATGGGATAGCAACAAATTCAATATGTTGATACAGGACGAGATAATTAGTAAATGCCATGATGACCGTACTTGTCTGTGTCCAATTTAGGTATTGCCGAAGATGTTCAGTCTTGTTCCTTAAAACAAGAATCATAAATGACCACCATAAAACATACAACGGCAAAATCACATGTGGCATCCACTCGTGGTAGTGTATCTTTAAATGCTGCCATGGGGGAAGGCTCCAGAAAATCATGTTACAAGCAAACAATGCAGTCAGCAATAAGAGCAAGTTAACTATGGTGATCATACGAAACAATTCTCTTAGTAGCTCGTCTTTATCATCGTCTTCGTCTTGCAAGCTATGAAGTTGAATAGCAGGCAACTTAATATGATAAATATTTTGTTCGTCTTCTTCTGTTTGATCTGAAGTTGATGATGAGATGGAAGTAAGGGATCTGTGAAGGTATAAATCGGTAGTTGTCCATGCAGAACGAAGGTAGCCAAGTCGAGGCCTTTGTTGCTGATGTTGCTTGTTGTCTGATTCAGGATCCACCATCGCTTGAAAATTGTTACAAAACTGTTGGATTGAAATAGTGTGTGAGATATGAATGTATATAAAAAAGTAAAAGGTGGTTGAGTTGATTAAGCGCAAGACTTCCCACAGATAGTATGTGTATATGTGCGTGTGTACTTATAGGCACGCACACTCAAACACTCACACAAAATATACGTATATACACACACGCTTTTCTTTTTTCTTTTCTTGTGCTTTCTTTTTATTGGATAGAAATCTACTTAAAGAAGAAGGAAAAGAGCCAAATGAAAATTAAAATCAGCAAGTGAAAGAAAAAAAGGAACAAAAAAAAAAAAAGTTTCCAACAAACAGAAGTTCTTCTTGTTACACTAACAGATTCATTTAAATATTCATGAGATACAATTTGATCCGGAAATAGCGGCTGACTTCGGCTGAATATTTCCCGGACATGACAAAGCAAATCAATTTGTCATTGGGTTTAGCCATCTCGAGAAGTATGAAGGGAAAAAAAGTGAGAGGATGTGTGGAGATATTACAATTTCAAGTGGGTTGACAAAAATGGTCAATGTTTGTTACTTTTTTTTTTTTTGCCTGAGAGAAAGTTTTGAGGGACTGTTTTTAATATGTCACGTGGAATGCGATTCAGGGCATTCCCAATAAGGATAGCCTTACTCTTGAATCAGACAAAGTGTGTGATTTCTGTTCAAAATTACAAGAAAGCTTTAGAGCGAGATCCTTTTTTTTTTTTCTTTTTCTCAACAAGAGATCCTTATGCTATACTTTGAAAAGCTTATTTTGAATTTCTATCTAAACATAATAGCGCTGTATTTAGTTTTTAAAAATTACTCATAAAATGCATCTATATTTATGCTCTGTATTTCTTTCAAAGTAAACCACTTTTGATATGTATTTTGTGATTTATTAGTAGCCATGTCAGAAACAAAAGCCTTTGGAATAATGTCACTTCCTCTATCATTTTTACTATAATTGTACCATTTTATTTGCTTGTCAGAATATTTGTTTTTCTTAAAAAGCCAGAATCCAGAAAAATGACAGTAATCAGTGCGCTAATGTGGGCGAGTTCAAAATCGATTAGTAAACTTTCTGCAGCGAACATATGTATTGTAGCAACTGTCGGACGTGCTGTTATTAAATTCGCTTAAAGTCTTCATTCCAATGATTAGGCGTTTGTCTACAATACAGTTCGATTGTCAGGATACTTGGTGATGATGTGTAGAAAGTATCTTTGCAAGTAAAATAAAAGTCCGTCTTTGCTGTACACTCCTCTTGATCTACCTCTGTCATTCGGTAGCAATCGACCAAACACGGGCCTTTTTTAGTTATGACTTTGTTTTTTAAAAAAAAATGCTGTTACAGCACTTCTGCTTTGTTGGCATACAAAAATTATGCCGACGAGGCAGGGTCTTGTTGTGCCTCACATGTATGCAAATTCATTATAAAGTACAAATAAGAAAAAAAATGTAAAGAGAAAGAAGATGGGTTCTTTTTAGTCACTTCAAACGATTATCAACAAAACAATGTCTTAACTAATGCATGAATGCACCATGAGTTGATTTGAATTGACTTGGTTTTTTGCTTGGTTAGTCTCTATAGAACTGCATCTGTTCATTGTTACGGCATACAGAATTGAATTTGAGAAAATATAAACTGCTGTTGATATTTTATCAGAACCAATTAGAGTGAAGAAATGAAACAGGTCTATTTATCAAATCAACGGCTTAACAAAATCTAATTGAAATACAAATAGGTTGGTTTCTCTTTAATAAATTGCTCTTTTTAAATGCCTTCTAATCCAAATGTTTATTCATCAAAAGACTCTTTATGCCTTTAATTTAAAGCTATATCTGCAATTTGGAATTCTAAAACAGACAATTTCAGAAGTTATGGAAACAAATTCTTGCACTATACTTTCGTTCTTTGCAGAAGGCTTGAACTGAAGGCTGCAACAGATTCAGTATAGCTATGTTGCTTTAAGTTCAATTAGCTTTGCTTATGCTTTATATTATAGCTGGCTATTAAATCTACTGAAGATGCACTCACAACTCCCTCTCCCCCCTCGGACAAGAAAGTTTTCGGCAATTAAAATCATAGAAAAAGCCCGGTATCTTAGCAGTAGACAAAATGAAAAAAGAGATCCTTAGGTAAAAGTGGGGAGGAAGAGAGAGAGAGAGGGGGGTGCCAATGAGGGCCAAATGGTAGGCGACAGGCAAGCACGCAGGAAAAAAACTAAGTAAAGATATCCAAATGAAGTTTCTTTCTTTTTCATCTCGCGAATAATGGATACTCTTACCTTGCGCGGTACTCTCGAAGGTAAATTACTAGCGAATAAAACGGATTGATAGATAATGGATGGATGGATGAATCTAATTTTATTAATTTAGGCCATGGCAACTGGGGTAAGCATAATACAACCTTATGCACATTACTTTATGCATGAGCAATCCCATAATAGCAACAATAGAGGACGATATTGACCATCACCTACTTTAGTCACTGCCATCGCTACCACCTCTGAAGCTCCCGATATGGTCTTGTCTGCCTCTCGTGACAGATCTATCATCGTCTGGAACCTCACTAGGTAAAAGAGAAAAATAAGCAGCCTGCAGCAGACAGACTCTAAAGTAAAAGAGAAGACCATTTTCACTAAATCGATATTGCATCTGTATAATAGAGACGAAATGAACTACGGTGTTCCCCGTAAGTCCCTTGTCGGTCACTCCCACTTCATCGAAGACATTGCTATCTCTTCTGATGGTCAATTCGCCTTGTCTGCTTCTTGGGATCAAACTCTCCGTCTCTGGGACTTGAACAGCGGTACCACCACCCGCCGTTTCGTTGGCCACAAGAACGATGTCTTGTCTGTCTCTTTCTCTGCTGACAACCGTCAAATCGTCTCTGGTTCTCGTGATAAGAGCATCAAGTTGTGGAACACTCTCGGTGAATGTAAGTACAACATCACTGAAGATGGTCACACCGAATGGGTCTCTTGTGTCCGTTTCTCTCCTAACCCTGCTAACCCTGTCATCGTCTCTGGTGGTTGGGACAAGCTTGTTAAGGTCTGGGACTTGACCAAGCTTAAGCTCCGTACCAACTTCATTGGTCACAACGGTTACGTTAACACTGTCACCATCTCCCCTGATGGTTCTCTCTGTGCTTCTGCTGGTAAGGACGGTGTTGTCATGCTCTGGGACTTGAACGATGCCAAGCACTTGTACTCTCTTGAAGCTGGCTCCAACGTTCACGCCTTGACTTTCTCCCCCAACCGTTACTGGCTCTGTGCTGCCACTGCCAACGGTATCAAGATCTGGGATCTCGAATCCAAGTCTATCGTTGACGAACTTCGTCCTGAATTCCCTCAATTGGGTAAGAGAAAGAACCCTGATCCCGAATGTTTGTCTGTCTGTTGGTCTGCTGACGGTGCCACTCTCTTCTCTGGTTATACCGACAACATCATTCGTGTCTGGCAAGTCACCCGTACTCTTTAAGTAGCCCAAGGAGTACATTTTTTATGTCATTTTTCTTAGATCCACCATTGCTTTGATTGAATAAAAAGTATGAAAATGAATAAGAGTATTCAAAAATTGTGTTTTGGGTCTTATTGTTGCTATGTTAGCGTTTTCTTTAAAAGCATTTTGCTGAACATGTTGCACTTTCCAAGTTTTTGTTACATGAACGATCTTGTCTGTCTGTGCAATTGTGTGTTGACAAGACTCAACTGTAGAATCTTTGATCTTTTTGCTGTGATATGCTAATCTATCATTTTGGTTTAAACCCCGCATATCTTTCTCGATGGCGGGGCTGCTGTGTCTGGGGGCTACTCCGCCGGTAATAAGCAATACGATTGGACACTGTTAGCCAATAAAAGTTGTTATTACCGTCGCTCATTTAAGTTTTTGCTTAATGGTTTTTGAATGAGTGGGCTCAAACAGAATATTACTAAAAACTACAGAATTTTCTCTCTTCTACCAAAGAAATTCATCAAGAAAATTCCAGTGATTGCAAGCTTGTTGGACTACAAATAAGAAACGAAAGTGAGTAAGATAATCAAGCTAATGAAGTAAGCCTTGTCTCAGAAACGAAGCCAGTAACGCCCTGCAATCCTTACATGAGCTGTATTTCGTTAAAGGAACACTATTAGAGGAGTCAATGAAAGATATGCTGGAATAAAAAAGTGTCCCATTTATGGAATCAAGCTTGTAATGTGATTTTTTGGGTAAAAATCATCAGCACTGTACATTTTGAGGCATATGAAATAACTTACCTCCTGCTATAAACTAAAGAGAGTTTGTTTCTGTTTGAGAAGGGCGACCACAAGCAGTACCCAGATCAAACTTGGTTGTTGTCGTTTGTCTATATAAATCAAACATTTGACTGTATTTGTTCTTTCAAAAGCTTAGCTTCTCTAAAGAAAGAAAACTGTCTACCTTAAAAGATTTCATGCTATTGTTTTCTTAGTAATAAATTTGATGATCTTTTTGGTGAATAGCGTTCACTCCACATACAAAACGATCTAAGATGTACAACTCGATATCAAGCAAGTAGTCTAATATTGTTAAAGCAAAAGCATATTATATCCTTATCAAATAGGTCTTTTCATATGTGTTGGCTATCTTTAGAAGGAATCAATAAACTGCATTGATTGCTGTAACACAGACATAGCAAAGAGCAGTTCTTCTCCTGCTGCTTTTTTCCTGCCTATCTTTCTCTTATCGCTTTGTGTACTGAAATTATATTACTGTAGATAACTGTATTGTTCAATCAGCCTCTATCTCAAATAACGGCTCATTGTTCTTTCCTATTGTCAGCCGTTTCGAGCGATTAAAGATGTCTTTGAAGGTCAGCATGATGAGTCTGATCAAACAGATGTGTGTTTTATCTTTTTTTGTATATGGTTATCTATTTTAGTTATCATTAAACTCTGTTTCTTTATTGAGTACTACTTTCTTTGTTCTGAGAAGATGTGTACAACAGATAAAGTTTAAGCAGTTATTTTCTATGCTTCCCACTTCAAGTGTAACATAACACCAAAAACAGGAATATTACTTGATAATAGAAGACAATGAAAATCGCCTTGGCTTTAGAAATATATAAATAGAGAGATAAATTAGAAGAAGGATTGGACCATTCTTATATCACTCTTCTTTAATTCCTTTTTTTTTCTGTTAATTTCATTGTTGTGCTGCAAATAATACAGGTAATCAATTTAAAGTAAGTTAGCTTATTGAAGATTGTAAAGGTAAACGTAATGAACTCACACAAGTCGTAAATCAGGCGCCAGTATCATCATTTTAATGGTACGTGAAAAGGCCAGACAATACTCTGTTTATACAGATGAAGATGTCAGAGGACCAATCCTAGCATCTGCTTCTGCTTCTGTTGTCACCCAAGCTACTCGAAGAAGATGGAGAGATCAACCTGCACAAGAATTCATCGGCGCATTTGAAATGGCTGCAAAAACTTATATTATTGAATGGATGCAAAAATCGCCTAACCCTGCTAATGGTAAAGAAGTACTAAAAGCTAAAAGGACGGCTCCAAAAGGGTTCTATGCCAAAGTAGAGGAGATGGCCAATCTAGAAAAAGGTGAAGCATCAGCAAGATTCAGAGATGATAATAATATGCCCAGGGGTCATATCGCTTGGAATCAGTACCTATCAAACAATTTTGATCAAATCTATCAAGAATTTCAAGAGTCTGCTAGAGCAGGCACTCCTAGTGATTTCCTTTCTGCTTTGACAATGCAAAGCCCAATGAGTGCTGCTTCGCCTTCTGCAGCTAGTCCCATGAGCATGGCTGCTTCTCCATCTGAAGATATACCTATGCTATCTGAAGATGTGCCTGAAGAACTGGAAACTGAAGAAACTGAAGATGAAAACTATGCTGTCTGTACTGTGTCATTCAACTCAATTTTGCGTAAAAACTTGAATGAACCAATCAAGACCATATTTGATACCAAGATGAACATGCTTGTCCCTTCTGCATCTGATTTTGTAGCTGATTTCCAACTCCTTGTATTTCTAACCATGCTTTCATTTCGCAATCATACTTTTGTGCTGGACACAAACCAAATCAACTTCCAAGCAGCAGAAGGCTTTAGAACACAAGACATATTTCCTGACAATTTCAAAATGCAAGAACATGTTCAGCATTCCGCTAGCCCACTACCTCAAAACCATGATGCTCTTGACGCACAAATCCGCGGTTTGTTTACCAGCAATCATCTGAGTTTATTATTATCTGAATTCTATGGAGCAAGAGGCATGAGTGATGCTAGCAAATCTAAATACCCTCTAATTTTGAGTCTAATCAACATCATAAAACCACAATACAGCTCCCAAACTACCTTTGAAAAAAACTCTCTAAACAGAGAATGCTACGTGTCTGCCCTGACTACCTACCAAACCAATCTATCCAACATGTGGGCCGAGAAGAAAATGTTCAAGATCCTGTTGGACAAGCTATTGTTAGCACTCTTAAGAATCCATCTGTCTCCTTTGAGAGAAAAAAAGCATCAAGAATACCTCAGTACCTACGCAGACCGTGCAAAAGAACGTCAAAAGAAGAAAAACGAGGAAAGCCAGTTGCCCCCACAAGTTCAAAACCATGATATTTCTGTATTACCATCAAGTGTGTATCGCAAGATCATCAGGAATGAGAAATACCGCTTGAGGAAGTATAACCGGAAAGCAAAAAAAGGTGACATTTGGATCGCACGCGCTGCCGAGAGCAAAAAACGTATCAAGACGTACGAAGATTTTATCATACAGAAGGTAACAGTTTTTTCTTATCTCGACTTATAACAGTAGCACTCATAAACCTTTATCTTCACTTTATTTAGAAGAAGCGAGAGACACAAAAACAAACTACATCTAAACATGTTGTTGCTGAAAATGCCCCTGGTCCAAGTCGAAAACGACCTCTTGAAGATATAGGTGATGAAGAACGAGCTGAAGGCAGCAAAAAATTGGCTGTATCTGTTGGAAGTCAATCTGCAAAGCCTCTAAATATCAAGTCTAGCAAAGGCAAAGAACCAATGAGATCCCCGTTAGAAGAATCAGCCATGGCCAAAAAAGTATCTGAAGAAGCTGCTTTACCTCCATCCCCCGATGACTATTCTAGTGTTGAAGAAGTAGATATAATTGAAGAAGAAGATGCTTTGAGGGATAGTAGCCAAGATGCTAGTAGAAGGCGTATATTCGAATTGAAGGGTCTGATGAAAAGCTTACTATTTGAAGATGATGATCTCACTCGTGAATCTTTGGTGAATAAACGCGCTGATCTTGCAGAACATGAGATTAATGTATGCTTACTTATTGTCACAAGGCTCAAACCATATATCCCATCAAAAACAAACTATGAATCTATTGGCCACCAACTTCCATTTATTATCCTTGCAAATGATCTTCTCCGCTGTGCCGGTTATGCTAGATTTAATCGCAACATGTGCCCTATGCCGTCTGCCAGCCTAAAAGCTTTCCGAATGAATGCAGAATCCCTCTACTCTTTGTATTGTAATCATGGTCAACAAAAACTGAGATTCTTCAAATATGATGGCACACCGCTTCAACGTACAATTGATGTCTATAATCATAAGGATGCTGTATTTAATTCCTTTTTCAATATGGCAAGCATTCAAGCAGCATGTAAACAAAACAAGTTGATATTCGCACACAACATCACTATTCTGCCCGGCTTACAGCATGTAAGGTTGTTAGGTACAAAGATGAACAAGCCCAAGGAAACAACAGCTTCTTTAAAAAAGCAGCCTTCCACCAGCAATCTTCCAGAATCAACATGGCAGCAAATCCTGTTGCAGTCCGAAAAAGACAAGAATATCCTCAAGAATGAAATTGCTACTTTGCAGAAAGAAGTGAATGATTTGTCCAAGAACCTGAAGCAAGCTTATAAAGCATACAATGATGGTAACTTTGGTATTCAAATCAAAGTAGCTAAGCGATATTGGAAAAACCCCTTCTCCGAGCCTTCTGCAACTCAAGCTCTACCAACTGAACCATCTAGGCCATCCACTCCTTCCGAAGAAGCTGAAGCCGGTCTTTGTGGCTGCTTGCCAGACATCTTTAATATCATTCGCAACGCAATCAACAAACTCAAAGGTACTCAATCTGGTCAGCAGGAACTGCCAGTGGCTATACCTACCGAGCTACAAAAGAAAGCTTTAGATGACATTCGAAAGGATATATCTCAGCTCATTGGATTACTCAAAGAACAAAGATATGAGGGTTATTTGGCTGTTGAAGAATGCAAGCGCGAGTTATCTGATCAAAGATTTAGTCTGTATATTCGACGTAGAGCTCTTGCCATGCCTAAAAAAGACAAGGGAAAGCAGAAGGCTGAAAAGACCTTGAGACATATCCAAAAGGCTGATGTCAATGAACGAGGTGCTATATTCAAGTCTGAAGATGCAAAACTTGATCCAGATCCTCAACAACTTTCTCAAGATTTCGTTTTCTCTGGCACGGACAATGGCATTGTAAAAATGTCAGAATCAGTACCTGTTTCACTTGAACGATATGTCTACCATTTGAAGCTCCACAACCGTTTCGCTGCTTTGACTGAGCAAACTGAACCTGAATTCCAACCATTGCCTGAAGCAAAGACAGTCTCGGCTGAAGATGTTGATTTTGCAAGTAGAAACTTTCATTACAGACATGAGTTGGCGTTGATGAAGAAAAACAGTCCGCAAGTCGCTGAAGCAGAAGCAGCATTGTCACGTCAAAATTTCAGTACTATCAAGAATGAAGAAGATGTTTGGAATGCGTACAGATGTTTACAAGATAATAAGAATGTAGTGAGAAGCTTCTACCAGAATGCCAAGATGAAGAAGGGTGATATGAAAAGAGAAATGTTTATGAAGAAGTCAAAAGACCGTGTTTGTGCTCGAGAACGTCTTTGGTTGAACCCTAAAGTAGAAGCAGTCAAAGATCGAAAAGGCAAGAAGAAAGTAGAGCCTCAGTCATCTCAGAAGCAGTTGGTTATGATGATTGGTGATAGAGGTATGGGTGTTGGCTCCAGAATCAAGCGGCACTTGCGCTATGGTGGAACTTGGAAACAGGATAACCATGCCCGCTATACAACAGTCAGCATTACCAATGAAAACTATACTTCCCAGACATGTGTCTATTGCTTTCACAAACTTCAACATCCAAAGCAGCTCATACAAGTGAAAAGCAAAACAGTATATAGAAACATGAAAGGCGCGTTCCATTGTTTGAACCCTGAATGCCCATCTGTCAAGAATGGTCGTGGGGTAAGTGGCCGTGACAAACTGTCTGCTCTTGCTATTGCCATTTCTGGGATTACAACTTTGCTCTTTCAGCAAACCCTCCCTGCTTTCTGTCAAACCATCAGTCCCTCCGACACTGAATTTAATCACAAAACAGCATCCTTTTGTACAAGAAGCGGTGTATTGGCTGCACGCGAAGCGTGATAAGCAAGGTTGTAAGTGTTACACAAACTCTAATTGCTTTAAATTGCTAAACCTTCTCACCCCCCCCCCAGACATGACAGCCTTGCCTTCTCGATAAACTCCTCCCCCTTATTTTAACAAGAGTAGCTTGATGACCTATTTTCTTTTTTTTTGGTTCTCTTTCCTCCAACCCCTTTCTAAAAATCCAAATGAATGGTTCTGTAGATTTCTTTAGCTCAAGTGAGACCAGTAGCTGGCTACTGTACATTTTGACGGACTCAGCTCTTCCTACAGGTGGATTTGTTGCTTCTTCAGGTTTGGAAGCAAGCTGGCAAGCAGGTCTTGTTGATAATAAAAACCTTGTTGATTTTGTAATGTCTTCTACACACAACTATGCTTCCAATACAAACTGCTTTGTTAGGGCAGGATATGAAGCACTCGATAAAGAAGATCCTCTTTCTGAGCTTATTGAGGTTGATGCTACGTGTGATGCAGTTATGACAGCCAACTCAGTTGCCAAAAGAGCGTCGCTGGCACAAGGCATTGCTATGCTTACACTGTATTTGAAATGCTTTACTCAAGAGAATCAGCAGTATGATATCAATATCATCAAGAAATGGAAAAGTATGATTCGGGGTGAGAAAGTCGATGGACACTTTGCTGTATGTTATGGACTTGTTTGTCGATACCTTAAAGTAGACATAGGTAAAAAGAATGTCGCAAGAGAAGCTAAGCCATTTCGCTCATGATCAATGTTGCTTGCTTTTTTTTTTTACCTCTAGAAAACACACTTCACCTTTGGCTTTATCTCTTCACAAGAACTATCTATTCTTCAGCAGTTCGATTGAATATAATTGGACCTTATGAAGCACAAAAAATGCTTTTGGTATCAAGAAAAGCGACTGAGATCATCTTGGATCAAACAAAAGGAATAGGATTGGAAGACTGCTGTCAGACAAACCCATTATTAGATGTGTGTCAAGGGATGCACGATCGTCTTTATTCTAGATTATTCAATAGCTAAGGATATACATATACAAATGTACATAAATAAATGCAACGACAATGAACTAAACTCTGCAGTTGGTAAAAGACATAACCAAAATGTCAGTGGCGCCTACTTCAGACAAGCCATCCATCACTTCACCCTTCTTCTTCTTTTCAATCATAGCTGAGACAGCAACCCATCCTTCATGAGAATCGAGAGAAGAGATGGTGGGACCTTGACGACCAGGTGTGATTTGAACAGCACGAGCCAAGTTTTCGCGCTCAACATTGTATGTACACAACACGTATTTCTCAGCTGTGATCACACCTCGGATACGAGAGGTGATTTTATCAATCAAGTCCTGATGCTTGGAGTGTTTGTTAGACATTAATACAGATTGAGTTTCTAGCAATGTATTGATGTCGTGAAGACCAGCTGCACGCATTGTTTCACCAGATTCAACAAGATCAACTTTATAAATCAAGAAAGAAAAGAGTCAATTAAGAATCATCTTGCCACTATTTCATAAAGTAACTACTTACTGATACCATCAGCGAGACCTAAAGCACAGGCAGCCTCAACAGAACCAGATACATAGTTGATAGTTGTTTTCGTACCCTTGGCTTGATCAATAGGTTCAAAAACCTTTTTGGCAAAGGCATCGAAACTGGTAACAATACGCTTTCCAGCCAACTCTTCGATGTTGGTGAAAGGACCCTTGACAGGAACTTGAACACACAAACGGCACTTACCAAAACCGAGCTCCATAATTTCAGTTACTTTGTCTTGGACTTCGTTTTCAACAATCATATCTTGACCAGAGATACCTAAATCGACATCACCATCAGCAACATATTTGGGGATATCGGCAGCAGGTAAGAAGATAAGAGCAATAGGCAAGTTGGTACTAAGAGCGATATCTTGACGAGAGCGACGATTAAAGTGAATATCTGAGCCTTGCAATAATTGCATACATTGCTCGTAGAGGCGGCCTTTCTTGGGAACGGCAAACAAGAGTCTATCAGTGAGGTCCTTGACGAAATCCATGACAAGTTTTTTTTTTATTATAAAAAGAAGAAAGAGAAACAAAAAATGTCAAATTAATCATCAACGTCTTAACTTTAAATCCAGACAACCAAACTTTTTTTTTCTTTTTCTTTTTGTATAATCAGATAACCAATTCCCTCTTAACACTTTTCCCTTCAGCCTATTTTGTAATCATCTTACGTTCTTATAATGTGGCTTTTTTTTTGTCTTTTACAACCAGGTTGAAGAACTTCTTTACATTTTTTTTTCATTTGGTACAAACTCAACACAAAGCTGCTGATCAAATAACAAAGATTTCATTGGCAGCTTGCTGTTTAATTTTAAAACAAGAAAGGTACTTGTCAAAGAGTTGCTGGTCTCTTTTTGGGCTTACAATTAAGCGTGTGTGATCTATTCATTCTCTTTTTTATTGCCAAGCATTTTCATAACAAATTCAAACATAAATACAGCTGAAGCATTAGTAGGAAATGCTCGAAGAAAAGAAGGTAAGAAGCCTATGAAAGCCAATTAGACAACTGATGACTTCTCCTATTCAATGCTCTGTACCTCTATAAAACCCGGCCATTCCTTCCGTTCGGTAAACATAACGAGCAACAGCAGTTGGTGTAGGAAACTTTTTTGGGTGTATATCTGGCTGAGTCATGTACCGGTTCTTCACTACGTCTATGTTATAAAGTATGTATTATGTAACCATGACTCATAATGTTACACGCTTCATGTAAGTTTTTTGGTTGGTTATCTACCTGAGGGAAAAGCGCCTACCCAAAAAATAGTAGCACTCAGTCCACCTGCCACAAATGATACTGTTCCATCTGTCAGATTCTTCTTTCTCAATTCGCGCGAGAAGACTTCATAAGAACTCCAAAATAGAAAGAACCAACTACGAAATAGCATCGTGGGCAAAAGACCTTGCCATAAACCAAAGATACCATTGTTACGGACCTACAGTATTCCTCTTATTAACATTGCCTACAAGACGCTCATAACAACAATCATTGATATACATACTACTTGGCGAATACAGTCAATAGGCCCGCTGTAGATTTTTGATTTAGCATCATATTGCACTTGCAGTCTAGCCTTTATTTGCTCCACAGGTGTAGCTACAAAAGATACTGTAATGCCGCCTGCCAACCCTGCTAAACCATGTTGGAATAGACTGAGAGGTTTATCTCCATTCCATGATTGTTGAATTATGCGCGCATTATGCAAAGTGCCTAACCTTTCTTGCGTGCAATCTCAGTGATCTTTGTGCTCAAAATCGAAATATACCGATACATACATCAATGAATCCATAAACATCCAGCCAACAAGAGGAGGTGTAGCGCCTTTATATATGCCTCGAATGCCTTCGTTCCGAATCGTCTTCAAGAAGCAATCCAAAGGTCCGTTAAATCTACCATCTGATTTGCTTGTTGTTTGCATACGAATTTTGACAGTGTCTATTCAAATTTTATTCATAAAACTATTTGGCTATAGAAATTTAGTAAAAATGACATACCAAATGGATGCCCTACAACTAGTTTGGTTATTCCAGAAGCCATACCGGCTGCGAAGCCTCTAGCACGGTTGTATATAGTTTGGTCCGTTAACTCTGGATTGGCGGCTGGGAGAGATATGGATTAATGAATTGTAATAGTTTCACGAATATAACTAGACTGTTTATACGAGAAGTTGTTTATTCACGCAATCATCCGAACTCTATCTCTTGACCTTACTTTTGGACATTCGTGTAATATTTAAAAGAGGAAAGATTTGAAGCAAAGGATGAAAAGAAGAAAAAAAAATGAAAACCTCATACTACTTATCTGAGTCCTGCTTTCAATTTCAGATTTAGATACGCATATTCTCTTTTGAACCAATCAGAGACGTCTCATAAGCAATCATCTAATGCTTTATTGGTAGGCAGTTTACTTGGAAAAGACTGAATCAGATTGATAGCTCTTCCTTTCTTTCTCTAATTTTTTTCAAGGTCATTTATACGATGACTCGGTCCAAATTTAGGTTTCTTTGCAAATGATAGCTTTTCGGCCTATAAAGTGCAAGAGATCACAATGCAAAGTATGAATTCACATATTTTGAATTCGATAGATCGATAGTATAGAACTAAAAGAAAAGGAAGTTGTCAATTACAATACATAGCTCTTAGTACACTGGGTCAATTTATCGCAGTCTCACTTTCTTTAATGAGCTATATTTAGGCTGTTCAGTTTTCGAATCGAAGATATCAGATGATGATCTTCTACCATTATCGCTACCGCTCAATTCAACTTTTCTGAAGACTAACAAGCCAAACAACCTGCTTTTTTTTATGTTTACTGCAGAGTCACTATAGCCAAGTAGAACTCTTTTTGAGGTAGAACGTTTAAGGAAAGACCGTTTGATACTTTTTTTTTTTTAATTATCCCTGAGATTTCAACAAAAAAAAAAAAGAAAGAAAAAGGACATATCCTCTCACACATTAAATTGGGCTTTTCTTTTTCTTTTTTCCCATATTTTGATACCTCAATTTGTCCTGCTTTTTTTTTACTTCTCTTTTACATATTCCCCTGATGTCACAAGGAATCACTACAGTGAACAGTAACGACAAGAGTGCCGAAGCAGACTTAAATACATACCAAAACTATTTTTTGTTTTCACCAATATCAAATATGGAAAACAGTGAGAAACGAAAGAACTTGACAGACGTCTGTGTACACTGCCAAAAGGTAAATTGAGCTGGTATACAAATGAATTCTTTTTCCTTATTGTTTCTCATACTTTTTCTTTTATTTTACTTGGAATATAGGCCAATTTGATTTGCGATAAAGGTAGGCAGTCATTTTCGTATATTCATACACATATGGATTCATCTTCTCCCTTCTTTTTTAATATATTCCAAAACGTCAGGTAGACCTTGTCAAGGTTGCATCAAACGCATTTGGCCAGCACTTGTGTAGATAGAAATAAGAAGAGCAAAACAGGTGCTAATACACCTTCAGATGATTGTAAAATAGCATGAATCAGCCATTTGAAAGAAAAAAATGTAACCCGCTTCTTTTTACCTGTTTTAGTATATTCTCCTACAGCCAATGTACCGTTTACACCAGCAGATCAACCACTTGGTAGGACATGATTGTTGATTTATGTTTTCGTTTTCTTACTTGATTATACGCAAGTTACTAATTGTTACATTTAAGGGAACACAAACTTCATGGATACCAGTTCTCTATTTAATCTCTCTTTTACTGATTTTGAATTTGGATCAGAGACTACCGGTCTTGAATACAATATACTTGGCAATATGTCTTTTGACGAAAAATCAAATTCGATCACTAGCGCTATTGATAGCTCTACTTCATCTATTCCAACTACAATAGAAACAACCAGTGTCACATCATCCAATAACCAAATATTCAATGCATTTTCAAGTATATTTCCTTTTACTTCGTCATCTACAAACACAGTCATTCAACCTCAATCAAATCAAACACACTTTCAACAGCCAAAGCACCAGTTCCAACGGCAAAGCCGTTACCTAGGCAACCGTCTCTTACATACATCTCTCCTGTTCAGACAAATGCCAAGCGAGATAGTGTAGCATCAATTGTAAGCACAGCATCGTCATCAACGTCGACACAGACACAGACACCAAAGAACAATTCGAGCAATAGACGTAAAGGTAATAATGGCAATACACCTGAAGCTGTCTACAATAGTGTTCGAAAACCATTCAATTATGCAGAGGGTTTTCACTATCTAATTCAGTATGTAACAGATCGTATGGGACATGACGATCTCATGCGAATAAGCCGAGCATTATCACTTTTCCGACCTTCATTTCTATCGCTCATCATGAATTTGACAGAAGAGGATTTGGTATTTATGGAGCGATGCTTCCAACGTACGTTGCTAGAATACGAAAAGCTAATTAGCTTTTCGGGGACACCTACAGTTGTTTGGAGGAGAACGGGCGAAGTGTGCTTAGTAGGCAAAGAGTTCTCTCTTCTAACACAGTGGACTCGAGATATGCTCTTGAACAAAAAGACTTACATCTATGAGGTAAGCTTGCATACATTCATATTTATGTAGCTTTTCAATAACATGGTTAAGGTGATAGTTAATGGAGAATCAATCGGCTGTAGAATATTGGGAGAAGTTCTCTATACACGCTTTCGATAATACTGATAAAGCCTGCAGCTATTCTTGTATTTTACGTACACCTCAACAAAAACCTGTACCTTGTACTTTCTGCTTTACCATCAAGAGAGATATATTTGATTTGCCCAGTGTCATTGTGGGCAATGTAAGTAGAATCTCGCATGCATTAATTTATGTTTAACTGATCTCCGTTTCCTGGTCCTTATATTAGTTTCTTCCTATACTTAGTTGAACATTTCCAAAAAAAAAATCTTATCTTTTTTTTTGTACAGACTTCGATATCCATACACAATATCATGCCACACTATTTATATGACCATTTTAAAGCCTTTGTTTGTTTATTGGGATTTATATGTATATACCAAAAGCGGACTGTCTCTTTGACATGTCTTGTTTTATTGACATAGAAGTAAATATTCTGTCTTTTGCGTTTATAGGATTAAGCTCATCAAAAACGAAAATGATTGTTTTATAACCAATTGGTTTGCAGAGAAATCATGGCTCTCTTTATATCGACTCTTTCTGCTTTATTTCGGAACTGATTTTAGTCAAACAGTTGTGACATTTGAATGCTAATGCGTTTGCAAGGCTGTACTTGCTTTTGGCATGAGGTCCTGAACCTACGGCATATTGGCCTTTATCTTGAGCTTTTAAGATCCCTTGTATTTCTGCTTCAGCTGTTGTATAATCTTTTTGAAGGATCAATATTTGTGCTTTCTCATAACGGCTGAAATAATAAACGTAATGATCTAGTAATACTTCATTTGCTTTGTCTGATATAATTTCTATAGACCTTTGATTGATGACTTCCATGGCCTCCATGACTTGGATGTCATCTGTTTGCTCATATATCATTCTTGCTATAGTTGCCTTTAGGAGATGAGCTAAACATAAGTCATCATAATAGTACTTGTCATCTTTATCCAGTCTGTCTATCTCTATGTCAATTTGGTTTAATCTGAGCTCCAGAATACTTAGTGGGGCAAATCCTAGAACTGAAAAGGCATTTAAAAGTTCAAGATCTGGCAACAGCAGACGATTTTTTTGTAGCTTAAATTTTCTTGCTTTCCTTGCCACAAATTTCTAAATTGAGTTAGCGCATTTATGTAAATTCACTGTGGAAGATCACTTTTACCTCCATTGGGATTGATTTGCCAGCTATTTTTTGTTTATCTCTTGCTGCTCTATCCATCAATTCCAATACTTCATTCATGCATTCCGGGTGCTCTTCTGATCTCATGTAAAGCGAGACTGCTTTGAGGTATAGATATGTAGACTTTGACCATGTGCTTTCTTTTTGCAACAGACTATACACATCATATGCTTTTTGCCATTGTTGACGCATCATATAAATTTGTCCAAGCTCCCAAAAGCACATGTGCTGTAGCTGCCTCCAGTCTCTTTGAGTCTCAATTGCCAGTGTATATTGCTGTTCTGCTTTCTCTAACATATGTCTGCTAGCCATAAATCGGCCATTCAGGTACAAAAAGAATACACCCTGAGGATATTTATGCAAGCTGTTTTCCAAAATGACTTGGGCCAATTCTTCGTTTACATTTGACAGAGGAACCATCTTTGAGAGGACAATATGATATGATATTAGCACCATATCACATAATGGTACTCTCAGTCCAGGGATAGCTTCTTTTGTTCTACTCTCTATGTCTTGCCCACTTGCTGACTCAAGTATATGAAGGCCATGAGCTCGATCAGATGTAAAGCCAATAAACTCCGCTACTTTGAGTACAGATACGGGCAACATAGAAAGAATTAAGCCGAAACAGCCCACACCCAGAGCAATGCCTGAAGTAAAATGCTGATCTAATTGAATGCTGTTCTCGTGAGCGTAACAGACATATTTCTCAAGCACCATATAAGTATTGTAACTGTTACGTATATTTAGGCCTTCTCGAAGAAAAGACATGACACTCTCGTCATGTATAATGCTAAGCAACGCTTTCAACAAATAAGCCTCAGCAAACACCAATTCCTATAAACAGAAGATTAAACAAAGATACAAAGAGTAACACATTCTAACTTACAGCATGTCTTTCTAGTACTGTCATCGATTTGATATCGCTTAAATGAATACCCTTCACCCAATTAGTCACGCTGCTGAGCCAGCTGTTGTCTTTTTTTCGTTGGTAGCCTGCTAACTCAATTGTATTTTTCAGAGCTTCTACTGTTGTAGTGATATCAGCTTCTTGGAATGTCATGACAGACTTTAGAAATAGCATGAATGAATGACCCAAAGCATAGTACATTGAATCTTTGTAAGGCGGCTTTAAAATGTCTTCGGCTTCAGCAATGTTGGAGTTGAGAAAATAGTCTAATGCTTGTCGTACATTTTGAAGGTCCTGATACAGCTTTTCTTCGGCTGAATCTAATTGTTCAATGGAGCCGTTACTTTGCATATCTGCTGAGGTGGGGGTAGGGGTTAAAGGTGCTGATTTAGCAGAAAATGGACTCCCAATTTTTGACAGTATTCCGTTTTTTGTATCAATCTTGATGTTGAATGGAAGACTTTTGCTTGGTTTTTCATCCATTGTTTTTTAGGAAAAAGAAAAAAGAGAAAGTAACGGAAGAATTTAAGAAAAAAATAGGTTGATCATCATAAACAATTGAATTTTATAGGTTTAAAAAAAAAGGTGGAAAATTAGTTTAAACGGCCATAAACGAAAAAAAAATGGTTTTGTTTCAGAGCGTATTTCAGTATAAAACTTCCCATCTTTATAAGTCATATTGGAGCTTAATGTTAATTTCCTTTCTAGGACAACTATCTTTTCAATGCTCAAAATATTAAGCACATACAATTGTCAGTGATATTATCATTGATTGCTTGGCTAACAATGAGCAAGGAGACATAGATACTAGACAAGTCAATAGAAAAAGAGAATTTGACAGGATGAGGATGAAATGCGAATTGGTTTCAATTAGTAATCTCGAACTGCAGCAGAGAGCAACAGGAGAAACATGCTGTCTTTGTACACAGCCTTTCTTAAGGCTCGATCCGTTTAAACACTTTTAGGAACAAATTGAAAACAGATAGAGTAGGCTTGGTCATTAAAACCCATTGAGTTGTACAATTTCGTTTCTTCCAATTAGCTTTTTTTCTTTTCTTAATCCACATAAAGCACTTTCTGCAAATGTATGAACGAGGAGTATGTTTATATATGTAAGATTGGTAAGATTATGTGTTTTAATGTTTTACAAAGGAACAGAAAAAAATAGAGATACAAATACAGTTTCTTTAAAATGTTTATAGGCTTTTTATTTCATATCAAAATTGGAAGAAGAGCATCACAAATACCTTTCTTTTGCTTTTGTTTGAATAGTCATTTAATCCTCATATACTTGCTATCGTTTCTTAATATTATAATAAGTGAATAACCACTTGCATGAATTTGTTTAAATTTTACAACATGTTGGTCTATTTTTTTTTGGCAACATATGGAAATTACCAAGGACATTTATAATAAAAAAAAAATAAACACTATATTTCATCTGTTCAATAACCGTGATAGAATCAGGCACTCTGAAGAAATATAATACGCATGCACACAATAAAAAGAGCAAGCGTGTCAGTAATTGATGTGTAGCTAGCTTTTGAAACTTGAATCACTACAAATCATCTTAGATTTGCAACCTAAACTGACATTACCATCTACACACAAAATTACCTCAAGACAAACTTGATATCTATAATTCTCCCTCTGTAATCACAAATTGTGATCCAATGCTTTTTATTGTCCATTGTTACTGCTTTCGTTGTCGGAGCGAGTGATGGTAGACCAACCTTCACTATCTACTATCTCCTTATATTTCGGCACTTTATAAGCTTCTCGCTCTTCCTTCAAAACAGGACATGCTGATAGTAGTTCAAATACTTCAGTCACTCGTTCTTCTGTACAAATTGGGTTGGGACTTGGGTCTAGGTAGAGAATACGCGAGAACCCTTCATTTCCTTCGGGCACAGGTGGATGATAATTTCTAACGAATCGATTAAGCACTGAGACTCCTTCTTTACCAACCACACCTGTTGGGTGATCCTGTCTAATCTCTATACGGCTTCTACATTCCTGACAAATATCACGATAAGTATATCTTTTCATGATCTTGGTGCCTAACTTATAGTGGCCTTACCTGTTTATCAGCAGTCATTACGATGCAGTCAACAGGTATTTTGTAATCTTGAGCAATGTCGATCCAGGTCTTTCGTTGATCACGGTCAAAGTTACAGCGATCTACAATCACACTACACTTCTTATTGAGATATTCTCTCGTGTATTTTTCACAGGCTTTTCTTGACTTCATATCGTCTTGGTTCACTCTACGCCATTCCTGTTTAAGTCTTAGTTTGACACAAAGATACAAAGGGATGACTTACTGGTAGACATTCAACAATCTTGTTTGAAAGCGTAGACTTGCCAGAACCCGGCAGCCCAACAAGCAAAAGCATGCGATTAGACATGTTTAGAGATGTCACTTGGAGAACAACAATAAGAATTAAAAAAAAAAGGAAGAGAAAATGGCAGTTATTGGATTTTGCTTTGTTTAAGAAAAAATAAACTATATCTGCTGTAAAAATCAATAGTGTTATGTATATGTAGGCGCATTGTTATATCATGTTAGTATGTGTAATAGTGGTTGATTGTCTTTAGAAGTCTAAATATGTTGTTCTCATATCAACTTTTTAACAATCAATCGCTGCCACTTTCATAACTTTACAACGATTCAAATAATTTTGAAAAGCTTTGAGGGAGAATAGATCAGACATGAACGAGAAGAAGACAACTTGACATAATGATTTTAATCAAGGGCAGGAGTAATAGTACATAGTTGCAGTGTTTAAAACGATCATTAACATAATTATATTATTATATCCGGTGATATAAAATGCTCAACCCGCATTAAGACCGAGCAAGTACCGAACATTCCCGGCCCGTCACGTGAATTTATAAAAAATTAAGTATATATACAACCAAAAATCAAAATTTTCAAAAAATGCCCTTATAGCTCAGGTAAAAGATTTCTTTTTTATTTACAAAACAATTATATGGGCTACTCAATGGAGCATAATGCCAAATTGCATGAACTAATCTAAAAAAATAGAGGCGAAACAGAAAGAAAAACCCCACAGAAAACGAACAAAAAGGGAAAAAAGACAAGAGGAAAAAGATGTAGAAAAGAAAAAAATTACTCGAATAAAGCTTGCAATCAAAGGCATGACCAACGGCTGGGAACTTTGATAATTACTTACCACCGTGGCAGCGCAGTGAAAAGACAGAGCAGTATTCTTTCATTTATGGAGAGGGAGAGCAGAACCAACGATCACCAGGATCGGGGATGAAGGGGATTGTGGCCAACGGATGGCGCAAGCAATCTATGCTGTGAAGCAGTTGGAGAAGAGCATACCAATATGGCGGAGGATTAGAGGTAGCTTTTGAAGGAAGGGAATTGAGGGCGAAATCAATGATGTGCACACCAGGAGGAGGACGGGGCAAAGCATCAAGGAGGGAAGGATCAATTGCACGACATGTCAGAAGGTGATCACGAGAGAGGTACTGGCCAGAGGCACAAGGACACTCTTCTCGGAGGTTGATGAATCGACCTAAACGCCAACGAACCAAAAGGCTACGTTGAACGCGAGACATGGGCAGGTAGAGGATGGGGTCAGGCTTGAAGGTACAAGGTCGGCAGGCACGGAGAAGGACATGTCGGTTAAGACGGGCACTGCGTTCCATTTTCTTGTTGAAGATTTCCTGCCAGTAGTCCTGGAAATGAACACGAAGTTCAACGTCAGAGACGGGTGGGGGCGAAGGAAGAGAGAGAAAAAGAGGGTTGTGTTGTAGGCCTTTGACCAAACGAGGATAGCGGAGCGAATCGCGCAAAAGGAGAAGGAGACAATCATCAGGAAGATACTGAGATCGGAGAGCGTATTTTGTAACAAGAACATTGTGGCGATGATTCATGCTGGGGATACATGTGAGGTGCATAGCAACCTGGAACCATGATCCACCAACGAACATGCTCACAAGTCTGCTTTGAAGTTTGTCAAGCTGATCCATTTCTTGGGCAGAAAAACGAGATATGGCTAGGCCATACTCAATTTTTGGACGCACAAAACAGGTGTAGAGGCGAGAGCAGAGAAGGAGAGAAAAGCCATTGCGATGGACGCCGACAGAGGTAAGGAGAGCCATGGTCTTAATAGCGGAGGCAGATCGATGAGACAAAATGCTCGCACTATGTATACCAGAGGACCGGAAAGGAACACCAAGGTAGATGAACTCATCCACAAGTGGAAGAGGTTGGTTGTAGAGGGTCAGACGTGGGCCATCGTCCGTGGCGTTGATAACAGCACACTTGGAAGGACTCCACCGATACCCGAGAGAGAAGGAGTGATCACCAGCAAGATCCAGCATACGCTGTACTTGCGATCGCGAACCGAAGATAGCTACATCATCTGCAAAAAGCAGACAATTAATAGCCAGAGGCTCATTTGTGCCAGGAAGACATACCGAAGTAGTATCGACCGAAGCGACAGAGCGAAGGAGAGAAGGCAGCGAGTTGATGTACACAGAGTACAGAAGAGGTGAGAGCACGGATCCTTGAAGGACACCAGTAGCAGGCGCAAAGGGAGCAGAGGTATGGTTAGCAATCAGCACCGAGACCTGTACTTCATCAAATAAATTGATGAGAGTAGCAAGAATCGGGCGAGGCAACGTAGAGGTAGAAAGAGCATCCCAGATAACACGTCTGTCGACGGTATCGTATGCAGCCTTGATGTCAAGAAACGCAACAACAGGACGGTGCTTGTGAGAGAGAAAGTAGTCATGCATCAAGTCATGCAAGCAGAGGGCTTGATCCAGAGGACTACGTTGAGCACGAAAGCCACCTTGGGCCACGTCAAGTTGAGGCGAGTGGTCCTCGAGACAACCAGAAATGGAAAACTCAAAGAGTTTACGCATAACAGAAGTCAGCGAGATAGGTCGATAATTTGCTGGGTCAGCAGGATCATTCTTCTTGTGTATTGGAAATACACTAGCAGTGCGCCAGAGCAAAGGAGTATAACCCCATTGGCAACAAAGCTGAAAGAGAGAAGAGAGCACTGGAGAGACTACACTGGCAACGGCCTTCAGCATTTCTGCTTTCAGGTGATCGTTACCAGGAGCCTTCCTTGTAGGTAGACGGCGGATATGATCCATGATTGCATCAACAGCGAAATTCTCCTTATCAGAGTCAGACAACGTAAACGGAGCTGAACTACTGAAAGAGGGAGTAGGTGGGGGACGAGAAGCGGAGGGGAGGAGAGAGCCACTATAGACAGAGGCTAGATGATCGGCCATAACAGATACGGCTGCTTGAGGACCATCAGCATGACTAAAGGACGAGGAGCAGTCACGGCGACGTTTAATACGCGCAAGAGTAGAAATAGCTTTTTTAAAGTCTTTTTCTAAAGAATCACAAAAGTTCTTCCAAGAGAGACGTTTAGCAGCGGAGATGAGGCGGCGAAAGTGACGATGAGCATCTTTATGTTGATTCCACCAGAAGGCTTTGTCAACACCAACAGCATGACGCCAACGACCAAAACACTGATCACGCTTTTTTGCAGCAGTTTCTATTTCTTCTGTCCAGTACTTTTTCCACCAACGACCAGGACCATTGACCTTCACACCTATCGAACCATCCAAAGCTACGTAGAAGCACTCATTAAGAGTGGCATTCAGCGCATCAATATCAGGCCGAGTCAGTGGTGGGTCAGAAACCAGGGAATCCAGAGTCAGAGACAGACCAGAGACCAAGGAAGCAAACTTACTTCTAAAGAGAGCTAAAGGTTCCAACTCACTTAGACGTGAGAGGTTCCATAGTCTTCTAGGAGCAAGAGTGCCGTCAGAGTTACCCCCAGATCCCAAAGGTGGAACATAGTCAAACGACAGAGTCATTAGCCTATGGTCCGAACCTAGTGACAGATCAGTTTCTACAGTTAGACTGAGATGAGTCATATTCCATGAGGAGATATTCGTCAGAAAAAGATCAATGATACTGCTATGTTCAGCTTCCTGCCGAAAAGTACTAAACGTAGCAACACCATATGCCAGAGAAGCATTCAATACTTCAAGTGAGCGTTGTTCACAAAGAGTTTGCAAACGAACACCACGAGGAGTAGTTCTTGAATCGCCAGTGAGAGAGCCCATTCTTGCATTGAAATCACCACAAATGATAGTGTCCGAATGAAGGGGATTTGCTTGAGAGAGGATATCACCAGATCGTCAGAGATACTGGGTGGAAAATATACACAATGCACATTGACTGCACCTATTTTCAAGGATAAAGTATATGCATTGAGGGAGGGAAGTTGAGAGATGGTATGAGGACAGTGGGGGAAATGAGAGCAGTAATTCCACCTTGGCCACGGTTGTTAGCACCAACTACCTTTGATCCATACAAATGGTACTGAGACCAATTGACAGGAAGATAGCCGGCTGTGAGCCAGGTTTCAGTTACAAAGAGAATATCAGAATGAGCGGAATGGGAGAGTACATCATGGACAGTAGATTGACTAAGGCCATTTGCATTAAAGAGACTTAAATAAAAGGAATGTGAGGGGGATGATGATGGACTCATTAAAGTTCCATATCAGAGCCAACGTCAGAGTCAACCTGAGGTTCAGTGCGGAAAGCAAACTGAGAGGAGGAGGAAGAGGTCTTTGGAAGCCTAGCTTCAGCAGCAGCGACGCACATCTTGACATCATCGTCATCAATCCAGCCCCACTCCAAGAAAGAGCGAGCAACAGGAGAAACAACGAGAGGACGGAGGAAAGAGAGAGTAGAGATGGCACGATCACGTACCAACTCGAGCATTTGTTGTTCTCTTTCATCGTCAGAGAGAGAGGAGAACTTGGGATCGGCGAGGTGGGCAGGGCTTAAAGGATCGAAATCCGTAATGAGTTCGGCGCCGGCTTTCTGCATGACAGCAGTGAATTGCTCCACATACTGGACATGCATAAGCACACCAAGAACACCAGAGGCAGGAAAGGAAATGTCGAGAACTCGACCAGTGTCAACGCCAATACGGCGAAGACGAGAGCGAACTTCAGATCGATTGATCTTTCTGGAACGCCCAAGGTAGACGTATTTAAAGCCTTGAGGACCTTTGGCCCCAGGGCTCACAAAGAAACGAGCAATAGCTGCACGCTTCTTGGTTGAAGGTGCACGTACCTTCTTGGCAGGTGCAGGAGGAGGAGAGACAGCGGGCTTGGCAGCAGCAGCGGCCCAGGAAGAAGCAGAGATACCATTGGAGGCAACAGAGACTTGGGAGTCAGGTACGGTCACCTGATTGTCAACTAATTTGAGAAGTCTTTCATTCTCAGTAGCTAATTTTTTATTTTTTTCCTCCAGGGAAAAAATTTTTTCTTGAAGAGATTCAATATGTTTGAAGAGCCCATCATGTTGTTGAACTTGTTGTTGCAACTGCAACACGAGATCTTGAAGTTGTTGCAAGTCAACTTGTGAGTTGCGAACAAAGGAGGTAGGTGCATGTGATTGCAATGGTGAAGTCATCTCGAAAAGTAACTTTCAAAACAACTCGACAAAAAATAGGTATAACTGTTGCTAGAGGTCTACGCTTTCGCTGAAAGTTATGTATGTTGTTACTGTTGACTTGGGTGGTAAGCTAATATACTTCTTTAGTATACTGGCTTCTGATTGGCTAAAATTTGGAGGGGTAGATCACGTGACTTAATTCGAAGGAGTAAAAGTGATGGAAAAGCGAAAGAAAAGTGCCCTTATAGCTCAGTGGTAGAGCGTTAGTCTTGTAAACTAAAGGTCCGTTGTTCAATCCAGCGTGGGGGCATTCGAATCATCATTTTTATTTTTTTTTCTCTCGATTGTAGTGTATGTAGCCCTTTTTTTATTTCACTTGCTATTTTTGAATTTATAAATACACATTGTTTTTAATAGCTTGATAATTAAACAGAATATACATGACAGAGCAAAGGTAATGAAGCCCTGGGTCGGTCGAATGAAAGAGAATAAATCTAAATGTGTAGAAGTTTTATAATCGAGCAATGAATATGGAACCAAGTAAGAGCAAATAAATAAAATGATGTAGAGTACAACAAACAAAGCGTATATTATAACTAGATAGCAAGAACAACCCCATTAAGTCTTCGTGTGAGGTGTTTATAATAGAGAGAAAAATTTAAAATAGTCGAAAGATAATTACAGTTTGAGATTTGGCAGAAAGAAAAGTTAATGTCTTTGCATACTGTTCCAAACTAGGTACTAGTTGTAAATCCTGTGTGAATAATAACAACTCAAAATGAAAACAAGTACTGAACAAGGCAAGGTCTATACAACTAGGATAGCTATTCTCCAGTGGAAGACATGTTGAAACAAAACAAAGGAGAGTGAACATAAGAATTGATAGCAGCTGTATAAAGAACATTGCAAGATGCTGGATATGGCAACAGCAGAAGTCAATAATATGTAATGAATGCTAGGGTTAGCCAACAGGTCAAAAACAGGCTGTGATATCAGATGTTCAATCTTTATAACAAGATGCAATAAATACAACTAATTGAGAAAATTTATAAACAAGGGCTGAAGCCTCAAATCATTCAAGTAGAGCAGCTTATAGCTGTATTTTGTTTGCATAGAGTTCTAAACAATATAGAACGACTCTTTTTTTGTTTTATGCAGCGAAACGACTGTAGAATTATTATTAAGGTGCTGTTGTCTAGCTTGTAAGTGCAGTAAGGCTGATTTCTTTTGCCTGCAGCAACACTATGCCCCTACTATCATCTAACATCATCTATTTGAAGTTTCAGACCAATACACTAGAAGATAGACCAAGAGTTTCTTTATTTATAAATAATGACAAGAAGGGTTTTAAAATGTGGCCAGTTGATATCAAAGGGCTGTACAGTTTATAATTAAGTGCAGAGTAAAAGTGGCTTTGGCTATAGATACATCATGCGCCACAACACCATAATTTTTTGATTGAAAATGACACGTTGTTGACCGATGATTTAAGAGCAACACGCCTGAATAGCTTTCCTTTTGATGCTTGCGTCACGAGGTATTCTGCTGCCCAGCTATCTTCACAGGCACTCAGAGGTATACCGAAGTAGGCCTCACACGCTCTTTCATAATCCTCAATCTGGCTCTGTTTCTTTTCGCTCCATCCAGTATAGTGTCTTTCTTCTTGGATATAGTATCTATAGTTATTACTATTTTGGTATTGCTGCTGAGACAGCCACTTTAAGCCATCTCCAAACCAATCGAGCTCTTTTGACTCAATTATGTTGCAGTGTTGGTTCAAGACGATCGAACGAATGGCCTGCATATTGATTGGCGCTTGATATGTTGCTCTTGACGAAGGGTCGTACAGTGTAGGTTTCTTAATTTTACCTTTCTCTGTGTATTCTAGTTGATATTGATATAATTCTGTTTCCTTTGGCGGATTGCGGTGAAACTGTTTTAGTGTAGCAATTGTTTTTCTGCATTTCTGAAGTTGTTTTGCTAATGTTTCTTTTGATAGTCGTCTCTTCTCACTTGGGATGGGTTCATAGTCAACTAGGATATCTTGATCGTATCCAGAGGGCGTCTTTTTAGCAGAGCAAGCGAAACGTGTTTGGAACATGACAAGTATGTATGGTTTTAGCAAGCAACAGTGAGAAAGGGATGATTCAAGAAGAAGAAAGAGAAGTGAAAGAGAAAAAATCAGCCCAATTTTATACCTTGAAATGGTCGATCCATTCCTTTCACTATTTCCAAAAAGAAAAAAAATTAAGCCTGCAGCATAAACAAATAAAGTAACATACATAGAAAGGCACACAAATAGAGAATCGGCTCTAGGCAACCCTTGCTTTTTTTTTTGAGAACGCTGAATTAGTTATTGCATCGATTCTGTTTTATGACAAAAAAAGCTACCTTTGTCCTTTACACAAATTAAATAAATATAATAGGAGCAAGATAGCTACTCAAAGGCATGCTGTAAATTACTATCAGTAATATAACTTGTTCAACAACATGTTCATTTTCTCTATCTCCTTGTGTGCTTTTGTCATCGCAAGTGAAGTGACTTTGGTTCTTTGGTATTCTATAATTGCAAAGATTTGGTTTTTGAAGGAGACAAGTAGAGACTGACATACAATTCGAGTCAATATAAAACATCTTGATATAAAAATTGTCTCCTATTGATAACATGTTTTGTGAAGTATCTAATATATACAAACATAGAACCACCAATTGACAACCGAGTTATCTGTTAGTTGTCGAGGATCAAGTGAATGAAAAATAGTTTTGACTGATAGTTTCAATAAGATGAGCGGTATATGGCTTTATAAATGCTATACCTGATTCCAAAACTTTTATAGATCTTTGTAAAATCTCATTCCAATAATCTCTTGTTACTCAATGGTCTCAACACAAGCTATAGAAATGAGATCGCGATGCGTTTGAAAGTAATGTCTCCCTTTTTGTCAGTTCCTTCTTGACGCTGATAGTGGTCATATAGAGCTAGCAAAAAAACTTTCTCCCTTTTTTTTGTTACTAATCTTGATAGAGAAATACGAGTTCTGTAATTGACTTGTACGGCTGTAAGTCAACTATTCTCTTAGAGATGGCTTTAGATGCGGACCTCACAGATATCTTTTGAGATTTCACCCTAGTAAAATGAAAAAGAGATAGTTTCTTTAATGGGATTTAGGATCTTGAGCTTTTACTTTGGCAGAAAGGAAGCAGATACATGCATCCAAGGCAGCAAGGAAGAACCAAGCTATATGCATATGTACGTAAGGACGATGTAGCCAAATCAGAGTATGAGAAATTCATTGTACTATAATTTTTTTTATTGTTGCTGATTGTTATATAAATTATATTCTTGGATAGTCTCAGTATAAGCAACATTGTGGGTTTCTGAATCGCCTAAAGATTGAATTGATTAATGAAGCTTTTAGTTACAATTGCCCCCGAACACTTTGTCAACTGGCTCAAGAGTTTAAGCGCTGACCCAGTTAGGAATAGCAGGTCATCGAATGAATTTTTCGCGTTGCTTTCCAACCGTTATGACAGCCATCAGCTGCTTCTAAAGATCACTATCATCTTAAGTACATAGATATAGTGGTCTTCACTCATTTAGCTATCTTGAGCTCTAAATTTTTATTCCGCCGATGTATTAATAGTTTCTGTAAAAGTCTAGATTTTCAGTCATTCTTCTCTATACTATAGCGAAAAGCAGTGCTGTTTGAATCTCAATTGCAAAACAAAAAGTGAAGTGTATCAGTTTTTGAGGATGATCTATCAGACCAAGGTTTTACAATTCAGCCACGTTTTGATTCTACTTCATTAAATTGAAGAAATTAAACGATTTTTGCAGGAGGATGATTCATGGTAGGTATAGCACAAAGGCTGTACATGTAACGGTTGTTTACTTGTCAAACAAATGGTCAAAGCGTTGATCAATCTGACATATTCAATCTCAGTGCGGAATTACAAAGTATATTAAAGCAAAAACACTTCAACGCTACCAGCAGATATTCATTGTCCTCAATTTGCGTAACTCATTTATTTATTAGTTCAATTAGTGACAATAAAACGAACTCGAGTAGAGCATGTTTGACAACAATTCAAAAAGCCAACATACACCTTTAGTGGCCACGATGGTGCCTGACCCTTTATAGCAATAGTGAACAATGAAATTAATCTATCATTCGATGATGCAAAGTCAGCACTAGATGGAAGTTGCTCTTATTTCTTCTACTTTTCTTATGATTATATCTCTATTCGTATCAAAACTTAACATACATACATACATACTCTGCCTCTAAACTCTAGCATCCTCAAACATTTGGTCAGGAACAGTTGTGAGGTAAGCAACAAAGACAAGCTCTCTCTTTAAAATTCGTTGGATCAGACGAAAAAACCAACATCCTCGGGCTTTCTTGAAAGCGAAAAAGAAGACTTTTTTGGACTCAATATCACAAATAATAGAAAATCGAGATACCTCTAGCAAGCAGCTATAGCTTCAACTATCAAGCAATCGAGGCTTGAGCTTGAAAGTGGTAGTCACTGCTTGTGAGCCAATGCTGAGGAATGTATGTCTCTGTTAAATACATCATTTTGTTTCTTTAAATACTTCTCATTGAGCCTTTTTCTTGGAGCTATAAATGAGAGTCTGAAAATCATAGCCAGTTGAAGCTACATTGGGATTAAAAGCCTTGTAATTTCCCCCCCTTCATCTTCAGCATTGAAGTGTTGGTAATTTATAAGAGGCAGGAATAAGGAGATTATTTGTGTGGGGCTTATTTAGTAGTAGTATCGTAAAAGACAAGTCCGAACTAAATCTTCTGCGGTATAGAATTACTTTTCAAAATGATGAAATACGAATCGCTCGAGTAGGCGCAGCTTACCACTCTTCCTTTTGCAGACTTTGATTCCTATTCTAGGCAATAATACAAATTGCGATTCTTTCTTTCGACGACCTACAATTTGAACTTTACCTAAAGCAAGGATGATGGTTACAAAAGCAAATTTGGAATAATGCAGACACAAAGTGCATTTTGGCCAATAAAGGAGATGCCAACATTTAATTTTGAAGGTACGAACTTTAGTCGGAAGCCAAAGTAAGCTTTTGAGGATAGAGTGCAATATTGGATCCTCTTGTTTGATGAGCAGGCAGTTTTCGGAAAAACTTTGCAATTATTGCTAATATGGTGATCGTTCATAAAAATAAGCTAACCATCTGATATGAAACCATTGGTGTGATAAGGGATGAAATCGAATAGGTTTGAAATATTAATAATATTGTCTGGACTTAAACAAGACTTGCATCGTCCCAAAAAATACGATAGGAATGGCCGATTTAGTCTAAGACGTCACATTAATATCACTTCATAAGCAAATGCACAGTTTTTCTCCCTTTTTCCTTTTCTTTCTTTCTTTGTTTAATATCTTTATTCTATACTCAAATTACAAACATGAACTTTGAGGACGTTGTTGACATGGAGTGGGTTGATTCTCATACTGCCTCTATCGATGCTTCTTTTCTACCGCCTTCACCTCCTTTAACCAGCGCTGATACCAGTAGCATGATTACTGTTCCTTCTAGTACAACAACTATTGACCTGATAGCGTGCCAGCAGGAAGTCGCTAAGGATCTCAACCTGTTGGAGCTACCGTCTCTGGAACAGATCAAACATCTCATCGAGATAGCCAAGAAAGAGCTCGCGTTCCGTGAACAAATGCTGATATCTCAAATGGAATCATCATGCGTTACATCTGAAAATAACAATCTTTCAGTTCCAGACACTGTTTCACCAGAATCGCTAGTCAAGTTAGACACAGAAGAGTTACCGACTGAGTGTGAACCAGAGGACTCAGGTCCCCCCTCTCCTTCTTCTGTATCATCGTTTAGTGAACAGCCAATGACACTTGAAGCATATGCTAAAATCGATGGAATAGACATCCGCAGCCTTACATCAAAAGAACGTCGCCAACTGAGAAATAAAATCTCAGCTCGCAACTTTAGAATCAGAAGAAAAGGTGAGATTGATGTAAAAAGAAAATTAATTGAATGATAGTGATTTAACATGTAGTAGAGTATATCACAACTTTAGAAGGGCAAGTTGATGACCAAAAGAAGAAAGCCGAGGATTTAATGCATAGATTAAATATCGTTGAAGAAGAAAACAAACAATTGAAGCTTCAAATCGAGTCATTAAAGCTTCAAAATCATCAACTTACATCAGACAAAGACTTCAGTTTACTTGGATCAAAATCATCAGAGACCTATCGTCAAGACACTTCTATTCTCGTTTCCTAAAATGGTGTATAATTTATGATTACACAACAACCCCTTACTTTTTATTTTTAACATGTAAATAGCCCATATGATACACCCAATAAATAAGATGAAAGGGGGGTTATGCATCATTTATATAAACATGTATTTTATTTTACTTTCGTGTATATACATTTTTGTGTCGGCTTGTTCTTCAAAATAAGAAAGAGAGAGAGATTTCTAATTCATAGGACAAGCTTCGGAAAGGTGAACATCACTACCACAATAACGGCAAAAAGCCTAAAGTTATGGAACAACAGGATTAGCTGTTTTTCGATATATGTTTATGCAATATTTTAGTGATATCTTACCTTGCAATCAGCGCTCTCATGGCCATATTTTGCACAGTTACCGCAACGGACTACAGTGTTCTTGGACCACATTTTTTTCTTGTGATGGCTTCCATGGTTGTTGCCTGAGGACATTTCCTCACGATATCCAGCAAACAAGTCTTGATTTCCAAACCCTGCAGTAGCAGCAAGATGGCCGCCACTCTCAAGTTGTTTCAGGCGTGCTTCTAACTGCAAGACATATCTTCGAGCTTCCTCCATCTCAGTTTGTTTTCTGCTTTCATAGAGAGCTAATGTCTGTGCTTCCCTTTCACGAGCCAGTGCCATAATCTCAGAATATCGCTTTGTCATCATGGCCATTTCTTGTTGCATGGAATAAACAGAATGAATCAAGGTGCCGTTTTCATGATGCAAGTGCTTTACAATCAAAAGAAGCATATCAGCGTTCATCTGGTTGACGTTTGAAGGCAATGGCTCCTGTAGGTTACCAGTGGATAAAGGCTTGAAAGTAGAGAGGGTAGGAGGAAATTCTTCGACATGGGTAGAACTAGCAGTCAATCCAGGTGGAGGTGCAGATGGTTTAAGGGGTACAGATGCTGTTGGTGCTGGCGAAGGTGCAGTCATAGATGTATCAGTAATAGGCTCATTACCCCAAGGAATTTCAGCTCCTTCCTGACTTTGATCTTGTTGGCTGCTTGGGCTGTTGGGCATGATCTTTTTTGTGGTTGACCAAGCGTCATTCTTCTTGCTTTCCCAACTGTTTGTTAGCTGGCTTCTACTAGTCTTCTTTCTTTCAGTATTCCATCCGCTATTTCTGTTGTTACTTGAGTTCCAGCCCTTGACTGTATCTGTGTTCCAATCGTTGGTGGGAGAATTAGTGGCAGCGGGTCTCTTGTTCCAGTCGTTGCCTGAAGCATTAGGTTTCGATCTCCAATCGTTAGAGCTATCAGCTCTTTGCTTATTCCAGGAGCTGTCAGAGGTGTTAGCAGTTGAGCCAGTCCAGTCATCAGAAGGTTGGTTAGTAGCTGTCTTGTTCCATGAGTCGTCAGAAGCTTTGTTCGTAACTGGCTCATTCCAAGAATTACTTGGTGCTGAACTGTTCCATGAATTATCAGTAGTATTTGTGGTTGGCTTGTTCCATGGGTTATCTGTTGATGGCTTCTCATTCCAACCGTCAGAAGTAGCTTCCACTAAAGGCTCATTCCATGTGTCACTGGTGGTCTTAGATGCTCTCTTTTCTGCATCCTTATTGCTTGTTTTTTCAGAGGAGTCCCAACCGATTGTTGACGCAGACTTACCCCATCCGTCACTGACTGTAGCATTCCAGCCATTGGAAATAGTAGTGGGTTTGACAGGCTCAGCATTCAATGGTGCACCCCATCCACCTAAGCTTGTATCTTCTTTCTTCTCAACTGAAAGTGTTTCTTTAGCTGCAGGTAACTTTTCAGTAGACCAGTTGTCTGTGGCAGTATTGGATGTAGACCAAACACTGGCTTCAACTGACTTTGTGATAGGCGGTTGCTGTACCTCAGCTCTTAATGTATCCCAGTCCTGGACAGGTGCGCTTTCAATCTTGATTGTAGACTCTTTCACAGGCTCAGCATTGCTGGCAGTACTTGCTTCAGCCAAAACAGTAGCTTGAAGCGCAGCCCAATCAGTAACACCATTTTCCTCAGCTAATACAAAACAAGTTTATTAGTTAGTCTACTTTCTCTCTTGCACAGACAACTACATGTGTCTTTTCTTATGCCTGTGTCGAATGACCTACTTTCTAGACTGAGTGAAGCAGCAGTAGCCTTTCCCATGGCAGGGGGTGGAGTAACAGCAGTAGCCTTTCCCATACCAGGGGGAGGAGCAACAGTAGTGGCCTTCTTCTCTATGCCAGGAGGTGGAGCAGTAGTAGTTGCCTTTTTCTCCATACCGGGAGGTGGAATAGTAGTAGTGACCTTTTTCTCCATACCGGGAGGTGGAGCAACAGCAGTAGTCTTATTTTCTATGCCAGGAGGCGGGGCAGGGGATTTCTTCTCATTAGCAGGTGGAGCAGGTGTCTTCCTATTCAACCCGGGTGGAAGTGCTTTATTTTCTACACTGGTCTTTGTCTCTTGAATTTTAGTGGCTGCCTTCTTTTGATCTTCAACTGTTGATTTAGAGATAGACTTCTTCTCCAAGGCAGGAGGAGTTTGCTTCTTTTCAGTGACAGTAGGAGCATCAAGCTTCTTTTGAGCAGGTATGGGGGCAGCTTTTTGTTTCTCAACGGTAGTGGTAGTAGGAGGACTTGGTTTCTTTTCAGCAGCAGCGGGAGCAGGCGCCTTTTTTTCGTCCAAGGTAGGAGTTTGTTGCTTTTTTTGAATCGGTGTAGGGGCAGAAGCTTTGGTTTGAATTGATTCTTTCTTTTCAGTTGGCGTCTTCTTTTCGACAGGAACAACTGGGGACGATTTGGTTTCTTTTGTTGCACTTTTTTCTGCAGAAGCCGTCTTGTTAGAGAGTGGAGATGCCTTGGTACTCGACTTTGTAGCAGTGGCTGGATTAGCATTTGTGTTTGCCTTTTCTTTGGGTGTGTTGATCTGCTTAGAGACAGTAGGAATGATTTCTTGATCAAGAGGGGTTGAGGTATCACTGGCAGATGTATTGGCCTTCTTCTTATTCTTTTTCTTTTTAGAGACTGGCTCTTCGACTGGGACATTCATTGACTTCAAAAGATTGTTTTGTCTCTTCAAGGCCAAATTGTCACCCTGAATACGCATGCCTTCCTTTAAGAACAGCTTGCCGAGAACACCGGCCAACTCACGTCTACCTGTTTGAACACCATCCTCAAAATCATTCAAAAGACTACAACGAAGATGCAACAAATCTTTGTGTGATTCGACAAATCGCTTCACTTCTTTTTCTATCGTAACAGCTTCCATAACTTCACCCTCTTGCATCAAGGGCTCAAGACAAACAAGAGAGAATTTGCAGAACAAGGATTCAGGGAATATATTCTCGGTCACTTCATATCTAAATGTCTGACGGATAGAATAATAGCCGCTTTCGACTTTTTTTATCTTTTTCTTCATGTCCTTATGGTTCAGCCTATCGATGCGACTGCTTAAGCTAGAGCGACCACCTTCTTTGTAAGTCTTTAGCAAGGTGTCGATTTCCTTGAAGTAATCATCCACCTTGGCTTGCAATGTTTCGATGATTCGGCTTTGAGCAATGTCTACTTCTTTTGTCGAGTCCATCTTTTTGAGAGAATTGATGTCCAAGGCCTTTAAAGATTCGCCGATCTTGGCAGCATTCGAATTCTTTGTGCCTTTGTGATCTTCATGAGAAGCCATACGCTCACCCATTTCGTATATTGTAGGTACAATCAATTTCCAGAGATCGGTAGTCAAGTTGTGTATCTCTTTTAGATGAGCAGGTGCAAACTGGCCTATGAAGTCACGCACAAGCTGCTTCAAGTGCTCTAGATGATTTTCAAATAACTGATCCACTTTGGCAACTTCTTCAGGTGTTGATTTCTTATTCTTAAACTGAAGTTGTTCCTTGGGCCAACTGTCGGTGAAGGAAACAAACTTTTGAGAAGTGAAATAGGCATCCACAGTGGCTTGACATCCCTTACCCATCAAGGCTGTACGTCTCTTTTCGAACTCGCCTAATCGACTCAAGAACTCGTTCAGTGGATGCCAAGCTTGTTCCAAGGTCAATGTCAGCTCAGACAGAGCCTTCTTGACAGCTACTTCAGCTTTTTCGTTAAAGATGGCACGGTCTACCTCGAGATCACTTGGCGTCTTTGATTCAGGGCGGGTGTGGTTACAGGTAGGTGTTGTGTGAGACAGAAGGATGTCACCAGTAAGATTCTTGAGCAAATGAAAGCAATCGGAAGGTAAGCAAAGTGCTTGACGTTCGATGATCAAGGGATCTAGCAAATGAGATGGATCTTTGGGATCCTCTACCAAAGGAATACTGTCGGGGTAAGGGTTGAACTCGACAGGCTCGAACAAGTTGGGTAAGCCAGAGTATCCACTAGGTAAAGTCATCCATAGTTCGCAAGCTTTGATGATTTGGTCAATGAGACTAGTGTCGTTTTGTTGTTGCTGTTCCTGTAGTTTTTCAAATTTTTGGGTCATGAGAGCTGCACGTTCCTTCTTGAGCATACTGTATTCGGCTGTAGCATCGTCTAATAAAAAGTTGATTTGGTATTTTCCGGCACTTAGGCTGTTAGGTGTAGTTTGGCTTTCAGGTACTTCTTCTTGAGTTTTGGCATTCCAGACGAAATGTTTTTTGTAGATAAACTGAGCCCATTCACGACAATACAAACTTCGCGTATCAGGGTCGCAGGCTCTAAAGCGCATTAATTCTTTTGAGACACCATTCTGCTCTATTCTTAATACTTCTATAGGTGTTTCCATTTGATTAGTTTGTCACAAAGAAAACCGACCAAAATGAAAATATTTTTTTTTGTTGGTTTTTTAAATCCCTCCCTTTTCAAATAATATTAGAAAAGAGCACATAAAAGAAAGAAAATGCCAATTGATTGTATTGACAGAACAATGAACAACAATGGCAAAAGTTTATTTATGCTTGAGATAGAGTTGATTGCACCAGGTCTGAATTACGCGAGACATGTAGAATGAGCGAGGAGACCAAGTCAAATAACTAACATGGTGGCCACCCTAAAGTAATAAAATAGTTGAGCTACAAATACTATCGACTTTTCTTTTGCGTGAGACAAAGATTACTTACAGGCAATACAACATAAGTACATGCAGAGTCAGATCCAGTGACTACGTATAGATAGTCATAATCAATAAACAATAAAAAAGACATAAATCTGTCGTTTGTTGTCATTGTAACTTACCTTCATCATAAGTGGCCTTGAATTTGTTATTGATATCAATTTCAACTAGGGAATCGCGGTTACCAGCAATAAGCAAGAAGGGAACAAGTTTGTTTTGTTCCTTAGCTTTAGGAATGACTTGAGCTGGCGAATGTCTACTCAGGAATTCCATGTCAACTCTATCCAAGTTGGCTACTTCTTTACAAAAGAAACTGGCATGGTGAGGTGCTGACATCATATCCAAAGCGCCACTAAGGCTTACAACACCTCTAACAGAAGTGTCTACATCTTCAAATCCAGGCTGGAATTGTGGATCATTCATTGTCATAGAAGCCATAGCAGACAAATGACCGCCTGCAGAATCACCTACATTTCAAATGTTGAGTCTGTCTTTCTCTCTCATTAGCCTTATCCCATCTTCAAAATATAGTTACCTGACATCACAATAAAGTTAGGATCCCCACCAAAAGAAGCAATGTTTTGTTTTACCCAACGTATGGCACGCTTGACGTCACAAAGGTGAGTAGGGTATGCATTTGTAGGTGCCAATCGATAACCAGCATTGACAACCACCTTTCATATACATGTATGTGTGTGTAAGTTGATGCTATGATAGATAGTACGGTAGTGTATTGACTTACCCAATTGCTATCAGTAAGCAAAATCTTTTCATGAGGATAAAGTGTGTTCTTTGAACCAATTCTCCAAGCACCACCATGTATCAGAATCTAAGCGGCAGTTCGTTAACATGTAGAACTGACAGCAAGTACTTGTTGTCCTTACCAACACAGGTCTAAGTCCATTAGGTTTCTCTCCATACGTGTAGACATCCAACATCATTCTTCTAGGTTGATTATAATCATTATTTGTTGTTCTCAAAGCTTCTTGAATTTCTTCGTTTGTTGCATAGGTAACTATGGATACAAAAAAAAACAAAGTTAGCATTCAACATCTCGACTCATCTGTCAAAATATTTACTGTTAGGATGCTTCTTGATGCCATCAGATGTCCAGAATGGATTGATGAGCTTTTGAAAATCAATTATGCTGATTTTTTTTTAAAAAGAAAAAAGTAAGCCGGAAAATCAATAGATTGAATTTCACATTGCACTACCTTAAAAAACTCTTGAGTGGCTGGCTAGTATGATCCAACTTTTTGATAGTGTCATTAGCAACACTGATTTCAGTCAACATTTCATAGAACAAAGCACCGAGCCCAATGATGTTGATCAGGTCAACAAAGTAGAACAACCAGGCTAAAGTATAATCTAGCAAGAGAGAGCGTCATTAGATACAATCGCCTTTTTTTTATATTCTACTTTTGAACACTTACTAAAGCCACCAAGAAATTTAACAATTTGAATAGAGATTAACTTGAGCATAATCCATTGAAGAGCGAATTCAGTAGCAAGACCAGATAGAATCTCAGCATGCATAACATAGCGTCTGAAATGAGCATAAAAGAAATTTCGAACAGCAGGATAATCAAAGGCGCATACAATAGAGAATGAGGAAATAATAGCCGAGAATATGTATCCCGAGGCAACGAATGCCTTTATGAGCTGAAACATATCAACCACAGGATAATGTATGAAAAAAACAAGCAAGAAAAAGAAAAAGCGATACGCCAAATTAAGTGAGTTTAAATACGAAAAAAAAGGGGAGCTGACGATGATTTTTTTCCCTAAATTTGCGCCTATTGAAATCAAAATGACAGATGGATGATGTTCGGATAAACCAAATAGAAAAGGCTCAACTATTTATTATCCTATGAACGAGCTTACGAACTTGGTGTATTAGGTTAACAGACGATAAAATATGAGAGAAAAAGAGGTTTATGATGAATTGCCTACCATTTGCAAAATTGCCAAGTAGTAGTTTTTTTTTTATTGCAGGTCCAAAAGAAACTAACAATTATTGAGTGAAATCTGAGCTACAAACTATGATTTAAATATGGTAGCAACAGCAACTTCGTGTTTGACCCATTACACCCCCATTCTGTTGTCTTGAGAACTCTTTTTTTTTTCTTCTCAACTGGAAACTATTTAGGGCTGCTTATTCATCAACGCAACCTTCCTTTTATCAAAAAGTTATTAAGGCAGAAAAAAACCAACCAATGCATCTTTTGATCGTCAAATTATTCTTTCAAAGTGAAAAGCAATACAGATCAGGCTTTTTTTTTTTGCACTATTTTCTTTGTTTGAAAGACAATTACCCACATCTATACAGCATTGTTTGGTATTCTACGGAGAAGTAACTGATGCAGCCTTCCAATTTATTTATGGACATTTTAACACTTTTGAATGATAGTAAAAAGATCAATACAAAGCCTAAGCCGCGATTGAGAGCAACAATGTTGTTTTTCAAAGATAACGTCTTGAGTGTTCGTATACCTTTATAAACTGGATTACTGCTTACAAGTATGATGTATGAAAAACAACTTTATACTTTTAGTATGACAACATCATACGCGTGTCTGAGTGTTCCTATAAACTCTTCTGTCGAAAAAAAAAAGATACCCCTTTCAATGATAGACGGTCAAGCCTTTTCAGTGTGTCTGAGAAAAGACAAAAGGGGTCTCAACTTTAGGAATTGTTCTAGAAATGGCCAACTAAATGCAAAAGTCAATCCAAAAGGTATTTGTTCTGTAGTACCAAATTGTCAATGCTAGGAACAACCCGACCTATTTAAAAAAAAAAAACGCGTGAAATGTGATCTGTGCTTGAAATTTTCCCAGTTCCAGTTCAGGACGCGTTTTGGTGAAATAAAATATTTTTTTTCTTCTTCTTTTCTCTTGATTTTTATTTTCCCTTTTTTTTATTATCATGTCTAGACGCGTAAAGACTCAACCCATTACATACCAAGAAATCGAATCTGATATAGAAGATCAAGAAATAGATATCGAAAATTTAGACATTGATAGTTACCTGACTGATGAATTACTTGAGAGCTCTGATAACGACACTAAAAAGAAGAAGAAAAACGTTGCCACTATCAAAAAAACCTTAACAAAGAAAAAGACAACTGGCACAAAGAGAAAGGCACCTGTCAAAAAAGAGCCTACCAAGCGCAAAACATCACAAACAAAACTCAATTTAAGCAAGGTAGGGAAACAAAAAAAAACAGAGAATAGAAGAGAAGTCAATAACGAGCCTGTCTTCGTTTGATAGTCGACACCACCTAAACAGTTATTGTGGGACAAGGATTATATCGAGAAGATATCTTCAGAATACCCTGATACCTACTGGAAGTTTCATGCCGATTCTGGTTACAGCATGGTGAACATGATTAATGCTGATCATCCACTTGAGATTGTGCCGTGCACAATCAACGACCAGGCACCTATCACTACTATGTCACTCTCAGACGACGGTCATCTTCTGGCTACTTATTCTAGTGTAGGTGCAGTCAGAATTTATGATATTGTCAATGATTTCCAGCAACTTCGTAAATTACGTGATGATACAGAGACTCATATTGATGAATTTTACTGTGGTACTTTTGTTCCCTCCACAGAGAAAGGATTGATCGCTGTTGGTGGTAAATTGAAGGATCGCCATCGATGGTCCAGTGAAGATGAAGATAACCATATCTTGCCTTGTCCTATCAAAATTTTTGATCTAGTGACCGCCAAAGTAGTGGGTCGGTTAGAAGGTCATTCTGAAGAAATTCTATGTATCAAGGCAATTCAATTTAAGGGCGAGAATTACTTTATTTCAACGAGTCAAGATGGCTATATCTATAAATGGAAAATGTCAGAGGATTGGACTACACTGATTGAATCCAAAAAGATGCAGGACGAGATTACCTGTATGGCATTTAATATCTCTTTTGTACCCAACACAGGCAACAAGTATTTCATGGCGGCTGTAGATGAACATTTAAGATTGTACGATTTTGAAGAAGCTAAGGTAAGATGATGGACTTGTAGTTCACTTCTTGTTTTTTTAAAAAAAAATGGCATTCTTTTCATCAGTTATTACAAACATTTGAAAACCTTTATTCCTCCTATTGTGATTGCGGTAAATTCGTAAAATGGCTCGACGAGGATCTTTATAAACAAGAGAACAACACAATGGATCTCGACGAATCTCAGTATGCTTGGTTTATCAGTCGAGGTGCAGAACTATGTGACGTTAGTGATGGTGTCTGTAAGTAAATCAGAAAAAAAGAGGTCAAGAGGAAAGAAAAAAAGAGTGCTTATTTGTGATGACTACATAGCTTCTAAACCTAATACATGTACATTACACAAACTGATTTACCCCACAAAACCTGACGAAAAATTTAAACTAGAGGAAGTCAAGCGCTATCAAAGTTCAGAGTAAAGCAAGTTATGTAAATCGGCTGGATGCAAGATGTACTAAATGACTGTTGTATCTATAGTTATCATTCAAACTCATGGCTAGTTAAAATCACATCAAACGGGCGTTACATACTTGCCCCTACTATATATGGACAAATATTTGTGTTCAACATGCTGACTGGCAATGTGTCTGCCATTTTAAAAGATCATCAAGGTAACTTCAAATGGTTCAATAAGGTATGCTTATGCTTATTGGTATTTTATGTATATTGTAGATATGGAAGTGCGCGATGTTATTTTTCATCCGTATAGACCCTTAGTGTTTTCATGTGGTGATGGTAATGACAAAAAAAAAAGATATTTTTTTTTTATTTTCACTTGGACTGATCTTATGTTCTTTAGATGGCTGCGTCAAAGTATATACATACAAAGTCCCTTCAGATGACGATAAGGTAGAAACAGAACTTACTGTTGGCATGAAAGAAGTTCAGATTAAGAAGGAAATGCTAAAATCAGACGCTTAAATCATATCAATAAAACGAGCAGGAAAAAAAAAAAGGTCTTTTCTCTAAAAGGAAAATGTATTTGAAACTTCAAGGAGGAAAATCCTGTGTGAATTCGGATGAAATCGGTAAACAATAGACGGAATCAACCGTAGAATGAAACAAGACCTTTTTGATTCTTTTTTATTATACAATGGGAGTAAGTGAATTAAAAGGATAAGGTGGTATGTGAATAGGTCTGCATAACATAGTGTGCTGTTGTTTACTTTGTTCTTGCTGTTGGAATGCAGCAGCAATAACTGCAATAGAAAGAGCTACTTGTTCTGGTATTGTTGCAACATGAGTCTTGATCTTGGTTTCCACTGAAGTTTGCTTGCTTTCTTCAATTGACATCCATTGCTGTACTTTAGTATCAGAAGGAGGTGCATAGTGTGGTGAAGGAACGAGAACATCTCCTTGTTCACACCATGATTTGCGGTTTACAGAAGCTTGCTTGTTGAGTAATTGTTCAGCCTTGACCAACGTGTTTGACAATAGGAGTTTTTCGCGGATCGAATATTGAGGCCTGCGCCTCTTTTCATCTTTGTCTAGCTTTTTGAGACCAAGAGAGTAAGCCTTGTTGGCAGTCTGTCTAGGCGACATGACAGCAGAAGACTTGGAGTCAGCAATCTGGTTTTTCTTGATCCAAGTAGGAAAGGCAGCCATTTTATATGTAGTGGTAATAATAAGAATTAAAGGTATGAAGAGGGGACGTCAATATTTATAGAAAAGGGAGGGTGAAATAAAGAAAATGTAGACACTAATACAATTGATACACTACTTCTCATTGAACGCAAATAAAGAGAAGCTGTTTTTTTTTCTTGAGATTTCTGGTTTATAATAAATAAGTTGGCCCTTTACTTTATCAAAAGGTGATTCAAAGTGAGGAGAATTTCTTTTCAAGAAAGAAAGAAAAAAAGAAGAGATATATGAAAAAAACTTCTAAAGTGTACGACTATTTATATTTGGAATATCTGAGAGCAGCCTAGAATATGATCTTCAACAGGAATGGCTGAAATCGGAACTATACATGTGCAGTATAGATAATTGACCAATGGTTTCTTCTCAACTTCAAGTACTCATTATTGTCAATTTAGTTAGTACCAATGGACTGAATCAATTTCATATGATTGAATTCCATAGGATCTCTAGAACATGAGCCGTCTAAAGACCTCATTCTTTTTTCTTTATTAGTTGACTTTGCTTCAAGAGCTTAAATTAAGGCGAATCAAACGGTAAAAACAAAGCTATATAGCGAGCATAAATGTAAGCCCTCTATGTTGTTTACGGGAATGAGGGATTTTCTTTTATAACACCGGGTGTTTCTTTGTAGGAGACAGACAAAAAAAAAAAGAGGCAATTGAGTTGACTAGTTTGGGAGTATTTTATTGCTATAACAAGGAGATTGATAGTTACACTAGTCTATGTTGATTGCACAATCTGGCCTATTTGGCTTGGATGATGCCGTTTTAGCAGCACCTCCATATCTACGATTTAATTATACATATCAGTTGCATTGATCGATGGAACAAAAGGGATAGCTTCAAATACAATACACTGAATAAATGTAAAACAACAATTGACTAAATGGGCGATGGAAACAGTATTATTAGAAGCTTTATCAGAGAGCAGCCATCAAAGATACTAAATCATGCATCAGCCTTCCTCCTTATATGATACAGGGAGACAAACAATGACTCAACAAAAAAAAAAGGCTCGAATCGTGTTCAAGAGTACCAACATAGCGTCAAGGTTGTGTGCTTTGTTCAGCAAACATTGTGTGCATGCATAAAAGTATACTTTTTTTTTTCTTTTCTTTGTAAATCAAGAGTTATTCATAATAAAGGATTAAGCTGTTCTTACTATCGTCATCATGCTCGAGCCATGTCTTACTTTAAATGACTGCATTGGATAAAGACTATTGGCTGAATTTGTTGGTTAAATTCATGTATCTTGCTATGTTTATAGACTTTATCGAAATAGCCATTTAGAAAACAGCCAATTTTAGTGTATTTGCAAGCGTCATAAAGAAGACAGTAAGCGTATCACTGACATAAGCAAAATGTATGGAACGGGATTCTCTAGTAACAGTTTTCTTCCGGTAGACTTTACATTATTTGGGATGTACTGTCATGTTGGACAAACTCTTTTGTCTAGACAATTATGCAGTCTATAAAACTTTGTGTATCAAGATGAAACATGGTATTATCAACATACACTCATAGACTATGTATTTTACAGTTGTTCCTTTTTCCCAAAAGAAAGAAAAAAAAGATGTAACACGATGCTTTCTTTCTCTCTTTTTTTTCTTATCCGTTCTATTGACAATTGACTGTATCGATTTAGGCTACGAATTCATCTGGGTAGCAATTTCAGTGATATTGATAATTCAAAGTTGCTATCTCTACATATTCTGTTTTTATAGTTACTGTATTTATTGATTTAGTAATGATTCCTCAGAGATGAGACAATGCAATGATGAACCAGACTAATAAAATAGTAGATTGAAAACCATAAGCATAGTGCCCTACAATACATAACTTTATATTTTGATAATGAAAAGTTATTGTAGAGTATAAGAAGAGATCAAACAATCCAAGTATCCATTTGATAAGAAAGCTATTTCTTATTAAATGCATGCTCATCTTCAAGGTAAAGAAAAACTCGAAGCAAAGTCATTACACGAATAAGAGAAATTTGTCGAGTTCAACTACGTACAATCATCTCTTCTTACCATTTGTTTTTTTTCGATACCTTTCAATTACCCTAAATAAAAAAGGAGGATATACAAAAAGCAAATAACGCACTCAAGAATCTCACCTATAGATATCAAACTAGTCCGAAACGAATTCTTTTATAGGTTGGTTTAAAGGCCTGTCTTTTCCTTTATTTTCGTCAGAAAAGGTACATGATGTAGATTAATGCATTTTGGAATTAGGTTCAGTTCAATTTCAAAAAAAGAAGAAGACTCAAGTAAGTATGCAATTTATTAAGATGTATAAAAAAAAAAAAATCCTCAATTCTAATCGACAAACATGATAGCTTTAACAACCATTGTTTTTATGATGAATATCAGATAGTGTTGTATTGACCTGGAGAGGTATTACAATCTTGTTCTGTCGAGGACCTAGTGTACGTGTTGAAGGGCTTGTGGTACCCGCCTTATCCTCATTATACTTCATCTCAAATTCTATTGCAAAAGTCCATTCTGATGGTGAGTAACGCTTGAAAAATTGACAAGTGGGTGGCTTCCAACTTCGATGATATGTCTTTGCTAACTTGCCACTTGCAATCGGTTGTGTCGCTAGCCCACTGATAGCCTTCAATTCCAGATTTGGGTCTTGTCCTTTCTTCCAACGTAAATAGACATCCATTGATAAAGGATAGTTGGGAGTATCATTAGCTATTACCAAAATAAAAATTAAAGCTGATATTTCTTGTTTTCTTGATCATTCAGCTTACAAGAAGTATGAGCATTTACTATATATTCAATATCGATTGATTTTCCAGGAACAAGTATCTGATTTAGTGCTGGGGCTTTTATGTCAATTAAGGATGGTTCCTGAGCACATACAACTATGATTGCAGCATGTAAAAGAACCAATTGCTTCAAGAAAAACATGGATTTAATCAAATGTAGAAAAAGAAAAAAAAAGTAATAATAATAATAATAATAAAAAAGAGAATGTATCTTAATATACAGTTAGGGAGAACTTTTTTTTTCTCTCCTTGATTCAGTGTTTAAGAATAACGTTTATACAAATACAACTTTAGAAAGAAAAAGTCGATTGCTTTGCGAGGTCTTGTATCTAAATGCTCTGTTTATGCTTTGGCTGCAATGTCTACAGACTGTCTTCTAAAACCAGTGGGTGACTCTTCAGATTGCCAAAGCTCGGGTAGAATTTTATACAAGTCATGAATATCGTCAATTTGATAATCTCCGTGATTTGATGTAGATGCATCGTCTGCAAGATGAATGGCTGTCCAACCAAATTGCTAAGAAAAAGTTAGCCCTGATTATCCTCTTTTTATAAAAAAAGTTAAATAATTACCTTTGCAGCATCGACGTTTTGAGCTGAATCGTCAACAAGATAACATTGTTTAGGGTCAATTGCACCTGCGTCTTTCATTGCTCTAACAAAAGCAGCAGGATCTATCATGTAACATAAGTAACTGACTGTGTATTTTGTCATCAAGACACTTTTTTTTTTTACCTGGTTTACAATTGAAGTTGGGAAGGGCATAATTGGTGTAAGTCAAGCCTAGTAGACAGAAAAAAAAAAAGAAAATGAGTGTTTGATGTTATCATAAACTAAATTCATCAAGTACCATCAAATTCGTTTTCGATACCCAATAGCTTCAAACACCTAAGAGCATGCTGTAGATATAACTCAGTTTAGTCATTTCTTTTTTTTTATTGTTATTTGTCAACTTGCCACTTTGTAAGCATTAGTAAACACCCATTTCTTACAATGCATATGATGAAGCATCTCTCTTAATGGTTCATCTTTGTTGATTAATCCATCCAAGGGTAAAGATTGATCCACCTTGGCATCTTTTTATATATTGGTTATCAATGGAAACATTGATCATTTCTGTAACTTACCATAATCAAGAGGATCTACTTGAAATTCTGTTTGGAGGCCCTTCAATGATGTACCATACAACTTGTGGTATTTCTTTTGTAATCTGGCAGCTAATGTATGACGTCAAGACATCTGGTATTTTTCTAGGGCATTTTGACTTACCTTCTTTCTCGTCTTTAATGCCAATGACATTCACCATATATTCACGGATTCTTTCGTGTTCAAGGATAAGAAATGAGTATACAAGAAGTGTGTTGGTATCTATACAACTTACTTTTGTCTCATCAGACCAAGAACGTTCAATCGCTTGTCCTATTGGGTTTTCTGTTGAATGGATATATTCATCTCATCAGACTCTAAGGTATTCACTTACATATAAGCAGTTGTCTAGGTCAAAAAAGAAAATAGGCTTCAAACTCATTTGTGTGTATAAAGAAAGAGAAAGGTATAATGTGTGGATATCTATCCCTTTTTTTCTTTTAAATTGTCTTTTTATAGATTTTTTTTTTGCGACTCGGGTAGCTGAAAATGAAAGATCTAGAAAAGCTATATCTGAATGAAACCTTCATTCTCTGCATGACAATTTCAGGAACCATCTCGACCTTTCAGACACCGACACCTTTCTCTCTCTCTCTCTCTTCTTTGGCTGCGGTAAGAACATTTGTAAGCAAACAGTAACCATCAAAGGGGTTTATTTAGATACATCACCTTTGATATATTTAAGCAGAACAAAAAAACAACTCAACTGGATTACGTTTCAGACACACTTTAGAAACCTGTGCATGAAATCCTCTCTCTCTCTCTTGTCCGCAGTTAATCAGCTTGTTTTGATTTGACCTGAGTTACTTTATTCAGAAAATTATGATTCATCATTCTAGATTATCTTGTCATTGGATAAAAAAGCATCTTATCACAGATTTTAGACTGCTCAACTACAGAAATCAAACATACTCTGGAATTACACTCTATAAGAAACATAAACGACAGCGATGCAGTCCAAGTGATAGCATTGCTGATGAATTTAGATTCATGTTTGGTATACACAAAGAAGAGATGGTCAAGGTGAATAAAGTACTTGAGCATCTGTTGTCAATCAAGCACAAGTGTTGGTCAAAAAAGCACTCTTCTGTCTAATGTGTTGCTCTGTCTCAAGGGTTGCTATCTATGAGTCTTGAAGACAACAATACATACTTTATCTCAATTGATAGCATGACAAGAGACGCAAATAACTTGTGTAAAGGCTATAGATGTCATTCTTGAATGTAAGCTAAAAAAAAAGAACTGCTCTCTACAAGATGGCACATTTATGTGATCTAGAGTTCCCCCCCCCACTCCAATGTACAGCTTGAACTTCCCCCCCTTTTTTTCTTCCAATGACCTTTCCCTTCTTTTTTTTTTTAAAGCATAAAGAACATTTGTGTAACAAGTTGTTGCCTTTTTCGGGATCATCTCTTTCACTATGCAAGCAGCTTAAATATGCCTCTTTTTTTTTTTCATTCAAAACCTTCAGTTCAACTAAACAGGAGTTTAACAATCTCAATTGCATTCAAAAGAGAGAGAGAAAAAAAAGCACAATTTCTCACAAGTAGCCAAAAAAAAAAGAGGTGTGACTTTGCTTTCAATTTTTTTATTATTTTTTTTTCATATACAAATGAAATTCAGGCCTTTTTTTTTTCCTATTTTTAAACAAATCCAATGTTTAGATTAATTGCTTCAAAAGCCCCTTTGGCCAACGTAAATAAAAAAAGGCTAAAAAGGCCTTGATTCGATATTTGGAAAACTGAATCGATTGACCCGCCATCTTTTTCATTAGATTGCTGCCCGTAACGCTGCTGTCAAGTCCGTTCGTGCTCCTGTTGCTACTCAATTCTATCGTTTCTACAGTTCCCCTGCTGGTAAAAAACAAGAAAAACAATGGATTCATATTCAATGCTCATGTTTTATATAGAAACTGAATACGATGTTGTCGTTATCGGTGGTGGTCCCGGTGGTTACCCTGCTGCCATTAAGGCTGCTCAACAAGGTCTTAAGGTAAGATAAAAAAAGGGGTTATTTGTTGTTGTTCTATAACTTTTTTTTCTTTTTGAAAAGGTTGCTTGTATTGAAAAGCGTGGTTCTCTCGGTGGTACTTGTTTGAATGTCGGTTGTATTCCCTCCAAGGCCATGTTGAACAACTCTCACATCTACCATGAAGCCAAGCACGGTCTCAAGAGCCGTGGTATTGAAGTGTCTGATGTCAAGCTCAACTTGGACAACATGCACAAAGCTCGTGTCAAGGCCATCACTGGCTTGACCAAGGGTGTTGAATTCTTGTTCAAAAAGTACGGTGTTGATTACGTAAAGGGTACTGGTTCATTCAAGACAGCTCATGAAATTGCTGTTGCCGGTCTGGATGGTGCTGAATCTACCTTGAAGGCCAAGAATGTGATTATCGCTACTGGTTCCGAAGTCATGCCTATTCCCGGTATCGAGATTGATGAAAAGAAGATTGTTTCCTCTACTGGTGCCTTGGAACTTGCTCAAGTGCCCAAGAAGATGGTCGTGATTGGTGCTGGTGTGATTGGTCTTGAATTGGGTTCCGTTTGGTCCCGTCTTGGTGCCGAAGTCACTGTGGTTGAATACCTTGATGCCATCGGTGCCGGTATGGATCCTGAACTCGCAAAGAATTTCCACAAGGTCTTGCAAAAGCAAGGTCTCAAGTTCAAGCTCGCTACCAAGGTCAATGGTGCCAAGGTAGAAGGTGATATTGTGAAGGTGGATGTTGAAGCTTCAAAGGGTGGCAAGGCCGAAACTGTAAGTGGATCATCAAAAAGAAAAAAAGAAGCGTTACTTATATTTCTTTTTTTAAAATAGCTTGATGCTGATGCTGTCCTTGTTTCTATCGGTCGTCGTCCTTATACCACTGGTCTTGGTTTAGAGAACGTCGGTGTCGAACTCGATAACCGTGGTCGTGTCGTTGTTGATTCTGAATTCAAGACAAATGTTCCCAGCATTCGTTGTATTGGTGATGCCACCTTTGGTCCCATGTTGGCTCACAAGGCTGAAGATGAAGGCTTTGCTGTCTCTGAAATGATCTCTACTGGCCATGGTCATGTCAACTACGATGCTATTCCCTCTGTCATCTATACTCACCCTGAAGTTGCCTGGGTTGGTAAGAATGAAGCTCAATTGAAGGAAGAAGGTGTCAAGTACAAGACTGGTTCTTTCCCCTTCGTTGCCAATTCTCGTGCTCGTACCAACGATGATACCGATGGTCTTGTCAAGGTCATTGCTGATGCTGAAACTGATCGTATCTTGGGTGTTCATATCATTGGTCCCAATGCTGGTGAAATGATTGCTGAAGGTGTTTTGGCTATGGAATATGGTGCCTCTGCTGAAGATGTCGGTCGTACCTGTCATGCTCACCCTGTAAGTTGATGATTAAAAAAAAAAAAAGAAAGAAAGTATGCTTATCTGTTTGAATTGTGTATAGACTCTTTCTGAAGCTCTTCGTGAAGCTTGTTTGATAGCTTCTTTTGGTCAAGCCATCAACTTTTAAACAGCTCTTTAGAGAGAGAGAAAAGTGGATCATACTCTGTAGAATATAATAAATTTGCAAGGCCATCCTTGTATAGACTCTAGCAAAAAAAAAAAAAAGAAATATTTATGTTTACGTTGGTTACTCCTAGTTTATGAAAAGAGGGGGGGTTTAAAGAGAGATGCGAGCATTTTCTGTGCGTTAAATAAGAAGCCATTGTTGCATCTAAAAAAATAAATGATGGCCCAAAGTGTAGATTTAATATGACAGATGTTTATTGATACAAAGGAGCTTATTTCACTTCCCTTTGGCAAGAGAGAGTTTCTTATTCACAAAAAAAAAAAGACCTGCAAAAAAGGAGGAAAATGCCTATGCATGGATGATGATTCCCATTTGAAAGAAATCGAAAAAGGAAAAAAGTGGTCAGATTGGACCCTCTCTCTCTCTCTTTTTAAAAGGCAAGTGTTTAAAACCCCTCTCTTTCGAGAGATACAAAATAGGAGACAATGAGTGAATTTATAAACAAGTTGTGTTTAAGGGCATCTTTTTAAGAAGTGCCTTCAACAAGGTTATACAGATTGTCCTCCTTTTTTATTGATAGAAGTTTTAGAGCCAATTGGTGTATGGGCCAAACGATGATCGAAAGTGTGTTGTGACAGAAAAGGAAATACATGCATTGACAACCCTTAGTTTTGAGTGCTAGAAATAGTAGTAGTAGTTAATAGTAGCATATTTTCCCTCAAATAAGATCTATTGATTACAAAGGGAAAGCACCAATTGCTTGAATGCTTAGATAATCTTTTTTTTTAATTTTTATTTTTAGAAGATTGTAGGACAGAAAGAGAAAAAGTAGATTAGCGATCTAATGAGAGTTCAAGCAGATTTTCTACTAAAATGATCTTTTTTCTTAAAGAGGCCCCTCTGTTTTATTCTCTTAAAGACATGTAATTATTTTAAAGAGGTTCATCACAAAAGTGCAGAAAATGGTACGAGTTCCAAAAGATCATAAAATGATATGCAGTGTAAGTTTTTTTTTTTAGCATGATGATCATTTCTTTATGGTTGCACCATGATTTTAATTAAACAATGTTGAAAACTCTATCATGGAAATCCCGATTGTTTGTTATTTCAACAGGTTTAATCTGACGATTTAAAAAAGGCTGAGACACTTGAGCTTTAATGTATTGACAACATCTTTTTAAAACGCCAACACATGTGCCTGATTATTATTTCTTTGAAAAAAAAAAATTGAAAAAAAATAAATAAATAAAATGCGCCTAAACTCAAAAAAAAAAAAAGAATTCTTCATCAGAAACATTTTAAAAAAAAAAAATGACGTTAAAATAGCCTATTGTCATCAAATCATGATTTCCTTTTTTAAGCTTCGGGTCTATCCCGTATCTGTCCATATTCGTTAATTACCTGGTTCACAATGATTGGTCAGCAAAAATAATCGTTTGAAATAAGGTTTAATTCTCTAAAAGGAAATAAAAACAAGACGAGGTAGAAAGGGGGAGGAGAAGAAAAAAAAAAGTAGACATGGGTCATATGATCTTGATGACCTCTCTCTCTACTAACTTTTTCTTTTCTTTGTTTGTTATTTTCATACTTTGCAAGAACAAAGAAAAAAAAAAGCAACTTCTTTGTTATGGATGCACGTGCAATTATGACTATTTTATCATTCCATGGCTGATGTTGAAAAAGCAAAAAGTTTTCTCACCGGTAATGCGAAACATGACCAACCAAATTCCCGCTCAGCTAAACTTACACAAGAAACTTCCATTCACCCCCCATCCTTGGCTAATTCGCCCCCCCCCCCTCCTCTTTTATCTTTTTTTTGTCCTCCGAAAAACCCGCTTGAAACCCATAACTACAATCAAGCTCCCTTTTTGTCTTGTGACCTTTTATCCTTCCCCTCCCCTAACTTTTTATTTTTTTTTCGGTTTTATTTTTTCTATCCTATAAATACCAATCCATTTTTTTTTTTTTTTTTTTTTTTAAAAAAATCAAAACATGTCTCAAAAAATCGACCTAAACACAGTCACAGCTACAGTAGATGATGCTGAGTTATTAACCATACTTGGATTATCCTCCATGCCCAGTTCACCCATGTGTAACACATTGGCTGTTCTTGACTGGGATGACATGCCCGAACTTTCCGAAGAAGAAGAAGAGGATGATAGTTCCAGTGTGATGACCAGTAAACGTAAACACTCGGATGATGATGATGTCTTTGCTGAATTTGACTTTGTTGAAGTACCCTTGATGGCTAATGAACAAACTAAAGAGGAACCAGAACAAAAGAAACGAAAAGTCCTTCAACCTTCCTTTGTGGATGATGCCAATGAAGAAACCTTGCTGAATCTCAATCTAAACCTTCAATTAGACGATGACATTCAATTGGCTCTTGACTTGATCTCTTAACTCTATTTTTATTATTTTTATGCATATATCGCTTATATACCTCTCTCTTTTTTCTGCATTCATCCCCCCCCCTATATGTATATACAACATCTTGTACATTTTTTTTTTCTAACAAAATAAAGAAAAAAAAAGGCCTTTATACAGCATTAAGAAATGGGGTTTATGAATACAAATTAAAAAAAAAAAAAGTGAGTGTATAGAATGGTATATAAAAAAAGAAAATAAATAAGAGAATTTTTTTTTATACATGTTGGCGACGTGCATCAATTGCATGCATATCAGGTACACCTAATTCAGCCTTTTATAGACATTTTAGAAAGTGTTGCCATTTTTTTTTTACTATTTTTTGGTTACCTTGGATACACAATTGGATTCAGACTCCTTTTGTTGTCTTTCTTTTAATTGTTGTTCACCACACTGATAAAAACCACATGTTTGCTAATTTCTCTCTTTCTTTAACACACACACACATACTTATTGTCTTTCTTCTCTTACCTGAGACCAACTAGTACCACATCGCCAACAGAATCGATAACCACATAATAAACAATCTACCTTATTACAACCCTCATCACGATTGATCATGACTGAACAATTAGGACATGGGCGACTAAAAAGAACAATCATTAGACTGTATTCAACATATTCAACCAAAACACACTTTACGTATGGTTTAGTTTCCATTGAATGGTTAATTCAGTAGAAGCATCTGTTGTGGTCAATTGAGACTGTAGGTTTTCTAAACAACTCTTGGCTGGATGAGCATATTCACCACACTGTAGACAGAGACGATCACCACATTGACCACTAACGAGGATGTTAACATGATGGGAAAATGACGTCAATAGACTTACCATGTCTCTGTAGGAAAATTGGCAACATGCCAAAACTGAGTTTGTTTCCATGTCTCGGGTACCACTTCTAAAGCCACCAACTGTCTTGAAATGTCAGAAGCCTGATCATAGAGATCAGCCTGTTGAGCCACTGCACTACAGAGCCCAGGTACCAACTGATGATAAAGATCCTGTACTTTACCAATTCGAAAACTCGATCCAGTCTGTTGACAGAATATCAAGAATGAATCCAACAGGTCAGACAGACAGTTGGCCATCTTTGGATTCTTTACACTCTCTGTCAATCTAGCTAGATCACTGGCCATTTTCTCAAGTCGACTTTTTCAAGATATCAATAGCATTGTTTATCATTTTAGCTTGTTGAATTTACCTTTCTCTTGAAATGCCTTGTGAACGAGGTGATTGACAGGGTGCAACAGGTGTTTGACAAGTGGGGCAGTGACGACTGAATGGACGATAGGGTTGATTGTATCGATTGTATTTCTCAATAATCCTAGGTGACACATAACGACTCCATTCTGATTGATGAATAATTTCTTGGCAGACTAAAATGAGAGAAAAATAAGATAATTATGTGATGGCTTGACTCGCCTTTTCTTACCTGGGCATTTAATACGAGCCACACCTAATCCCCATGATTGATTGACAGTTTCTTCAAGATATCTAAACAAAGAATGTGGTCAAAACAAAGTGAAACAAGAACTATAGATTACCTTGAGAAACAATCTTGACAAAACTGATCACGACATGATTCCAGGCACAGACTATAGGTTTGGTCAAGACAGATAGAACATCGCTGTAACCAGAAATACATGTTGTTCATCTCATCTTCTGTTTCGTGATGTCTATTGAATTTATCGTTTCGTCCAGGGAATTCTGTATGATGATGATGTGCAGATATTAGCTTATAAGCCCAGCCAATGACAAATGATAAGGATCGTAAGAAGATGGCAGGCATCAGTAATGCTGGATAGAATACATAAAAGAAAGGTAGACAGTAACAGAAGAGTAGATTGGCAATATTGAATTTAGCAAATATATCTTTTGTTGTCCATTCTGGTCTTGGTGTTTCCATGATTGGTATGTTGAAATAGAGTGAGAAAAAGAAAGAAAGAAAAGAAAAGAATTGGAGGGAAAAAAAAAAAAGAAAGAAAATATAGAAATGTGTGAGTAATGTATTCTCTGTGAAAAAAAAAAAAAAAGCATAAATATTCGATTAAAAGTCAGAAAATAGTCCAATTTATGGCTAAATAGATAAGGAGAATAAACCCCCTCTCTCTCTCTCTCTCTCTCTCTCTTTGCAATATCCATAGATTGGTTCATTTGTTTATTTGTTTGTTTTTCGGAGAGATTTAACTTTGACATGAAACAGTTACTTTTTTTTTTCTTTTTTTTTTTTTTTTTTATCGGGTTGCTTAGTGACTAGAATGTGTCTGCATATCTCAACTCTTTCATGACGCAATAAAATAAGAGATTCAATGTCAAAGATGTTGCTAGGTAACAAATAGACTGATGTGTTGCACAACTTATTCTTTCTCTTTTTTAAACCAAACTTCTTTGACTTGTATACACACCTATCCATAAAATACCTTGAATAGAAGACCATGTAGATCTCTTTTCTTTCTTTTATTAAAAGGAATTATGTCATTGTTCAATCATCTAGAATCAAGTCATTTCTTGTCTATCAGTTAAAAAGTAACATTCTTGATACCATAAAACAATCAAAACTCACTATACATCAATCCATAATGACAACAAAGCTATGTGTCCTATTGTCTCTTGACATGATTGATTTACAGTATCATTCTACAGCAAGGGAATATGACAATGAGTAGTTAGATGATTGAAAAAAAACAACAAATAATATGTGTGACACAGAAAACACGCATTGTATACATCATTTCCAAAAATAGGTGAAAAGTTTTTTTTTTTTTATATATACTGAGAGACTGTAGTCTTGTGATAAACTTGGTCAATCAACTCAAGGTTATCTATAGAACATGGAAAACGTGACCAAGAGAAAGGATGTATGATTTTACATTAAATCTAGGCATGATTCCTTTATTGACTGAATCAAGCTATTTATCTCTTTTACCAGTGTAAAGATAGTTTCTCATTTTAGAGTGAGTAAAGGAGCTCACTATAACAAGAGGGATTCTCAAGTAATCGACGCATACACTTGAGCTTTATAGATGAGGAATTACTTGCTATAGGAGAAACTATAGCTATTAACCAAAGAATGATCTAAAACAACAGCCCTAGGAAAGAAGATCACCAAAATGCAGTCTATTTCGACCACTTTATCAATTTGTCAGCACCCCTCTTCATTGGCCCCTAGCAAATGTATTATCATCAAGACAGTTTTATAGAGTGTAAGGTGAATACATTTTGAAATGTACTTTTTTTTACTGACAACAAAAAAAAAAGTCCAACTGCCTTAGTATATATAAAAAGCTAATATTGCTCATACGAATGAACTGTTGAGGATTCTATAGCATCCAATCAACCTGTGCATTAAGTAAGACTGATATACATCATCGAGGCTACAATAGTCTGTTTACAGAGTATTCAAGTAGGATTGCTACCCTCTTGAATCAAGCAATCACTGTATAAAATTAGCTTGGTTGTACCTGAGATTAAGAGAGAGGGCAGGAAATGGGCCATAGTCGTTCCGGTGAGTGGCTTCCTTAAAAAAAAAAAAAGCTTAATTTTCTTTTTCTTTTTTTATAGTTTTGGGGGGAAAGACAATCTATTTCCGGAAATGGTGTAGTTGGGTTTCCTTTTCATTCATGCGTGTCATGGTTTTTTTGTTATGTTTGTACAACACATAAATTCGAAAACGGGATTTAGTGTAACAAAGATAACAGGAATTGACTCGAGTTTAATTAGCTTATTTTTCTTAGTTACATCAAGAACATGATTTTATGCAAAAAAAAAAAAAAAAATAGTCAATCAACAATATACACACACACACATCATTCATGTTGTTATTCAGTAATCACACAACAACAAGAAAGCTGCTTCTTCCTCTTCTTTACTGTAGTTTCTTTTCGTATCATTAAAATGGTGGTGATTTTCCCAACTCAAGCAAATGAGTCAGGAACAGTTTGTGACGTAAGTTAAACAAGACAAGCTTCTTTTCATAAGAAGAGACAAAGACTGTATGCTTATTTTATCATAACATATGATATATACCAACATAAAAAGAACATGTCTATTCTATACACATTCTAATCTATACTGCCTGTTTTAAAAAGGGAGTTCTTTAAGCCATTTGCATAGAAACATCATGGTCTCTTTATTGCCTTGGATGTACCTTTAACATGTCTTCTTTGTATTGGCTTTACTAGCTGGACTCGTCAAACCAAATGACATCATTCCACTGGTTGACAGAACCAACATTCTCTACAGTAGGAAATTTGGATTTCCCCTCTTCCATGTCCTAAATGACAATCTCTTTGGGGGAGGTCTTTTAAAAGAATAGCACTGTACTTATTAGTCAATAAGACCAATGTGTTGGTTATGGACAAGATGATTTAACCCAGAACACAGGGTGTTGAATAACCCCTCCCTCCCCTTCCCAGGAAGCTTAATTTCATATGTCATTTCTGTTGCATTATTTATTCTCTCTAATCATGTTTTGTCATTCCCTTGATTCTGATACAAATGGCAATAGATGATGTCAGCTTTCTACTGTTCTATCGTAACACTTTATAAGACTGTTCATTTACTGCTATTAATCTGTCTGTGTAATCCCATTCAAGGTTTATTCATATATATTGATGTAATTCTCTATCACGGCGATCTTCAAACCCAGCATCATATGATGTGATTGATTCATGGTGTTTATTAAGAAGTGATGTAATCTTTTTTATTTTTTTTATTATTATTATTGAGAAAGAAAGAGATTGGTATGTTTGCCCCTAGAGAAGGGAATAAAGAAAAAGAAACGAGTGATGCGTATGTACGGAAAGGAAATTCCTTGATTTTGTTTGGTGGGGGATAATGTACAAGAAGAAGAAGAAGAAATAAACATTTAAATTATAATAAGAAGTGTCTAATAGAAGCCATTTAGAGGCATAGGTCCAGTGGAAAGTTGACCATAGGGCATACTTGGAAATGAAGAGTTATTTACATTGTTGGTAAGTACTTGTTGTTTCATGATTTCTTCATTTCTCTTTTTATGTGCTTCTCGTTCTTTCTTTTGTCGACGCCATTCTTTTCTCATCTCTTTAAATTCAGCAGGATGTCGTTTAGGACCCTAATGAACAGTTAGGTAATTCATTCTATTTAAAAAAAAACACACACACACTTACATGTTTTTGCATGCTAACATGGGCATTCAAATGATTCAGTGTACCATATGCCTTTGTGCAGCCAGGCCAATTGCAGTGGTATAAACGTTCAATTTCATCATATCGTCTACGAGGTCTCTTTTTTTGATTTGTACCAGGAATGGCAACAAAAGAATAGATCTTTTCAGCAGAAGAAGCACTTGAACTAGACATCTGACGAGACCGCGTTTGTTGTGTTGAAGGTTGAATATGGTCTTGAGGCATCATGGTGGGTTGTAAGATATAGGTAGGTTGTGCCATACTAGTAGGTGCTGTTGTTGTTGTTGTTGTTGTTGTATTAGAAAGGTCTGCTTGAGAAGCCATCATGGCAACGGCTGCTGCTGTGGTAGGATCATTGGAAGGGTCTATTTGGTTTGAATACATTGATTCCAATGGTAGGTTGGAAGGAAAACTGACTGGGTCCATCAGAAGGGTGTTGAGAGGAGGCTGAGGTTGATTGAATTCGTTGTTGAAATACATTGGTTGTTGTGGTTGAAGTGGATGATACATGGAAGCTGCAGCAACAGCGGCTGCCATGTCAGGATGGTTATCTAGTTCTGTTGAAGGTTTCATGGGTTCTGTCTTTTTGATTTTAGAATCAGGAATCAATTGAGAAAGTGGTGGTAAAGAAGGTAATTCGAGTTGTTGAAGATAAGCAGATGATTGTTGTTGTCTTCTGTTTAATAGACCACTTTTGGCTATTTTGTTGTTGCTTGGTTTTATGGTAGGATGAGTCAGTGCAAAATAACCAGCATTTGTTTCTGTCGTAGATTGTGTCATGACTGTATTGAATGCAAAAACAAGTTGAAAGAAAATAAGCTATAAGTTCGAGATAAAATAAATAAAATAAAAAGGGAAGAAAGAAGCAAAAAGATTGGTCAATCCTCCTTTTTATTTAAACACAAATCATTTTCTACTCTTGTAAATTTTTAAGGCACAGAAAAATGAGACTTTTCTACTTTGAGTACTGACATTTTACAGATACGTCATAATGTTGTCTAAATAGGGTTAGTGCTTTTGCGTGCGATAAAATATAATAAAAAAAAAATTGAGTCAATCACGTCCAATAAACGTGCATTTCATCTTTTTTGGCTGTGACGCTATGTACCCTCCTTCTCTCAAGGTTTTTTTTTTTGTTGTTGTTGTACTAAAATTAAAGTATCGCTGCAATAAAGATATGACGCCTAATTTAAAAAGAAAGAGAAACGTCGCACTTTTAAAAAATGTCATACACAAGTTTCCGGAAATAGATTGCTTATGAACAGAAACAAAGAAGATAGACGATCAGAAATGACACTCTTTTTTTTTTTATGAAATAAAGTGTGTGTGTATATCATCAGAAAGTCTCAATTGTTACAAGTGAAGAGCATTGCTTGAAACTTACTTTGGTCCCGAGGGGATCGACAAAGAACGCCCTTTGAAATAGACCCCAACAAAAAAATCGCATTTTGGAAACTTTTGTGACATTTAACTGGAATACAAGAGGCAGTTGAAATGTTTGATCTCTCTTTTGCACTGTTCCAATCAACATTGAGATGACATCTTTTGATGGATTCAATACTGAGTGTTTCTTCAAAATGCTAGTCATCGAGAAACTGCTTATATATTCTCTTTTCCTTTTATCAAAGCTCTATATCTCAACTGAATTTGGTCCATGTAGAGTTTTACTTGAGCAAATGAATGTCGGGTGAAAGCTAAAGCAATAAGTTTGATTGAAGTAAAGATATTAAAGTACTTGTTCAGCAGACACGTATATTGTTTTCGTATTGATCGAAAAAGCTTATTTTGTACTACAAATTGTCAATCATTGGTTGTACAACTGCCTTCTTTTTTTTTTTTTAAAAAAAAAGAGAGAGTACTTGATGTCTTTCTGCCTCTTGATCTTGTTGGTTGCTATTGTCTGGTTTAATCCTAAACATGCTTCATTAGCGCACCTGTTTACGAGAGACCTTGAAGTGCAAGAACCATTTGGAGTGATCACACATACTATTTGGAAGAAGAAGCAAAGAATTAGTTTACATACAAAGGACAGAGTAGTAGATGTGCGTTTCTTGAAAGAGCTGTTTTCATTTGTATGAAGTTTACTGCAAAATGATGATTTTAAAATGGGAGTTTTCCTACTAGTTTGTTTCTAGCAAGTTAAATATCATCTTTAGTGTCTTATTGTGTTGAAAAAAAGATAGTTTGTCTAATAAGGATAGAAGATAAATTAAATGCGTACTTGTGTAGATGATTTGTTTGATGAGAAATAAAATGGATTCTATAAACAATCAAAAGTCTCATTTTTTTTTTAGTTTGTTTAAAAAACGCTATTTATCAGAAAACAAACTTCTTTGTGCCTGAAATATCTGTGTATCCGCTGAATAGCTGAATTATTCTAAGGTATGAACAGGGGATATATACTTTGGCTTTCATATATCATCTTGTACCATACTCGCTGCATTAAAATACGATGAAGATGCTATTTTAAAGCTTTGCCTGAGTAAACAAGAGAAAGTTTTTTCTATACTAGGAATCACAGCGTAAATCCAACATGCCTCATTTATTCTCTTTATTTGCTTATGCTTTCTACAAAAGGCATGAGTACTGCGTTTCTCTTTCTTAAGAGAAAAAGATCTCCACTGACAATAGATAAAAGACAACTGTAGTTGCGCATTGACCATGAGTTACCATTGGTGTGACCATTTTAATTCAATTGACCTGATCTGGACAGAAACGTGATCCATTTTATTATTCAGGCTGAGTTAAGTGTCAATCTGGCAATCAATAATTTACTACTGTGTTCCTATAAAGAGCTTTTTTTTAGGCTCTGAAGCATGTTCTATACTCAAAAAAAAAAAAGATGGCTACATTGTTCTTGACAAACACAGCTGAAATGGTAATATGGCAAAGGTGAAAAAGAAAAAGTATCATTAAAGCGTGCTCCCCCAACTCTTGTCAAATTTACCTCTTGAAATAGCAAAGAAAATGTATGATAGTAAAAGAGAAAGCTCTATAGTTGATGTTGTTACAATATTGTCTAGAGCAGATTGAACTATAGTTAAAGATGTTATTGAGTAAGGTATGTCTGAGTGGAAGAGAGAATTCATAGGACGAGCTGAGAGGGATTGACAAAGAGAACAACTTGCATGAACAGTCCTTTTTTGATAATAAAGATGGTTGAGATGGCTTTCCTTGAGGATTAAGCTAAATTTCGGAACGGAGGAAGAGTCAAATGAGAGTGGATGGAAAACTATGCTTAGTGCAATACACACATCTCAACAGCAGTAAAGTGAGCTAGTTTACGAGAAATAGAAACCAAATTTGTGTTTGTATTCAAAACTTTTGGAAAGTTCAAGTGATACTTTATCTGTGCATTTTTAACAGGTAAGAAAGAGATCTGTATAGGAGAGGTCGATATGTTTGAAGCTATAAGCATTTAGACAGAAAATAGATGTATTCATAGTTGCATGGATGGAAGGCACCTTGTATCTTTTACATTACGTGTCATTCAAATTGTCTTGATAAACACGGCTTTTTTTTTTTTAACGAGTTATAACTAAATCCCACAACATTTGACATTTGAATCTCCTTTTATGCAAGTACAAAATCTTGCGTTCAATGATTTCAAGCAATGAGTGTAGTGAAATACATCATTCTCTTATAAAGGCAAGCAATGTGTTGTTTCTATCACAATTTTAAAATCTCTAAATTTCATAACCTTATAACTGTAAAGTCGTTTTTTTCCATATTTGGAAGATAGGATCTAGGAAGGAGGGAAGAACCGTTAAGACATGGGTTGGTTCGTATCACATCTTTCGTCTTTATTACGACAACAAGGGAGAATTAGAAGCGCAGAAAAAAAAAGGTTGGGTAAGCAAATTTAGCCCCCCCTCCTCCTTCTTTTTTCTTAACCTATGACGATGATTACCAAAGATCAAATTATGCGATGTACCACATTATTGTTGATCGCCACTATTTCTATTTCTATAGCGTCATGCCTTTTTTTTATATATATGAAAAAAAGTACCTTGATTAGTTCAAAAGAAAAAGAGCATTACGATCTTAAACGGGGGGGAAAATCAGACAAATAACAGTAACAGAACCTTGTCTGAAAGGATCTCTTTTCTAAGCTACTCAAATACCTTTTTTTTGTATCCTTTAGTTTGACTGATATTTCTACAAACTCCAAAAAAAAAGAAAGCGCATCTCTGTTCCATTATTATAAAAGAGAAAGTTGCTTTGCTCAATTTCGAATTATCTATCAAATGTTTATCCTTAAAGATAGCTTGCCTCTCTTTCTTTTATCAGCTTGTTTGATCTAGTTTTGTGCTGTTCAGTCAATGTTACTCTTGTACCTTATGTATATACCCTTTTTTTTTTTGGGAGATTTTCTTGTCAAACAAATTACAAAAATGCACTGCTTTGGTAGAAATAAAAGAACCTTTACATGTTACTTTTACCTGTCGTTTCCTTCAATCCCTCCTCTATCCTTATCTGCTTCCTCTCTCTCCCATTCAATCTTAATGCGACTACTTTTCTATTAAAAAGGGACTGCGGTTTATTTGAGTTTTCTTGATGATACCAGCTTTTATAAATTTAATATTTTTTTTTTCTCTCTCAAGCTATTATAGAATCCACATGTTTACAAATAGATTAACACAACAGTTTCTAAAAACTTCATTGCGACGACCAGTCACCAAAGTAAGCAGAACAGCATGTCTTTGACAGAATTCTTTTTTTTTAAAACACACTGCTTTTCTACCAAAGTCACCTTTAGCAGTACCATCACTTTGTTATACAAAGCCTACACCTATTCGTTACCGTTCTTATGGCACAAAAGCACCTCCAACTCCACCTCCACCAAAGGTATAAACAAGAAGTCCCTTTTTTTTTACTCTTTCAAGATCAACAACTCATTTTTAACATAGACATTTACTTGGAAATCAGCTGTTGTACTTGCTTTGACAGCTGCTGGTTTGATCGTGTATTTCAGAAACGAAAAAGAAAAACTAGTGGCCCAACGCAAAAAGAAAGAGCGAGACAGTATTAGAGCATTAGGTCGTCCTCATATCGGTCAACCATTTGAATTACTCAACGTGAATGAAAAGCGCATGATGTCTTCAGAAGAATTAATGCAGGGTCAGTTTACAATGATTTATTTCGGTTTCACTCATTGCCCAGACATTTGTCCCGAGGAACTGGATAAGATGGCAGAAGTGACAGATGCAGTAAAAGCAGAATTTGGCGAAGGCATCTTGACGCCTGTCTTTATTACGTGTGATCCTTTACGTGATACAGAGGAAGTTGTGAGAAATTACGTGAAGGACTTTCATCCAGATCTCGTTGGCTTCACAGGTCCTACAGATGAGCTCAAGAAAGTGGCAAGGTCGTACCGTGTCTATGCTTACACACCACCTAATGTATCACCTGAAGATGATTATTTGGTTGATCATTCCATCTTTATCTACCTGATGGATCCTCAGGGTCGATTTGTTGATTGTTATGCTAGAGACACAACAACTGATTTCGTGTTGAATAGTTTCAAGAATTATATGCAAGATTACCTTGCTGATGGTGGCAAACTAAAGAATCTCAACAAGAAATAATTGGAGATTTTTGATAAAAAAAAGGTACACACATAACAGTCAATAGGGTTATACCGAAAAGCGTACTTGTGTGATCTAGGAGAGGGGGGAGAGGAATCTATTGTAATCCCAATTCAAAAGAGGGGGGAGGATAAGTCTTCTAATCCAATATGCTATTCTTGAATAAAAATGTATGATTTATATAATATGAAAAAGTTTTGAATAAAAACAAATAGATATATGATGCGTGCTCTAGTGTACAGAAATAAGTGTAAAGAGGGAGGGGTGGGATTGCAGAAATAGGCCAAGAAAGGAAAGTTGTATAGAGGGATTAGTCTTCCATAGTAACATCCTGTGTAGTTGTAAGTCGAACACCTCTCTTGCCGTTATCTGCCTTGCTAATGCCTGCAGCACGATCAGCCTATAGAAGAAAAAGATTAGATTTACAACCATATTTACCTCACTTTTTTTTTTTTTTTACCTCTTCTTGTGTATATGGCTCATCTTCCAACTTCTTGACTCTTCTCTTGTGCAATTTGCTCTTCAAGTGTTCGGTTAAGTGGTTTTCACTGATAAAGTGTCGACTAATAAACAACTGGTCAGACAACCACTCAAACACACAACAAATCCATTCACTTACGCACACTCGACACAGTAAAACTGGCCGAGACCTGGCAAATCTGTATCAATCTCCTGGTGCTTTTTTTTATCGATATTCTCGGGTTTCAAGTCATCGTGGATCTGATCCAGATCACGAGTGTATGCTCTGGTACGTTGTTTACGATAGTTGTCACGAATACCGTGATGTGTTCTCTTGCGACGAAGTCTAGCCGAATATTTAGCTCTCCATCTTATTGCTAAAGTTACAATAGCTTACCTTCCCATAGTTGTTGAATCAATACAAAAAGAAAGGAAAGAAAAAAAAATAATCAACTATAATAAGAACATTCATTCAAGCAAAGACTCAAATGAGGCCCTGATCGAAAAAGAGTCACTCTGTGGCTGAGCCGTGCAATGTCCAAAGTGGGAAGGAGCTTTTTCTTTTTTTTTTTTTTTTGGTTTCCCTAAAGTGTGATTTTTATGCATGATGAAACGCTCTCATGATGTGACGATTGACGAGAAAGTTGCTTTTGACAGCTTAATACAGAACAAGGAGCTGATACAGGGACTACTGAGTTGTGGCTACGAAGTACCCTCACCTGTTCAATTAAAGGCTATTCCGTTAGGACGCTTAGGTGTCGATCTGATTGCTCAAGCAAAATCAGGCACCGGAAAGACAGTTGTCTTTAGCGTGATAGCACTCGAGGCCATCAATACAGCCATCCGTTTTCCACAAGTCATCATAATGGCACCTACACGTGAAATTGCAGTTCAGATAAGAGATGTTGTGCGTCATCTCGGCGCTTTGATGCACGTCAAGTGTCATGCGTTTATTGGTGGTCTCTCTTTACAGTCAGACGCTCAACATTTGACCGACTGCCATGTGATTGTAGGCACTCCCGGAAGACTGATGGCTCTTTTGGAAGCAAAGAAAGTGAATACGACTCGCATTAGACTGGTTGTACTTGATGAAGCAGACAAGATGATGTCAGACACCTTCCAACCCCAAGTGGACTATATCTTGCGGAAACTCAAACAAAAAGTCTATCAGTCTATTGCCTTCTCTGCTACATTTACTGAGGAATTGATGCAATCTCTATCTAAATATCTTAAAAACCCTCAAACAGTACGCTTAACGGATGGCGTACCTACATTGCAGGAAGTACAGCAATATTATGTACCTATTGAGCCTTCAGCAACATCAACCATAGCTGTTTATAAGTGCAAGTTTGAGGCAGTTGAACGTTTGCTGAGTCGTATACCCTTTTACCAGTGTATGGTATTTGTGAATCAACTCTCTCGATCAAGTGAGCTTTCAAGTTGGTTGAACGAGATGGGATGGAAGTCAGGGCATATTCATGCAGGTCTTTCACAGCAGAAACGTCTTGAAGTCATGGATCAAATGCGTCATTTTGGACTCCGCGTGCTTGTGTGCAGTGATTTGGTAATTAGAAGGAGAGAAGGAAGGAGAGAGAAAGAGAGAGATAATGAGCATTAGGATTTAGGGGGGACAGAAATTAAGGAACGAATGAGAGAGAGAAGAAAGGATCATGGAGGAAGCTTCCCCCCCCTTTATTTTATTTACAAAATACAGATGAATATATTGACCCATATTATAATATTAGATTGCGCGTGGTATTGATATTGATAGAGTCAATTTGGTGATTAATGTTGATCTACCTTGGGAAATCGAGACTTATCTTCATCGAGTTGGAAGAACAGGAAGATATGGTAAAAAAAAGGGGGGGAACAAGTGTTGAATCTAAATTAAGATTAACTTTAACAAACATAGGCACTTCTGGTATTGCAGTCAATCTGATAGGACCTGAGGATACATCTTTCTTGAAAGCATTACAAGAAAAAGGTATCCAAATCAAACCTTTGCCTGGTAAGTTTAATAGCGTTATGCCCTACTATCTATCTAAATCCTATCCATAGACCAAGTCTCCTATAATGAATATGTAAAGGAATTAACAAAAGAAGATCAAAAGGCGTTAGAGCAGCACCGATCTCTGATAATCGAGGTAAGGTGTAATGTTGACATTTAACAAGACGAAAAAAAAAAAAAAACTCATCCATACCTTAAAGCACAAACCAGTCAAGTTGAGGAATTCAGAACCAAAAAAGAAAAAGAGCAAAGTTACACAGCATGGTACATCCTTCTTGCTTGAGCCTTCTTCAGTAAACAGTTCTTTACCAGAACCTTCTCCAGCAAAAACTTCTTTACCACATCCAACAACTTCTAGCTTCAAGCCATTTATACCACCCGACTTGTTCTTTTAAAGCATCATTGCTGTTTTATTAAATAGAATATAAACTCTCTTTTTTTTTTTTTTAATAAATGTAAATATATATATATAAAGTGTATAAAGGTTTGAAGAAACAGAACCGGCCGATCAAAGCATAAATTAAGTAAAAAAAAAAAAATATTACATAAAAGCATAAAACGAAAAAAGAAACATACAACCACGCAGAAATAATAATAAAAAAAGGGGGGGGGGATATAGAAAAAGCTAGGAGGGAAATAAATAAGAGGATGAATTACATAGTAAGTATTTACATAAAGTTAACTTTTTTTTTTTGAAAAGGGAAATTGTAGGCATATAAGAAGGAAAGGATCATGATTGGTTTGTAGAGTCTTTACAATGCACCAAAGTCAGTGTTTCGTGTCAAAAAATTGAATTGAGCTTGGTTGAAGAAATTCAAGTTTTGATCGAAAATGGGTTCTGATAGACGACGAAAGAGCTATAGAGAATAATGAAAATTAGTATGTTGAAGAGGAGAAGGTTTTAACATGCTTTCTCACCTCATTGGGTTGGGCTTCAGGTGTAAAGGAACTAGAGTATCTGCGATGATCAAACATCAGAGCATTGTTATTATTGTTGTTGTTGACATAAGTGAATGCAGCAGCAGCAACTGATGTAGGGTCTTCGCTCATCATGGCTGGCCAGGTAGGCAAAGGACTAACCCAGTTTGGTTTGATTTGGCTATCATTGTTCATGAACATAGGATAGGTACCATACAAGAACTGTTGCTGTTGTTGTTGCTGTTGTTGATCGACAAAAGGAGTGACAGGTGTCATTAGAAATTCCTCATCATCAGCTGTTGTGGAACCATCACTACTGTAGAATGGAGGGTAAGATGCAGTGCGGCTCATGGGTGTAGCAAAGAGAGGTTGACAGTCCTGACAGAGGCAGATGGAGTGTTCAGGAGAAGAAGGTGTGACTGAATGTTGAGCTGACATTGGATAGGCCTGTCTGGTATCCTCCTGAATGTCTGCTTGTGGCTTCTTGTCCATTTTTTTAATGTTGGCCGTCTTTTCTTTTGCTCTACGGTTCTGAAACCAGACTTGAACACCACGGGGTGTCATACTGAGTTTCTGAGCAAGCCAGCGACGAACAATAGCATTGGGTTTGGGGTTTTCCAAAAAGGTCTTTTCAAGTACTTTGAATTGAGCTCTAGATGTTCTTCGACGGTGTTTAATTTCAAATGGGTTGTAAAATGTGGGTTTGAAATCGCCTCCTTGTTGCTGTGGTTGATCGACTTCTTGTTGATCATGGTAAAAGTCGATTTTATCTTGCAAGAACGCCGAATCTTCACACATAGAGAAAGGTGAAGAAAACATGATTGTGTTGTCATTTAATTGTTGATTCATTTTTTATATATATATTTTTTTTATAGAATAAGCATAAATTTTAAATAGAAAATACAGATAAATTGAGAAAAAAAAAAGAGAGAGAAAAAGAAGCTTGATTTAAGAAATAAAAAAAAAAAAAGAAAGAAAGAAAGAGTGACAGAAAACAATGCTCTTTATATATGTGTTTGTATTTGTCTGATTTAAACTTGGAATGTTGGGGGGGGGATGAACAGTAAACAAATCAAGGGGGGATAAGGTAGAACAAAAAAGGGACAAAAATAGACAAACAAATAAAGGAGTGGGGGGTGAGAGAGAGAAAGGAATCGAAATATATAAAGTAAGGGGAAATAGGCTCTAGGAGCAAGAGTTCCGAAAACTAGAATTGCTGAAAAGTACAGGAGATAACACTACTCTTGTGGCAATGCTACTCGATCGACATTATATCACCAAGATATGTATCACAGTATGATATATGCACAAATCCTTATTTCCGTTTCACTGTACTTGTACTGAATTATCGAGAAAGCGCACTCACCACATGGTTCAAGTGCCAATGTCTATTATGTATTTTATATATCTTTCTCCTAAAATTACCAACTTTGGCAGCACTTTTTTTATTTTATTTTATTTATTTTCGTGCTTAAACAAAAGCAGAAACGATGCTACAGAATTATAATACATACTCCTCTTATATTCTATGACTTATGCATCCTCCCTTTTCCATCCAAGTAGGACTCCTACTACAGTCTAGGGTTGAATCTGATTTGTTTAGAGAGAGAAAGAAAAAAAAAAAGCCTATTGCATAGGTAGAGTAAGATCGACTTTTATCCATAATTTATTTATTCAGAGTGTACATCTAAATGCCAATTAATTGCGTACTTAATAGGATCACCTATGTGTTTTGCATTTTGTCAAAGGAGACAGCAGTCAAATTAATTGCAAAAAAGAGGGAAAAAAAAAAGGGAGGAGATACCTTTCAATTGAGAGAAAGAGCCTGTTCTTATTCCATTTTAATTCAATTAGGAAATTTTCTCGCCGATCCGATACTCATACAGTTTTTGATTCCTCGATGTCAACGGTGATCCATGAGATTAAAAAAACGATCTTGTTCTACATTATAAGCTATTTGGCAATACATGTCCTTGACAGAAAGGGAGCTTATACACTAATAAAGTATTCTTGTTGATTAATTGATTTAGGGTACAAATTAAAAAAAAAACACCTTTTCCAGAAATAGATTACACACTGAAAGAGACAGAATAAACATAGGCTGCGCACCCTGTTGTTATTTTTCCTTTCTTCCTATCGGTTTCTGTTCCTTGTTTCTATAAATTGGAACACGTATTATATTATTGTTGCTTAATGCAACAGTTATACGGTTATTGTAATCTGTCAATTCTGTCTTTTTTGTTACTATCTTGGACATTCTGTATATTGCAAGCCAAAAATGGAAAGAAAGTAATGTACTTTCTGCATCTACTCAAGCGCTTTCTATTCTGCTTTATAGGAAAAGCCAATTAGTTGCCCTAATTGAATTACTAAAAGAAAAAAGAAAACAGTAAGAGAGAGGTTGTATCTCTATCTCGAGTCTTTTCATAACAAATGATTGTTGGCATGAAGGCAAGAGGGACATAGGTTGCAGCAAGTAATTCTTTAATAACTAGAGTATCATCTTGTAGAATTAGACGAGATCGAGTTCTAACAAAAAAAGAAGTAGTCTATGCCAAGTGTACCTCCAGACTTAAAGTTATAGAAATGCAGATCTCTTTCAGTTTAAGCTTTTGAACTTTATGCTTGGATGGGCTTGATTAGAGATATCTTGATTTAGTCACTTAATATAGATTCAAAGTGGTAATGGCCATAGCTCATATTTAAATTTCCTCATATAAACCTTTTCTTGTCTGAAAATGGCGTAGTAGAAAAAAGTAAAGTATTTGTACCAGTGAAATTAAAATATAAGCTAGAATTGATCTAACTGTCTCAATGAAAAAGAGAGCGTCATATAAATCATTTGCAAGGGTTTCGTGACACTTGTGAAGCCTCAAACGGCAGTGAGCTTGACGCAATGACTTTCATGTCACATGATTTCAAAAGCTCAAGAAGAAGCAAACATAAGAGCAAAGGGCAATTGAAAACTGTCTTTTTTTTTATGTTCAGCTAACCATCGGATTCATCCAGCTAATTGACATGAAACAACTGAGCAGTACTTTCTATTTGTTTCCTTATGCCAAGATCACAATGAAAACCAAACAATCTAAAAGGTAGTGTGTTGATAAGTCTCTATAGATAGGATTGACAGATGGCTTCAACGCTTTTTGTTTTTTTTTCACGCTGTTAGGGGGGAGCGAATCTAAGCATCTCTGAGCTTTTTTAGACATTTGGGTAACAAGAGCTATGTCAGGAGAACGATACCTAATTTAAAGTCGGTACGGATATTTGTTTAAGGTTTGATTAAATTAACCTTTTCCTATATAAATCATAAACTATTGCAAAAGGACTATTTAAATAAAAACAATATACGTATAGAATGTCTCTGCTGTCAGGCCATAACACAAGGCCTATTCATGATATGTTGTGATTCTTAGCAGAGAAAGAAAGCAAAAAGTCTATTTCTAAATAGAGAGTGAAAAAGTTTATTTTATTTTTCTTCGGCTCTTTACTAAATAAAAAATAACAACAAAGAGTTGAAACATTTGAAAAAAAAAAAAAAATAGTTTCCATTTACTATATTCATGTCTAAATTTAAATTGCTTTTGCTCTTGTTGTAATATCTTTTGCGTGTTTTTATTTTTAATTCGATAAATAAATGACCTGTGTTCGAGCCAAGTATACATCAAGTCAAATAGAAAGAGGAGTTATTAGTCAACCTTAGCTTTGGTTTTGGCATGAAAACATGAGATGTAAGGTTCGACCCCTCCTTGGAATCCGTGCATTGTATTTCAACATTTACAGTCTGTTGCATCAAGTGCGTGTGTGTGTACAACCAGCGCTGCTCATCAACCTAAATATAATTGATTCAATCAATTATGTAGCATTTCCAAAAAAAAAAAAAAATAGATTGCACACTGAAAGACACTGATAGCATACAGAAAAAAAAATCTAGATTTGCAATAACAAACAAACAAACAAACAAACAAGACAGAAATCATATGCCACCAGAAATTCAATCGCACAGCCATGCAATACTGGAGTGTAGCTCATTGCATTTTTAACTTGTGAGCCAGAGTATCAAAAATATTAAATCTAAATACAGTGTCAACGACTTTTCAAATGATGTTACTGGTATGTATAGCAACTGCTGAATACATTCCTATATAAAAGCCCAATATCATACTTGGTTATGCTAAATAGAATATAAGTTGATCTCACTCACAAAGTCAATTATATTCTGCAATTATGTTCTTTTATTGGAATTAATGCAAAAAAGTGCCAAAATAGATAAATACTACATATGCTTGTTGAAACTCTATCATTCTCATGGCTTTCTGACGATTTAATACTCTAGTATTCTTGTTTAACCATTCAACGGACGCACATATATTCAGACACAAATAAATCCTGCAAAATAAATTTCTTTGTTCTAATTAACAGCCTTTATTGTCTATACAATAGACTAAAAATTACAGACAAGGACTTCTGATTAGTTTTTGTTTACTTTTTGTTTCTCATCAAACAAATTATCTGCAAAGCTTACCAATAAAACTACTTTTTCCATTACCATAGCATTATATATCAATACGGCTGAGAAACAACAAGAGATTCAAAAAGCTGTCAAAAGAATGCCCAAGTAGAAACTAGATGAGTATGTATTCGCTTGGTTTCAAATACTGTGCTTCAGAGATGAGGCCATAAATCTTGGGCAATTGCTATATCAGCCTCAGTTCTGCCAAAAACAGCAATAACAAAACATTAACTACTTCTAATATTCTACTTATCAGATCAGTTAATCCACTAAGACATGAATACATAGAGTCAATAAATAGGCATACTGTTAGTTCATAAATCCCAAATCATCTTATTGACAGAATTGCTTACTGTATCCCATGCTTACTCCTCCCAAAACATGTGCATTTCTGTTTCGAGCAGACAGTACAATATCAATGAATTATCTAAAAGAACAAAGAAACACACGGTCGTTTTGTTTGCTGCGTCCAAGATAGATAAGGCACTATCACAGATTATAGAATTTTAGTAGCCATATTCATCAAACATTGTGGAAGGGGCAGGAGGATTGCTGTTTAGCAATGAACTATATCCAAGCAATCCCATTATTTCTTTCATTTCTGAAAACAAGGTGCCAGTCAACTTTTAGAATTCGTATGAAGACTTTTGAATCCAAGCCTAAACATGTGTGCGCTTATATCCTAGAAAGATCAGTTCCTCGACATTTTTTTCTTTTTGAAATCAAAGGTCCTAATGTTTCTTTTTTAGAAAGATTTTCAAAGGAGGCCTTCATGAGCCACAATACTTACTTTTCCCCCTTAGCAGTAGAGCATGATTCGATTTTGGGAGGTATAAAAAAGAATAAATTATGCTCTTCTTTTGTTACACTTTGACCTATTGTTTCTGGGCAAAACAAAGCTTGGTTGCACAAGGTTAGCAAAAAAAGAGAAAAAGTAAAGAAAAGGAAGGCTTACGCTATTCAAAGCTTAACAAATAAACAAAAGAAGGCGTCTCAATGTGCCTAAAATAATATTGCATAGGTTCTCCTTGATTTTTGTTTCTAATGCTACAGTTGCTTGTCGTCAAGCTCTTTATACTCCTTTGTATTATACTAAATTTCTTTTCCTTTGTTTCCTGATGCTCTCAACTCTACTTGCCTGAACGATTTCTTCTCCCTTCTTTCTTTTATTGAGAGGTAAAAGCTCACAGATTTAGAACGAGTATGTAAGCAGATATAAAGCATAATACAGTTCTCTTTTTTTCCTTTTGCGTCAAGTTTTTTGTTTTTGTTCGCAATGCGCTCAGTTAGATTTAAGACCCTAATTTCAGATTTGGTTGAGATGACACCTCTTTCTTTCTGATTCTTCATTTTTCGATATCAATGGCTTCTCTTGCATACCTTCATGAATTGCCTATTGGTTCTTTTTATGGAATATTTAGTCATTAAATACTTGCAATAATTCATTTGTTCAAACTGAAAAGAATCTCCCTGGCTAAGACACCAGCTGCACCATATTTGGAAGTATCCAGCATTTACAAAACAAAGGGCTCTTTCTTGAAGAAAAAGATGACAATCTTCTTGTATGCTTGAATTCTCTCTTTTTGTTTGCAATAAAAGAACAAAAGTAAAACGTAAAGATGTTTAGAGATTCGATTTCCCTTTTTATTTTTTCATACCTATCTGAAGTCTAGGTTTAATTTAAATCATTCGTCTAATGAGCGAACTCCTATAGAGCATCATCAAAACCTGTAAGCTGGTACAATACATGACTAGTCATTGACTTAAAAGCATAAGGCACACAACAAGTACTTGCATTTTTTTTCCTTGATTGCTTCCTTTTCCTTTTTCTTTTCTTTTCTTTTTATATTTCTCACTTTTTCTTTCTACTCAATTCGTGCGTACAGTAACAGATCAAACTTGATTAACAACCTTAAATCATGTGTTATTCAACGTCTTATCTAACTCGGTCAAAAAGTGGAGTCGATTTGCTTTATTGTCAGACAAGACTTGAGCAGTTTCATCAAGACGAAAGAGCAGCGGCAGAATACTTGAAAGAGGCACTAAACGTACCACTCTCTTCTAACCTATACGCAGACTTGAAAGATGGGGTTTTATTATGCAAGTCAGTTGAAAGTGAACACAAAAAGAAGGGAGAAGGGAGAGAGACGAAGAGGGGAAGAGCATGAACAGACCACTGATTTTTATCTTCGTCCTATTTGTAGTCTTGTCAATAAATTGAAACCAGGAACAATAAAGCAAATAAACCAAAAAGACCTTTCGTTCGTAAAGGTAAGGCACAGAAGCTACTTGAGAAATTGACTTGGTATTGTTCTAATGTGATCTCAAACAAGAAAGATGGACAACATTACTCGGTTTTTACAAGGAGCCCGTCAGGTAAATTGAAATGCATTAGGAGAGAGTAGAAAAAGAAAGAGAAAATAGGAGATAGACTATTTGCCTTTATTTCTTTTGCAGCATAGCCTTCACATATAGACTTTTGTCAACATTTATCTAACTTGATTTAAACCAATGTAGCTCGGATTGAATGATGCACAGTTATTTGAGACAATTGATTTGTTTGAAGCAAAAGATATGCCTGCGGTAAGCCTTTTCTTTCCTTCATTCTCCTTCGAATACTCCTGATAGAATATCTTGATATCTAAAACCAAATATCCTCCTGGCTTGAACGATAACACATATGCCTATATATATATGTAGGTTGTTCATACCATCCTGTCATTATCACGAGTGAGCAAGCAGCTACAAGAAATAGCAAATTATATTGAGCCGGCGTATGATCCTAAGAAAAGTAAATGCAACGTGTTTCTATATAAATATTTCCTGAAGGATATCTAAACGACACACACAAATAGATAAAACTAATAAGAATGAAGAACACAGCGCCAATCAAGACATATTCGATACAACAAACTCGTATTTGAGAATGAGTCAAGAGTCGTTGATAGCACAAACTGTTTCATCCGTGCGTATGTCAAGGCCCCCCAAGTCGCCACTTCGTCAACCTGTGTCGAAAGCCGAAGATTTTTCCTCCATGTCACGTTCAAAGTCTTCCATCTCGGAAGATGACAATCATCGTACTAATCAAGGGCAACAACGCTATCTATCATCCCCAGCAGAAGGAGAAGCAAAACGAAATAACCATACATTTCCGAGTCGTAGTCATCATAAAAAAGAGAGCAAAGGAGGTAGTTTGGGACGTCAGTACAAGGATACAGCAAAGGAAATTCTTTCAGAACATCCTGTTTCCGCAATAGATGAAAAATTGACACTTTTCATCAAGGACAATCAAACGATATGTTATGTAGGTTTATCAACAACTTTCTTTTTTTTTGTTCAAAAAAAGACCTGATTTCTTTGAGATTTCTTTTTAGCAATTAGGCAACTGTATTGGAAAGGGTCAGTTTGGTTCTGTTTATCGAGCGTTAGATCTTTCTACAGGAGAAACTGTGGCTGTCAAGCGCCTTGATTCACAAAATGGCGATTTGAATACTGAAATTATGAAGGAAGTTGCTCTACTCAAAACTTTGTCACATACCAATGTAGTGCGATATCTTGGTCTTGTTCAAGATAAACAAAACATTAACATCATCCTTGAATATGCAGAGAATGGATCACTTATGTCTACTCTCAAGGCATTTGGACCCTTTCCAGAAAAGCTAGTGGCCTCCTTTTGTATAAAGATTCTAAATGGTCTAGAGTACTTGCATCAAAACCAGGTGGTGCATTGTGATTTGAAAGCAGCCAACATTCTAACGACCAAAACAGGCGATGTTAAGCTGACTGACTTTGGGGTCTCATTAAACCTAAAAATTAAAGGGGATGATGCAGGTGCAGTATCAGGTACACCTAACTGGATGGCGCCTGAGGTCATTGAGTTAAAAGGTGCTTCAACCAAGTCAGATATTTGGTCGCTAGGGTGTACCATGATTGAATTGATTACAGGCAAACCACCCTATGCCGATATGATTGCCATGTCAGCTATGTTTCGGATTGTGGAAGATGATTGTCCTCCGCTCCCAGACTCAATATCGGATGACATGAAAGATTTCTTAAGACAGTGCTTTCAAAAAGAAATCGAATCAAGACCTTCGGCAAACGAGCTAAAGCAACACCCTTGGATCACGTCCAATAAGCAACGGATGAAAAGAACTGAGACTTATTCACATGATTTGTCGAGTTATCTACAGAGCCATATGATAGAAGAGGAATATCAAGACGATGTTATGGAAGAGCATGCGACATTAACAAACAACAGTTGTATTTCGGATGAGACCCTTTGTCCTGAAGAGAGTGATGCATCTCTTCATTCATCTTTGGGACTAAGAAACCAAGAGGATTATATTACACATCAATTCACCCAGACATCTTTTGGCAAGGGTAAGCAAATAGAAAGCTTAAAATATGAGCCGAATAGACTGTCTCATCTTCTTGTCACTTCCCTTGCTTTGTTAGTCATTGAATGTAAAGTATGTGGAGAGACAATTTTAGAGAGTTCTATTCTTTGTGAAACATGTGCTTTAGTATGTCATGAACACTGTAAGAAGACTGCCTTTTCTTGCCCACCCAAAGTAAATGATCAACAATTATCTTATGATGTAAGTTGTAAACTCCTTTGGTAGAAGAAAAAGAGAAGGAAGCTTGAACTTATTTTTTCTACATAGTGGATTCTATCTGCCAAAGTATACAACAAGAACCGGAAATCAATCATGAACGAAGGAAACAACCCTATACAACAATCTACACCCGTCATCCAACTAAGGCCCGGAGATGCAGAACAAATTCAGAACTATGTTCAAGCACTTGGACTTACACCTCAAGAAGAAAAGGCCTTGAATGGTAATCATGCACTAATTTCACATACACTTGCCCTACAGCAACAATCGAAACTTGACCTTGGTACTTTAAGACAGAAAGCTCAGCAAAAACAAGTTCAAACAACACATAAAGAAGAAAAGAAGATACTGAGACATCTTCCTGGACGTAGACGTTCCTCTTCAACAGAAGAATGTATTATTTCTTGAATTTTTTTTATTGTAATAAATCCTATATAAAAAAAAATCAGTGCCTGAAAATGAAACGGATGAAAAAAAAAGACACTGCGCCCTTATTTTTTTCTTTCTTTTTTCTTTACAGCCTTTTAATCATGTCTGAGAAATACAAAAATCTTAAAGTAAAAGAGCTTCAAGGTAATCAAAAGAGATGTGCATGTGTGCAATAGGACGTTGTGCGCTTATTTGAGACGCGTGATAGAACTTCTTCAGAAAAACAGCCTTCCCGTGTCTGGCAAGAAAGAAGACTTAATCGCAAGACTGGTAAAGAATGACGAACGAATCGCCCTTGAAAGTTTAGAAAAAGAGTTTGAATTGGATGGTGATTTTGATGAAACAAAGTTGAATCTGTAAGCAAAATTTTCTCATTTCTTGAGGGAGGTCAATGTCATTTATATATTTTCTTTATCCTGTCAGCAATGACATTTCTCATGACATGCTTGAACCCATTCCCATGGAGAAGCCTTCTTCTTCAGTCACCGAGAAAGAAAGTGTGTTGTCTGATGATGACGAAGTCGATTTTGTAATAGCCCAAAAGTCAAAAGAACGAAAGGCATCAGACAAAACAAAAACCATAGTGACCGTTGAACAAACCACAGTTGTCGAGACAAAGACCGAGAATGTGGCGCCAACAGACGAAAAGAAAAGCAATGAAAAGGTCAAAGTGGACAAAGAAGCCAAAAACTCATTTAAATTTACCCCCATCACATTTGATAAGCCTACTGTAAGTTCAGCTGGCAAAGCAACACCGAAACCTGCAACAATCAAAAAACCAGAACCCACAAAGAAAGAAAAAGCAAAGTTAGATGAAGTGGCGGAAAAACTAAGGCTTGAAGCTGAACGAAGACTGGAGCGATCGAAGCGCTTTGGTGTAAAATTGGATGAAAAAGAGATGAAGCAGATTCGTGCAGCACGCTTTGGTTTATTGGCTAAAGAGGAAGAGGAACAGAAGAAGAACAAGAAGAATAAAAAGCCGGATTCACCAGAAGATATTCTAAAGAAAAGAGCCGAGAGATTTGGCTTACCATTGGAGAAGGAAGCAAAGAAAGAGCCCAAGAACGACATAAAGAAAGAAAACAAAAATGTAGTAAAACAAGAAGACAAGAAAAAGGAAATCAAGAAAAATTCTGTAGATCAGAAAAAGAAGATTATACAAAAGAAAGCATTGAATCTAAAAAAGATACAGAAAGGAAGAATCAACAAGCCTTCTGCTCCCTCTACTACTACTGCTGCTATTGGAAACAAAGTAACTGCAACAAAAGCCAAAGTATTGAATACAAAGCAACAAAATGTGAATAAGCTTGCTGAAGGCACAATTCGTCAAACAAAGAAAAACATCATTAACCAGCGCAAAGCAAATATTCCAAACACAATCAACAAGAATAATAATGGACGTACCATAACCATTCAGACAAAATCCAACCCGGTAGAAAAGGCCATACCATCCGGAAAGAAAACAGTCAATGGCAGACGTATCGAAATACAACAGCCAGTCAAGCAAGTGGCAATACAAGCTAACCGTAATGGTGGTAGAAAGGTTATCATCAATCCTGATAACAAGCGCAAACCATTGCCCGAAAAACAAGTCAACAGAAAAAGAACTCAACCACAAACTCAAACTGTAAGTTTTATTTAAATAGAATACAGACAACTGCTAACACGACTTTTGTTTTCGTTTTTATTAGACAAATAAGAAGAGGCGTAGCTAGAGAAATATGAAATAAAATGTAATATGTTCATCCTATTTTAAATTGGGAATGCTCTCTCATTTTGTTTACTCAATCTATACCAAAAGAAAAAAAAGCATTTGCTTTTTTAAATGCCGATTTTTTTTTCACTTCCAAAAAAAAAATAGCCTTGCATTTTCGAGATTTTCTTGTTATTTTTTTGTATGCATGCTCAAATGACAGATCCTCTTACGATCACACACAACCAATACCAAACCGAGCAAATATGCGAGTCGCCTACTGCTTTATGGTCTGGAGAGGATTATCAAACAAGTGTTGAAGCTATACTTCAATCAATTGCACTTGTCAAACAACTCTTGACTGAACAACCTTACCTTCTTGGTCACAAAGACGATAGCGAATTAGACACATGGGCTCAGCGACTGCTTCATAGCAACAGTAAGATTTTAATTACAGGCGATCTTAATTCGGGTAAATCTACCTTGGTCAATGCACTGCTCAAGACACCTGAACTTCTGCCTGTCGATCAACAACCATGTACGTCCATGTTCTGTCAAGTCTACAATGCACCTCAACAAAGAGACCCTCTCTTGCATGCCTTCAACGATATACACCTCTACCAACCGCATGACCCCAGTACCTATACTGTCATTCCATTCGATCAACTCTACGATCTCTTGACACTTGAGGAACCTCCCTTTAAGATGCTGAGACTCTATACCGATCTAACACCTCATCCATCCCTCATTGCTCATCACCAAATCACACTCATTGATTCACCTGGCCTCAATACAGATTCCATTAGATCCACTACTGAATATGCTCAAGAGGAAGAGATGGATGCTGTTGTGTTTGTGGTGAATGCCGAGAACCATTTTACACTCTCGGGTCGCGCCTTCCTCCAGTCCATCACACAACCCAATGTATTCATTGCTGTCAACAAATTTGATCATATTCGTGATAAAGAACGTTGTAAGCGTCTTATATTGGAGCAAATCCGCGATGTATCACCATTGTTATACGAGCAAGCGGATCAATTGGTGCATTTTGTCAGTGCAGCTTATGGTGCGGATGCTACGGGATTTAGGCAACTTGAAGAGAGTCTTTGTCGGTTTGTGCTTCAGATCCGACTTGAATCTAAATTGTTGCCTATTCAAAAGAGTTTGTTGGACTATACACGTACGATGGTATCACAGGCAAAACAGCGAACAGATCAAACACAGCATCAATTGGATCAATTAGCATCCGAATTAGACGTGTTCTTGAAAGACTATGCACGTCTGGTAGAAGCACAACATCAAATCAAACACACCTTTCACCCTTTCATTCAACAGACAGTCATCAACACAAGAGAGGCATTCACAAGCCAGTTGGATCCATCTAGCCTATGGGCGGATGTGATACAGCAAGTCCAATACCAAGGTATGCATCGGATCTGGTCTTATGCACAATCCATGCGCCAAGGACTTTATACAAGCCTAAATCAGAGATTGGCCTGGATGGAACAAGAGGCCAATCGCCAGACAGAGACATGTCGACGCCAGATGTATCAATGCATCGCAGAGCAAATAGGACAGCCACCTTCTTGGACATCACAGACAGAACAACTCAAGAGAGACAACAGAGCCGAAGTGGATCTTCAGGTTCAGTTGAGTGATTTGTTATGCAATCGGATGGATGATAAGAAACTGAGTTTGACAACAGCCAGTCTAGCCATTTTGCTGTTAGAGACAGAGACACTTCAACAACAGGGTGTGTATTGGCTATCACGTCTGCTGAAACCGATGACTGCTCATGCCTCACATCAGTACGCACGCCAAGTGATCGGTTGGTCCTTGACATGTATCAGCTTAGTGAGCGTCGGATGGACAGCCTATGCCTTTTTGTCGGATATGCCTGGCGCACTAGAGACTAACTTGAAGCGCAAGTTTGAATTAGCGATGGAGCGAGCTCAAGTCCAACAGAGGGCCCATACGCTCACGGATCAAGTACAACAGTTGTTAGAGATGGAACAGACTGAATGGCTCTGTCAAATGGGACAATGGATTCATCTGAAAGACAAAGAGCGAGCCCAGTTGGAACAAAATCTATTTGAGTCTAAACAAAAGGCTCATCAATTGACATCTTGGCTTGCTCGATCCAATACCATCTTACATACGATTGAAAATTTACCTATTTTATCTAAATCTTTTTAATGGCATAATAAATATACATTTGTGGTGATTCTATAGCGACATTTAGATACGCTATATGTATATGAAACAAGAGTAGTGTGTATACATGATTAAGCTTGAAAGCAAAAAGTATAAATAGCAATGGCTGTCACCAATCCACCAGCTAATGCACTTTCTGCAGCATATAACCAACGAGAAGGCGTCTCTTCTTCTTTTTCTTGTTGTGTTGCCAAGAGTTGTTTCAAGAGATCGTTTTCATGTTGCATTTGCTGCTTCAAGAGATCATTTTCATGTTGCATCTGCTGTTTTTCTTGATCTAGATTAGAAGGTGTTGTTTCTATAGGTAAAGTGAATGTCTCTTGTGCTGGTATAGAAGAAGACGTTTCTTTAAGAGATTGTATAAAGTCCTCATGGAAAAGTGGGTGTTCAGTCAGTTGATTCATGGCTTCCATTAAGGCCACTTGCTGTTGCATCAATAGGTGGTCTTTATCCTGCAACCCTTCCAACACATGCTTGAATTTATCCTCTTCTTCAGATACTTTGGCTACCAACAACTCTTCAAATCGATCTGTCAATCGCTTACGCTTATGTGGTTCAAACACGGTCTGAACCATCACAAACAAGATCAAGTTGAGGCCCATCAAGGCCCAAGTACCATACGTACTCACACTTCGAATCTTGTCACTCCAAAGCTGTTCTTCATGATAGCGTTCCATGATCGATCTTGCTAAAGCCATATATTCACGATCCATCTGTTTCTCGCAAGCCTGATGGTTTTCTCGAGCCATCACTTCAGCTTGAACATGTTGATGTTCCAGTCGATAGAGTTCGGTGAATCGAGTGACATCTTCTGAGGTCCATAGATGCTTTCTCTGTAAGAGCTCATTGATGTTACGCTGTGTATTCGATCGTGTTTCAATAGCTGATTCATATGCCTTTTTTGCTGTCTGAACTTGATCTCGGGCTGATTCGAACAGATTGGCTAAAGAAAGAAAAAAAAAGGGGGATAAATGCCATGTATTTTTTTTCCTTTTCTCTTTTCTTTTGTTACCTTGTTGAGTTACTTTTTCTTTGACTGCTTCAATATGTTGATAGCCTGTTAGCTCATTGATCAGCTTACTGGCTCTTTGGATAGCTTCTTTAGAGTCATGCACATCCAAAGTGAGACGTTTGAGTTGTTCCGAGGTTTGATTGAGTTTTGCTAAATAAGGTGCAAGTCGAGGACGAATCTCGTTTTGAAGTTGTTCGACATACTTGTCTAAAGACTTGTGTTGTGTTGAATAATTTCGAGAAGTGCGAACAATACCAAGACGTGAAGTAGAAGAAAATAAACGAAAAGACATGGAAGGGGTACTTCAAAAAGAGAGTTAGAAAAGAAAGAAAAAATATTCAAGAATGGGTGGGATTTGAAATATCTGTTGCTTTAAACAGAAAATAAAAGCTTATTTTATTTTAGCAGGCAGGTAATGATTTTGTTAACTCTTTGGTGATGATTGTCATTTTTTTAGCTGACTTAATATCATGAAAAACACCTGAAGAAGCCTCTGTCACTAAACGAGCTAATGCCTTGATTTTTTCTTGATTTCTTTTGCAAAGGAATAAGTGAGATGGATTTGACTATTGCTTGTTAAACTTACTTGGGAATAAGGCTTGATGATAACACAAGCAGTTGTTGATATTGAAGGACAATTTCAGGTAAATAAATTTGTCTCAAAGTTGCTTTGGATACATGTGTCATTTCTTTGGAGTCTAGAGAGGATCATTTAGTTTTTGCTTTTTTTTGACTATGTGTAAATCCATACCTTTTCCTAACCAATGACCTTCAATGATTTGATTAAAACGACCCTCCAATTCAACCGTCTTTTTCTATATAAAGCATAGGTGTGTAAGTTTTGAATTTCTTTACTCGTTCTTCTGTTACTTGCTTCCACTTCATCTCTCCATTGATGAATCAGAATCAAATCATCCAATGAACCACTTTAAGAATATCATTAGATAAGAAAGAAAAAAAGTTACGGCTTCGATCTAGAGTGATATAAGATTACCTGTCTTGAGGTTCATTTTCCACCAGTTGTTTCCAAGCCTTAAAGTCAGCCAATAACGAAACAAGCCTTTTGTGTGAATTGAATTCTTTAAACACTTTATGAGCACGCATTGTCTTTTGGCTTGCAACGGCCATATGTTCAATCAAGACATCTGGAAAGAAATCAAATACATGTTGTGCCAAATAAATCTTGCAGATGCCCAAAAAGTAGCGTATAATCAGATTGGCAGCTTCAAAGGCTTGAACACACATATGCTCATCCAATGTTAACCAACGAATCGATTTAAACAGAATTTGACTACTCTTGTCTATCTCTCCTTCTGTTTCAAATTCAATATTATCCTTTTGAGCATCTACAATCTTGTATGAAGACTAACAGACAAAAGTGAATATGGATTATTTAAAAAAATCACGTGATTTCTTACCGTTTCAATGGCCTTTTTAAATAAATGAGTATGCGTATATTGAAGTATATCATTCATGTCAAGATTAAATTCTCTTCCAAGTTGTAAAAGAATGATACATTCATCATCATCTCCATCAAATTCTATTAAACACAAGGAAAATCAATAAAGAAAACGGATGCACCTTTTATTCTTCTTACCTTGAAGGAAATGAGAATACATCTGAATTTGATATTGTGGAGATAGTTTAGAGGCATAAGTGGCAATGACAACAGGCTTTGGTTGGAGTGGATTGGCATTCAGGTTAGCAAAGTCTGTCAGTAGAGCAGCAGAATACATGTTTTCTTTCCATCCGAGATATTCATGTCCATAAAGAATAAGGGTTGAAATAAAGCGTAACAGTTGGTTCCAAGAGGATCTATCTTGACTGAAAGGAGAAGAGAGATAGATAAGTAAGAAGCAATGGCGAATGGTCTAACCAGGTTACCTTGTATACAATGGAGGATCAGATAGGCTATGATTACCAGCCATTGTCTGGATTTGTTGATGATAGTAAGTATGGTATATCTTTTTAATCATCTCTTGAGGATGCTTAGAGAGTAAGGCCAATTGAATAGCATGAAACAGCACTCTAGGGTCATCTCTAGATAGACCATGTTAATCCCTTCCCCTTATCTAATTGTATTTGCTTGTTCGATTTACCTATCCATGATATCATCTTTTGAAGAGGCTAATTGAACAATCGACTCAGTGATTAAATCATGCGTCTCTATTGGGTTGTCTATGCCATTCTCTATTTGACTATTGAAATAGATCCAAAGGACATCTTCCCATGTATTTCCAGCAGATTCATACAATTCAGATGCTTCACCCGCAAGCACATTATAACACATACGCTTGTCTTTTCCAATGGACTGTATCGCAAATTCAGTGTGAGTCCTTTTTTCTTTTTCTTCTTTTTTTTTTCTCCTTACATCCTGAAGTTCATGTTGAACTGATTTCTTCCAAGCCCGTCGTTCTTTCTGATTGATTTGATCTTGTTGATTCTCTTTAAGCAATAGGTGAATAAGCATAGACCAAAAATGTTAACTGGACTATTGTTTACCTAATACCATGGTTTGATATTGAAGGTATCCATTTACCATATAGTTTCGAGATACATCTTGATGATGGATAGGTAAAGGCTGTAAATCATTGGCTCTCAGCTTCCTATATAACTCTTGGTATTCTTTCTCGGTCGTTTCATCTGTTTTCTGTCTTTTTCTCGGCACATCATCATGAACAAAGCGATTTCGTTTAAAGAGATCCATGACTTCATCTTCAACATCCATATATTCTTCAATTCTCTCTAACAAAGCTTGATCTGTCTTTATACTGGATATCCATTGTTTTACATGCTATCAATGTGTTCGTTTTCTTTAAGTTGAACAGCATATGGCTTATGTGCAAGAAGATGACTTACAGCATAACAATAAAGATTTGATTTATTTTTGACTCTTTATAAAAAAAAAGATTTCGTTTAGTGCTCATAATCTCATTTTTTTTTATATAAAAGACTTTACTTTGCTAAAACAGATAATAATTGCCAAGTCACACTTTCACAGTAGAGCATATGGCTTGGTTGACTATAAGGAAGAGTTTAATATACGCGCACTAAAGTGAACATACAACAAGTCTATTTACTCTTCTGGGGAATAGGTAAGCTGAGCGAAATAGTCAGCCATGACTGAAGCGTCTATGGAGTCAGATAAGCAAACTCCTTTAGCAAACGAGTCATAAAGATCAGTTTGGTTTGTCATTAGATTCAATAATGGTAAAGAAGAAAAAAAGAAAATTGGTTATGCGTTGATTCATTTATCCCATAAAAAAAAATAAGGCAATTGAGACTCATTTAATCTTTATTTTTGGCACTCGTGTTGTTTATACTTTGAGAATTAAAAAGCCTTGCAATTCAAATAAATTAAGGCCATTCTTTTGTCTCTTGTTCAAGCTTCAGATCAGCACTGCCATCTACTAACTCCACTTGTCCACCCACCATCACTTCTGTCATGCCGTCCATCAGGTTATCTACCTGTTCAACCGTGACATCCGACACTTGAAGACAGACAACATAAGCCAACAGCAAACCCACACCTTCAATTACCAAATTGATATAGAGTTGTGTCATATAAGGTGTATGAATAGCATCGACCTGAGCAGCAATAGCAGCAGCAGCATTTTGAACTGTCTTGTAAAAACCACCATAACGAGCAGCACGTTCTGTGTCATTTGTCATGGTACCCAGCAACCAATAGATAAAGCCTTGGTAGACAGCATCCACAAAACCAAAGACAGCATACAGGATGGTGTAGCCTGCAAAACCAGGTGTATAGACATCCGTCTGTTGAAATCCGGGTTCTTTGACACTTGCATAAGTGAATTTCTGTTGTACAAAGATACAACCAATCCAGGAAGAGACTAGACAGACAATCACTACTGTGTTACCTACAATAGCACGTTGCCTACGACCTCCTAAACGATCCCAGTCCAATAACCAACCAAACACACCAGCACCCAAGATCTGACAGAGCCAATAGAGCAAGTTGTTTAATGAACGAGCACGAAGCGTAAAGAAGCCACCTCCATTATAGACTTGATATTGATAGGTATAGAACCAATTGGAACCAAAGAAGAGAGGGATCAGACAGATCATTTTCCAGTCCTTAAACATACTCAGGACCTGATAAGCCTCTCGTTTCCAATTGGAGAACTTGTGAAGGGAGACAGGCGATCCATTGGCCCGGATGACTTTGGAAGGAGGTAAGAGAGCCAAGGACAGGAAGGCACCAAAGCCCATGATGCACATAAAACCAATATAGGTGCCAATTTTGACTGTGTTGGTATCGTTACTTGTCCAGTTATTGCCAAGAGGGATGGCTGCACCTACTGTGGCACCCAGATTGAAGACCATCCAAAAGATAGAAAAGGCCTTTCCTTTATCTTTTTCATCCGGATAAGACATCATGATACCTGCCTGAGCAGTCCAGAGAAAACCTGCACCAATACCGAGAATAGCACCTGTTGCAATCGTGAAGGCTGGGTTAGGTGTCAAATAGGATCCAACATACAATACATAAGCTAATGCAGCAGGTACCAATATACGATGACCAAAGATATTAAATCTATTTCAACCATTCAATGATCTAGCTATAAGATTGCTCTATTGTTCTCTTTCTTACATAGGGCACCTATTAATGAACATACAGTAAACGTAATGGCAAGTGCAGTATTGGCATCATTGGTTGTTTTGGCATCGGCTTGACCGGCACCGCCCATACCATTCAAGGCATTGAACATACCCGGACAACAGAAGCAAATAAAACCAACTAAAAAGACTTGAAAGTTTGGATCATTATATCGAAAAGGTAATTTGAATCCCATGACTTGATTCGAGAAATAAATAAATTAAAAAATCAGAAAAAAAAAAAGGGGGGGGGGCGGGGGAGAAAGACTGGGGAAAAGGAGAAGAGAGAATGTCTATCTTTCTTTTTCTTTTTTTTTTTTAGGGAAGAAAGGCGAGTTTATTTTTATATCCAAAAATAAAAAAAATATCTCCATTTGGGAACCAATCAAACTTTAGACTCCGCTTCCAGTTTGATTTGTTTAAGATCGTCTCTTTTGTTCACTCTTTTTATATTTAATAAATGCATTTAAATTATCCAATGCTTCATCACCTCGGATACGAAGATCCATATCTTTTCTACGATCAATGGCCTTGACCTTTTATAAGAGAAAAAAAGAAGGTGAGCTCAAGATCATAATAAATCATAAATGTTCTTTACCATGGATCGAACAGGCGATACAATCTGTTTAAGACGATTCAAAAAGCCATGTTGAACAAAGACTGGATCATCATAATCAAATACATGGTCACTATAGACATCATAGATCAAATTCAAAGCCTCTACAATCACAGCTGGTTGATCATGTTTCTTTTTGTCCGTCAAGAGTTGCATGATAAACAGACCAATTGACTGTTATAAAGTATGAGTAGATGAAAGAAGATAGTAATTGAAATATCAATATCTTACTCTGTTGGTTTCAATATCCTGTCTACGCATAGCAATAGGACCTAAACAACCCACTATCTTGACACGCATAGATTCTAGTGTAACCATCTCAAATGTTCCACACAATGCACCCACATCTGTAGGTTCAAGTGGCTATTGAATTTCAATAAGAGTTCAATCAGTCTTGTTTTATCATGGTCACTTACAATCGCTTGTTCAAGACCTCTACCCAATGCCCATAAACAACCTATCACAACATCCAAAATAGCATAGTCATCTGAAGCCTGGTTGGCTACTTGATCTGCCATGGTAAAGAGCCATCGCCATAATTGAATAGCATCCGATCTTTGAGATTTGAACCAGTATTTGGTGGGCACATCATTCATGGCCAATAAGAAATTATTCAAGCATTCTAGTGCACGTTGATGAGTCAAGACAATGGCCTGTGTGACTGTAGGAGCCAGTGTGGTTTGTTGATAGGAAACAGGCGTGGCAGTAGATAATCGAATTAGATGAGGAAATACTTGGTATATATAGGCATGAAGTACTGGATTAGATTGAACATAGGCTTCATTAACAATGGTTCTATCAGCAAAGAGAGTAGGATCTTCTTCCTGTTCTTCTTCCTGCTCTTGTTCTTCTTGTTCATCCTCCATCATTGTATCATCTTCTTGATAACCATCCTCTAGTATAATACATTAAATACGATCAAAAAAGAAAAATAACTGTAAGTACCTTCTGTATCATCTTGAACACAAATATCAGCCAACAGTTCAAGAGCTAATTGAACAATGGACAGTCTATCTTCTACAGTCTGAAGATAGATTTCTTCAGTTGTCAATGGTTGTTTTGGTTTAGGTGTAATTTCAGGTGTGTCTTGATGAGTAAAAGAAACACGCTATTAATAACAAAAGATTAGTATCGTATTATTTCTCTTTCTTGATTTTCTTTCTTCTTTTTACACCTGACTGTATGGCTGTGATGGTATGTGTGGCTGCTTCTTGAATATCATAGTCGAGTGCATGTACAAGCACAGGCACAAGTAGTTTATTGAGTTCATCCGGTTGTTCTTCTTCATCCCATGCATTGGATAACCGAACCACATCCTTAATGTTGATCAAGATAGCTAAACCAAGGTGTGAGTCAACGAACTTTCTTATCTGAATGGCTAATACTTACCACATGCTAATACCTTGACCAATACGTTGTCTTCTTTGCTCTTTACAAGATTTAAAAGAGATTGAATATAATCCGGATGATTTTGAAATTCAATATAGATATCTCGGTTATTGTCTGTGAGTGTATTTAAGCATTGTCCTAAACAGCCATGATTAGAAAGGAAAACGGAAACAAAACAAAAAAAAGATAAAGTACCTGCTGCTATGACGACTCGGGAAGGACATTGATGACTGTGGATCAAGAAGGAAATCAGAAAAGAGATTAGGTTCATTCGGTTAATTGCCTTGATGTATTTATCCGATGCTTCACTAATACACCAAATGATAGAAATGAAATTTTCGGTTACATCCCAAATGGACAGCCTTCTCTCTTGATCTGCTTCATCCTCAATAGGTTGTTGTTGAATGACTTTATGGATCGTGGCTGCAATCTAATGTCGATGATATGAGATGACAATGAATAAATCCATCATTCTACTCACCTGTGGAAGCATATGGGATAAAGGTTCCATGATATTACGGCTATAATATTCCTTGGGAACTGTTGTATCTACAGAAGCTAAATTTCTATACATGTATAAGTTGCCATGATGCTGAACCCGAAAAACAAATTACCTTAAAGTACCCAATGATTCATCACGTACTTCTTGATGACTATCACTCAATCTCTGGATCAGAATGGGCACAATACCCTTTGTCAACAATAACTTTCGTGTCTGTGCATTAGAGAGAATAAGGTTGGAGATGCAGGCTGCTGCCCAAGCTCTTTCGGTTGGGTTATCGCAAGAAAGCTAAAATAGTGTTATTATGTGATCCCGAGAACTTTTGTTTTTGTAACTTACTCGGTCTACCACAGGTGTTACTTGTTCAGGTGTAGCTTCAGGCATAGTTTGTGTCAAGCCAGCCTCGACTCCCTTTCGGCGTAAAGGGTTCGTTCTTCTACTCGACTTTTTCTTTTGTTTTTGTTTCCCCATAGTAAAAAAAAAAAAAAAAAAAAAAATAGAAAAAAATGGATATAAAAAAATTCTTCCCCTCCTACTTTCTCTTTATTTTAGAATGACAGATAAACAACAAGAAGCATACGATGATGTCTATTTTGATTCAGAGCAGGACTCGGATGAAGAATGCATAGGCAAGTATGTACCTTGATCTATTTATGAAGTCCTCTTTATCTAACTTGGGCAGAATAGAAAGAAAACAAGAAAAGCGCAAAGTGCCAAGTAATGATGAACTACTCTATGACCCCGATTTAGATGACAAAGATGAAGCCTGGGTCTCACAACAGATCAACCGTAAGCTTGAATTTGTTTACAGAAAAGAAGATAGTTTAAATAACAATGTAGATTAGAACATGCTTCAAAAGAAGCCCCAGAAGGACAAAAGACAGATGCCATTCTGACTTGTCCAATGTGCTTTAGTACTTTATGCTATAGCTGCCAAAGGTAAGCATACATCTTTGTCCAGTAAGATATTTACAAGGCTCTCTTTTGTTAGACATGAGAGATATGCAGATCAATATAGAGCCATGTTTGTTAGAAATTGTCATACAGTACCTGGTGAACGATACAAGATCAATAGTGATGGACAAGATGAATATTACTCTAAAGTGACATGTGAGACATGTGGCATTCAGGTAGCCATGTTGGATGAGGATGAAGTATACCATTTTTTCAATGTGGTAGCCACATAATAATAAAAATAAGCAGTTTAGTTTTATATAGTATTATTATTTCTTTATTACAATTAACAACATCCACCATTGGCTTTATCCTTTTTACGATATTCTCTGTTCTCATCCATACTACTATTGCGAGACATGCTACGAACACTGGGTGGTCTTAACTGAACACGCTCACCATTGGTAGGACCAGAGGCAGTCTTTTCATCAGCTGCTGTAGATGAAGTCTTTGGCAGGTTCTCAAAGATAGTAGTAAACACCTTTTCAAATGCATTGTCTACATTGGTAGCATCAAGTGCTGAGGTTTCCATAAATAAAAATCCATCTTTCTCAGCCAATTCTGCACCTTCTTCTGTTGTCACAGCACGGCTGGTTTCACTCAAATCCACCTTGTTACCCACCAACATGATCACAATATTTTGATCAGCATGGTCTCGAAGTTCTTTTAACCAATGAGCTACATTCTGAAAAGAGTTTCTACGAGTGATATCTAATAATCATAGTGAGTGATTTCTACACCTATAGGTTTTCTCTCTCTTTCTCTTTTTCTTTTCGAAATTACCATAAACAACAAGTGCACCTACAGCACCACGATAATAACTAGCAGTCCAATCAGTCACCTTCTTGTTATTGTTAACAAATCAAACTTACGCTCCTGTAATAGCTCTATAACGTTCTTGTCCACTTGTATCCCAAATTTGTGCCTTAATAGAACGTTTCTCTAATAAATCGAGAAAGAGAAAAGTTCAGCATAAAAAAAACACATTTCTTTTTTTTTTTTACCTATTTCAATATTTTTTGTAGCAAATTCAACACCAATAGTACTTTTACTTTCGAGATTAAATTCGTTTGTCTAAGCATACGTGAGTTCATCTTGTGGACATTAACCAACTAAAACTTACGGTGAATCGTGAGAGTAGATTAGACTTGCCTACGCCAGAGTCACCAATAAGCACAAGCTTAAACAAAAAGTCATATTCGTCGTCAGAAAGCATAGTTAATTAATATTTAAAAAAAAAAAGAGAGAGGAAAAAAGAATGAGAGTAGAGCAAGATCAATTGTTTATGAAACAAAGCCTAAATTGGGTCAAGTGGCTTTGTTGTGTTCAAAATTGACCAAAATTGATTTCAAATTCATATCAAGCCAAGCAAAAAGATATTCTCGAACTCAGATTCATCATCTCTTTCTAACTTTTTTTTTATGTAGAAAGACAATGGTACTTCTTTAAAGGAAAGGGGGAGGTTGTGATGTACAAATTACATTGTTATTCACTGAATAGGTTTAGCATTAAATATCTAAAATGAAATGTAACCCAGAATCTCCATAAAAGGAGGAGGAGGAGGAAGACTGAAAGCGGGTTTGATTCCGACCGGAACAAATGAGCGGAAAGGAAAGAAAAAGGGGGAGGCAAAAAAAAAGAATGCCTTTCTTCTCCAAACATTTGAATAGTAGCTTCTTGATCTATATTGATTTTTCATACTCGGAATTCATTTTAATTCTTCTTTGTCTGTTTGTGTGTGTATTGATGATAGTCGGCTACAGACAAAAAAAAAGAGAGAGGTTAAGGTAAAATACAAGGAAACCAATCATCTATTTTGATGGCTCCAAGCTACAATAGCATTACATAAGCCAATTTGAAATCAAAGGCGGAAGCTTTCTTGAAGAGTTAGTATACTACAATAGTTGTATGCAGGATACACACATTAACCATACAAAAGATAATACAATGCGTGACATGGAAAGACATAAAAAAAAAAAGGGAACAAAAAGGATATTGACAAAAGCAATAAGAGACATTGATCCCTTGTTCAAACAATGACTTTTTGAATGTTCTCAGACTCAAATTTGCATATAGAGAATTGCTCTCACAGCTATGCCATTGGTTTTTCAATCATGCATTATTTCTATATCCAGCATACTACCTTTCGTTTATTTTATGAGTGCAATAGGGTTCTGTAATGAGATGTCAATCACATTGTTTCTCTGTATCACATGTATTCTCTTTTTTTTTTGTTATTGTTTACTATTGAAAATGGAATTACACGCTAGTTAACTTGAAAGATTCTATTTTGAGCTTCTTTCCAAATGAAGTTATCTGTCTTATTTCAAACATCCAGCAAAGCTTAATTCTCATTCTCTCCTTTTTTTTATGCACTTTGTGACAGTAATTAGATTGGTTACCTCTAAATGAGATTGAATCTGTGTCTTTTAGTTTCATCTAGGGAGAAAAGCGTTAAAGGGGATAAAGCATATGATAAAAAAGAAAACCCTTCAAATTGCAGTCAATGGCTCATGTAATTTGGTTTGTATCTCTTTTCTCGTTTGAAGAAAGCAAATGAAGATAGCTTGTCATTGCATACATGTATCTGATCAAGCTTGAATGCTTTGTCAGTTTTGAAATGATTGACGCCAATCACCTGTTGAATTAGTAATTCAAGATCTTCATTCAAAAAAAGGTACATTATTACTATAACTTTTCTTCTATCCGGAACGTCATCCCATCTTGCTACATAGAGTCACGTATTGTTTTGAACGCATTTTATTAAGGTTGCAGTCGAAAATCAAAAACTAACCTATGTATCAGTGCACCGCGGCTACTAAATGGTGTAATCATCTAGTTGCTTTCTTTGTAATTTTCAATGTCCAATTTCAGTCTATACAGATATTGATTCCGTAGTTGAAATGAAGTCACTTTATGCCTAAAAAAAAGAAAAAAAGAAACAATAGTCTTATTTTTCTAGAAAGGAGATGAACAAACTGCTAGAGAGAAAGAAGCATAGAAAGCAAACAGATATCATTTTGAACAGCAATTGTAATGACAAATCATTCAATCCACCTTTTGAATGAGATAAAAGTGCTTAAATTTCAGAAAAAAGGATAAAGTAAATTTATATGCTCATTGAGAAGCACGCTTCAAGGTCTGTATGTCTATTTCGATTCAACTGAGTCAATTCAACTGAGTCAATTCTAACTTTAATTTGCTCTGGAGAATATTAAGCAAAGAGTTAAACATCTTTATTTTAAAGAATTAACACGCTATTTAATTAGGATTATTTCTTCAAGCAAATCTTCTTTCTTTCCCAAGACGCACTACAGTCATTGTATAGATTTACTTTTTACACCTTGCCTTGTAGACTTATGGACTCTATGAGAAGAAACAAAACATTGTTCTGTAGAAAAGTGCGTGTTACAGACATTTCCTTGCCTTTCTCTCTGTCTTTTGTAATTAAACAGTTTGACTTTCATGCAAGCATACAAAAACCTCTTTTGGTCTGTATGACCTTTTTATTATTATTGTTGTTTCTTTTTTCCAAGATTTCTGACGTATTTTAATCTGCTGATCAAGCCTGAAACTATCATTTGCAGCACATAAGCAATAAAACAAAATGCCACGCTTGATAGTCTTTATTGTCTGTTCTCCGATGATGCTTTGAAGAAGAAGAAGAAAAAGGAATTGGCAGTTGTTGAGGGCAATTAAAAGCTAACGTATTCAATATGCTCTAACTGGACCTTTTAATTTTTTTCAATTTTTAACGTAACATTTAAGAACAACACGTGAGTAAGCGTATGCCTAGATAGTGATTGCAACGCCACTCTTTTGTTCTCTTTCCCCACCCCTCTCTTTCAATCTATCCTTCTCTCTTTTATCTTATAGGCCTAGATCTTTATTGTTATTATTTTATGATGTGTGTATAAATATGTACATATAAATTTGTACAAAAATGAAAAAAACTTGTTGCTCAACTGTCTTATTCTCTTTTCTTCTTCTTTTTTCTTTTTATTTTCAAAAAAAAAAAAAAAGTTTCTTTTCCTTTCATAATGATTGCCAGACGCAAGTCATCTATTTTTAATAAAAATGACAACCATTTACTCATATCACCATTAAACAAAATGGATGGAAAAACTGCCATCAATGTCTTGAAGGACGGTAGAAAAGTAAGTAAGAACACTTTCTTGAGGCTGCCGTCTATTGATCAATTTGCATTAGCATACACTAGGTGGTTTCCTAAGTAACAAAAGAACCTCGCTAGGCAGTCTACGTAAATCGAAATCATCTACTACAGCAGACTCCAGGTCAAGACAAGATCAAATGACGCCTGTGAATTTGGATATGAAAAGAAGATCTATCGGTTGTTTAAGACGGGATTCCGTCTATTCAAATAAAAGCAATGCAGAGTTTGCAAATCATATAACAACAAAGGTTTTTAAAGAGCAGAAAAAAAAGATGACTTTTTCTTGTACTCAATTCTCTTTATTTTAGGTTTGGAGATCACCAGGATTCTATGAAATTCCAAACGTATTTGGTAGTGATTGTTTTCTTAAGCCAGAACCAGTGAGTGAAAAGACATATCATTTGCGCACATTCAACCATCAAAAACATATATCAAAGCATCCTTGGCGTCCTGCAGGATTCTGCAATGAAATACCTCAATTACCACCGCTTGTCAGAGCAGAAAATGGATTTGAAAAGAGAATTAGAAAAGCAATACCAAAAATTTCAATTTCTTCTCTTGATCCAAATAACAAATATGGTGCCTTGAAAGAGATAGGAACAGGGTTAGCAAAGAAAAGCATACAAAGAGAATAAACATTGATTTTCTTCTATCTTCCCCCCCCTTCTCCTTTTTCCCCCTTCCCCCCTTCTCTCCTTTATTTAGTGTAAATGGTGCAGTTGTAAAAGCTCAACATCGATACAAGAAGAACATGTCACTGGCCATTAAACGATGTCGCTTAGATCCTGATCGTGAATACAAGGCTTCCATTGTTCGCGAATTACGCATCATGGCAACAGGTCATTCAAACCTAATTAGACTAAGGGAAGTGTCACTTTGGAAACAAGAGATTTGGATGGCAATGGATTTGATGCGGTGCTCTGTTTTTGCCGTTTTATGTCAACGAGGCATACCTGAACAATACACAATTCAGATTGCTTGTGAAGCACTCAAGGGACTTGTTTATTTACACTCCAAATGTTTTATTCATCGTGATATCAAGTGTGAAAATATTTTGTTAGGCTGGAATGGTGAAGTCAAATTAGGTAATATTACAAACAACAAATTCATGCTTTTTTTTTTCACACCAAAAGCGATAATAGCTGATTTTGGTCTTGCTACCAAGACAACCAGAAAAAATCGTGAACGATTGGGCACAAGTAAATGGATGGCGCCAGAAGTGATTCGAAAACAATTTTATGATGAAAAGATCGATATCTGGTCTCTTGGTATCACTTTGATTGAAATGATGGACCGGGTGCCACCCCATTATCTCATTAAAGATGAAACAGACTTGTTTAACATTATTTTGAATGAATCTAGTCCGACATTTACCTATAGTTATCCGACAATGTATATGAGAGGACTTGTCGTCTGGTTACTGGATGAAACGCCATCCACAAGACCACATGCTGCTCATGTCTTACAGGTAAAGCATACTATGAGAAGCCTTTAGTTATAAACTAACCTCTATTTCAAACAGGAAATCGAGATTCATGTTCAAAATAAAATGCTGCAATGTGCTTCTTCAATTGAATTAGCAAGATTTGTGAATCATGTATTTAATCCAAACAAAACCTCACAATAAAGCAATATCTATTTGTGTATTTTTTCTTTTCAGAAACTAAGTTTGCCCTTGGGAAATAAACAGGCTGTGCGAAATGAACTAGCAAAAAAGTTGTATAAGAGTTCTTTCTTTCTGACAAATAGGAAGCTTTGATTTTATGTACATCTTGTAGCACAAACTTTGGCATATACAAATATGAGCATGACAAGCGCTTATCTTTCTTTTTGCTTTATCTCCTTTTGAACAATTAGATGGATATCCAAAAGGCTTTGTTGCTGATGATCATTGCTACTGATGAGGAGCAGTCTCATCTCAAGACATTGAAAAGAAATAAACAACCCAAGTTAGAGCAGGTACAGTTTGGTTTTGTACAGAATCCGAAATTGCTCAAGATGATGCTGCTGGTTGCTGTAAAAAGTCAAAACAACTTGAAATAGATTGTGGCTGCTATAATAGCAGTAGCTCTTGTTCAAGACGATATACATTTGGTTTACATGCTTTTTTCTTTTAATTGTTTTGACAAGTCTCCGAAGAGCTGCCTTATGTGTAACACAAGTGACAGAGTCAAAGCTGAAAAAGAAAACTGTGCAACAACTTTCATCTGTTTATGAGGTCATTGGTAGAAACTTTGAATGAATCTTATTTGCTGTAGGTGTCCTTTATCAGTGAAAGAAAGTGGTATTCAACAAAACAAAAGGCAGTAAAACAACTTGACTCTCTAACAATGCTTCATATGCAGCAAACATATCGCTTCTCATACAAAGGAAAGAACAAGATGACACAAACAGCAATGACTAAAGTGAAGGACATGTCTCATTCATTTGCCTCACAACTGTTCCTCACTGCTCGAGAGTATTGAGCCTTTGGGAACGGAAAGTGAATATTAGGTTTTGGTATGAAGAAAAACACGGCTACGAGTTAAAAAAAATAGAAGAAAAAAAACATAGAGGAAGTGATTTTTTATTTGCCAACAATCATTGCCATAAATAGTCATATGCTATTGTAGTCATGAAAGGCATATACTAGTTGCATTATAATTCGACATGTTATACTCAAGTTTGTTTGCATTATCACTCATTCAGTTTATAAGCAGATGAGTCGTCAAACTATTGCTTAAGCTGAGAACAACAAAAGGCCTGTTGGCAACATTTGAACTTTGCATAAATCATTCTTTGAATTACTATAGAATCCTTGTAACTCAAGCAAAAATGCATCGCTTCTTAAAATCGCGCAAAACTGTGGCTTCAAAGTTAGTCACAGAAAAATCGTACTTTGCGTAGGAATTTACGTAAATTAGAGCGAACTTTTTTTTTTTTTTCTTTAACTATATTCGGTGCACTTTTCTTTTTTTTAAAGCACCTTTTTTTTTATTATATAGCAAAGTAAGAGAAAGAATGATATCAAGTGCATTAAGCCTTTGCTGATATAATTAGTAGCCATAATAGGTCCTGCTAGGATATGCAACTTTGAATAAACAACAACTAATGAATAGAACTCCTAATACAACCGAAAAGACAAACGCTCAACCAGTGTTCAACTACGCTCAGGCTGCAAAGAGAAGCTCACAAAACTTGGAAACACAGAAAACTAAAGCAACACCTTCACCTTCAACTGCTAATGAAAAAACTTCTTCTGCGGCAGAACCTGCTAAGGTAGAGCCTGAGTCTTCAAAGAAGCCCGAAGCGTACGTGTATACCTTTTGCAAACCAATATCACAGTTTTGAATCCTGATACATAAAAACATTACTTATTATAGTGCCCAAGATAAATCCGTTAAGCCTGCAGATACTGGTAAAAACTCCAAAAAAATACGAATTGTCACAACCATTGACACTTTTTCTTACTAGCTTCTACCCAGTCTAATGTTTCCAAGGCTGAAGATGCCCAGCCTTTAGATAGCGAGAATGCTACTGAAACAACTTCAACTGTAAGTGACAACAAGCTTTTCGTGAGAGTAGTTCAGCTTATTGACCCAATTTCTGAATAGCGTCGCGAGTCTACACAATCTAACAGTTCCGGCTCAGAGCAACCTCATTACTACAATAATCGCCATTATGGTTCTCGTCAAGGAGGAAAGCATGGCAACCACCCTTCTAATGCTCAATCTGGTTATGTTCCTCATCATTCAAAGAAGAATATGTTGCCCAACCAAGCTGGAGGAAACTGGCAAAACAACCAATATGTAATTGCCAAAAAAAAGGACAAGGATTAGAAAATCACATATTAATTTTTTTTATATAGTACCGTACTTCACAATATTACCCTCCCAACACATTTATGCCTGTACCTCCTTATACTGGTCAAACTTTTGTGCCTCAACCTTCTGTCAATAAGGCTATTGCTATTATTAACCCCAACACAAACGAAGTCATTAACCTTTCTGGTCAATCTGCTAAAGAAGCAGCTCCCTCCGCTACCTCTGCCGCACCTGCTACTACTTCAACAACAGCACCTACTGAAGAAGCTAGCGCCAAGGAAACCAAGAACTTCAAGATTACCCCTACTCCTTCTCGTGCCATAAAGATCGTCGACCCTAGAGTAAGTAGTTTCTAAGTTGCTTGTACATTAAGATGCGCTTCTCTTTTGCTTACCGAAAGAATTGTTTATAGGAAAAAGAAGAGGAAGCCGAAAGAAAAGCAAAGGAAGAGGCCGATAGAAAGGCCAAGGAAGAGGCTGAACAAAAGGCTAAGGAGGAAGCCGAGCAAAAGGCTAAAGAAGAAGCCGAAAGAAAGGCCAAGGAGGAAGCCGATAGAAAGGCCAAGGAAGAAGCTGAGCAAAAGGCTAAGGAGGAAGCTGAGCAAAAGGCTAAAGAAGAAGCCGAAAGAAAGGCCAAGGAAGAGGCTGAACAAAAGGCTAAAGAGGAAGCCGAACAAAAGGCTAAAGAGGAGGCCGAACAAAAGGCCAAGGAAGAGGCTGAGCAAAAGGCCAAGGAAGAGGCTGAGCAAAAGGCTAAAAAGGAAGCCGAGAAGGAAGCTGAAAATGAACCTGCACCTGAAGGAAAGAAGGTCGAAGAGCGCATTGCTGCAATTGCTGCAGACAAAGCTTCTCGAGGTGCACCAGGACGTCTTGATATGTCTGCCATCCCTGCCCATGTCTTCCACGATTCCCCTGCCTCTTCACCCTCTAGCCCTACACCTCCCAAGGTAAAGGGTCCTCCTATGCCTAAGATTGAAGACTTCAGTACTATCGAATACCCCCCTGAGTTCTTGGCTCCTAAGGTCACTGCTGGTAGCAGAATTACTTACGAGTCCGCCTTCTTGTTACAATTCCAAAAGCTTTGTCTTGAGACTGATGAAGATTTGAGTGAATTGCAAGGCATGGCTGCAGAACAACCTAGCGGCAATGAAAAGCGTAGTATGTCTCGTCGTCAGACCTCTGAACGTGGTGGCCGTGGCCCTCGTACTCCTGGAGGCAATGGTCCTAACGAAGGTGGCGTCTTCAGAGGCAACTCTCGTGATGGTCGTGGTGAAATGGGTAGATTTGCTGGTGGTCGTCCTCTCTCTCATCGTCAAGGTAGCAATGGTCCCAACTCTCCTGGTATGGAACGTCAAGATTCTCGTGGTGGTAGAAACCGTAGTGGTCGTGGTGGTAAGGGTCGTCACCCTCCTAGAGAACAACAAGGCGGTCCTACTATTCCTCTCGATCAAGTCGTTCCTTTGGAAAAGAGCGAAAACCGTTGGATTCCTGCTGTCGTTGCTACCGAAGGTACTGCTTCTACCGCTTCTGAAATTAAGGAAGGTGAGGCTGAATTGATTTCTCAGGAAATGATTTCACGTAAGATCAAGTCTCTCTTGAACAAGTTGACACTCGAAAAGTTCGATTCCATTTCCGATCAAATCTGGGAGTATGCCAAGCAATCCGAGAGAGAAGACAATGGCCAGTCTTTGCGTACTGTCATTCAACTTATCTTTGATAAGGCTTGTGATGAACCTAATTTTGCTGGTATGTGGGCACAATTGTGTAGAAAGCTCTTTGATGTCATTTCGCGTGATACCAACATTAAGGATGTCAACATCCTCGATAAGTCTGGTGCTCCTGTTAGCGGTGGTGCCCTCTATCGTAAATACCTCTTGAACCGTTGTCAACAAGAATTCGAAAAGGGCTGGAAGTCTGATCTTCCCAAGATTGATACCAACAACCCTGATGTGATGATGACAGATGAATACTATGCTGCTGTCAAGGCCAAGCGTCAAGGTCTTGGTCTCGTTCAGTTCATTGGTGAATTGTTCAAGCGTCAAATGTTGACTGATCGTATCATGCTTGAATGTTTGACCAGACTTTGTGCTGATCCCAAGAACCCTGAAGATGAAGAAGCCGAAACTATGTGTAAGATGTTGACAACTATTGGTAGAGCACTCGACAGTAGCAGCAAGAACAACAAGGAATGGCTTGATGCTTATTTCATGAGAATGAAGGAAATGTATGACTCTACTACCTTGAGTTCTCGTGTTAAATTCATGATTCTTGATGTCTTTGATCTTCGTAAGAGCAAGTGGGTCTCAAAGCGTGGTGGCAACCAGCCTGCACCTACTACCATTGCTCAGATTCATGAACAAGCCAAGAAGGCTAATGAAGAAAAGGAAAAAGAAAACATGAAGCGTTCTGGTAGTTCCCGTGGTAGCGGTAACCCCATGTCTCGTCAAAGCTCACACCGTGGCAACACTGGTGGACGTGATATCTCAAGACAAAACTCTTCACGTAACGCTACCAAGGAAGACCAAAGCGGCAGCAATGCTTCTGCTGCTAGTGCAGATGGCTGGAACACTGTTGGTCCTGGTAGTCCCACTACTGCCCCTCGTACTGGTCGTACCAATGAACTTGCCAATTTCGGTAAGACCGACCGTAGCAAATCTAGAAACAGCAGTGTACTAGGTCCTTCAAGTAGTCCTTTCTCTAGCTTAACTCGCTCAGGCTCAAAAACAAACCTTGACAAGAAGGCAGCTTCTAATGATACTCGCACATCCAGTCCAGCTACCTCTATGTCTAACATGTTTAGTGCTTTGGGTGGTGATGGCCAAGAAGAAGAGCCTACCGAAAGAAAGAAGCTGCAATTGTTGCCTCGCAATACAGATAACGCTGAATCAGAGAAATCTGAAGAAGCTTCTGATGATAATGATGCTGCTGAAAGCAAATCTTCTGAAGCAAATGCTGAGGAAGACAAGCCTAAGTTAAGTGACGAAGCTATCGAACGTAGATGTAAGGGCACAATTGAAGAATACTTTAGTCTTCGCGATAAAACAGTAAGTACCAAATGAACACTTGCAAACAGACAAAGTTTAACTCATTTTGAAAAAAAGGAATTATGTGAATGTGTTAGAGAATTAGATCACCCACACTATCGCTTCGTTTTTGCCAGAAAGTTATTAGACATTGTTGAAAAGAAGGCTGAGGATGTTGAAGTCGTTTGTGAAATGATTGAAGTCCTTTATAAGGAGAAGCTCATGACTAGAGAAGAATTCGTGGCTGCATTCAAGAAGTTCTGGGAAGGCTACGAAGACTTGATCATTGATGTTCCCAAAGCACCTGAAAATGTTAACAGACTTTTGGCTGCCACTGGCATTGAACGTTCAGAAGTTGAATGTGAACCCAGTTATTAAAATCAAAAGTTTTTGTTGTTGTAAATTGTAATAAAGAAAGCATCTAAATCATAAACATATATAAAAAGTGGTGAATTTAGCATGCTCAAGCGTTGGTATTTTTGACGAACAACCCATTTTTCTTTTTCTTTTCCTCAAAATGGTTGACTGATCGCAACCTTTGACTTGACTCCAAGCTCTTGCTTTCCAGAAAAGAGAACAACACATTCACCTGCTATGCTAACACAATAAATAGTTGTAAGACAAAAGATGAAAAAAAAGAAGGAAGCTTTATCTATACCAGTATTGCAGAAGCAATATTCTATATCCATCGCCGACCTACTTCTCTTCTCTATCTCTTGTTATCTGCCTTTTTTTTTTATTACTGCTTAATGTAACTAACTCAGTCTTGCCATACATCTTTTTTTTTCTTATTTGAACAAGGTAATTATAAATTAAATGTACTCATTGAATCGTAGTAAGAACTCAAAAAGTCAGATTGTATTGTACATAAAATGAACAGGAATCCTTTAAACAACATACGACAAAGAGCTTTAATTAAATTTTCGTTTTTGCTCTGAACTTCAATAAAGGGGCTAGGATTTCCAAAGGACCAGCCTTCTTGAGAAATTCATGCTAGATTAAAGAGAGATGCAAATAAGCAAGCAATTTCTTTCTTTGTCATAAGTAACTTACATTCATCAACTCCATTGAGTTGGCTCGTGATCTCACATCAACGCAAAGACAAACAGCTAAAAAGGATTTGAGCTCATTTGATAGTTTTTCAGGATGTTTCAGAGTGGGTGTGCCATTTGTGGCAATCAAATACAAAGCCTTCAATGGTTCTTCATCAAGGTATGGAGGCTCATTTTCGATCATTTCAATAGCCATGATACCAAGTGACCATATATCAACCTTTGCACCATACTCTTTTTGCTTAACAACTTCAGGTGCCATCCAATAGGGCGTACCAACCATAGTGGCACGCTTCTTCTTTTGATCTGTTAGTTTTGCACAAAAGCCAAAATCACTAATCTTGACATGGCCCTGAGCGTTCAAGAGAATGTTATCCGATTTGATATCTCTGTGAATGATGTTTTGCGAATGCAAGTGGTGAAGACCAGCTACTGTCTCAAGACAAACAGTAGAAATCTGTTGTTCTGTCATCTTACTGTTGTTATCTATAACATCAGTCAACGCACCACCTTCCATAAATTCCATAACGACCCACAGATCGGAATTACCAACCAAGAATGCATCCAGAAAATTGACAATATTGGGATGCTGGGATTCTTTCATGACAAGAATTTCGTTCACAATCAATTCTTTACGTGGTTGATGCGCCAAATCCATTTGCTTGACTGCAACCTTTGTGTTTGTAGCAAGTGAGTTGGCGACATAAACAGAGCCAGAGGCACTTTAGGAGAAAACAGTTAGACTTTGACTTTCGAAAGATGAATCATCAATAAAGTATCATACCCTTGACCCACACGCTTGATCTTTTTGTAACATTCGTTGGGATCGCCCTTTGACACGACCGAACCTTCAAATAAGAACATTTAGTATTGCATTGTAGTGCTGCGTCTATATTTAGTATGTCTTACGAAGCTTTTCCATGATTTGTGCTTCGGTCATTGTGCTAATTCTTTGCTCCGCTTTCTTTTTAGAGGAGACTTGTGCAGCAGCCTTCTCTCTTTCTCTTTCTCTATGTAACCGCTCTCGTTCTCTTTCTCGCTCTCTTTCTTTTTCACTTTCCAAATGCTGTAATTGAACCATATATTGCTCTTTTTCTCTCTCTCTGTGCTGATAATAATTAATACTGCTTGATCGAAGTGGAATGAACTTCTTTCTCTCCTCTCCTTCTTTTGTAGCAGTTGGTGTAATCGGACTTCCATTCTGTTGATCATGAGATGATGAGGTGTAATTACTCTGTTAAAATAGGAAATTAATAATTTAAAAAAAAAAGTTTATTTTCTCTTTTTCTTACCTTGGTGCTGATGGATGGTTTTGGAGAAGGTGACTTGGCTGGCTGCTGTTGTTGCTCCTAGAGTAGAATTGAGTTAACAATCATTGGTCGGGAAGAATGCGCAAATCTTTTAGGCTCTAAAAAAAGAAAATTACCTGTATCCTCAGTTCAGCAAGGGCTGCAATGGCTGACGGTGGAGGTGGAGCAGGTCTAGTTGGTATATTTTTAGGTGGTAATTTTACATTGGGGATCATGCTTTGTTGGGTAGATGCTGTACTTGGACTATGAAGTGATTTCTCTTGCATCATTTTATCCCAACCGAGACCACTCATACGCTCAACAGCACCTTGAAGCTGAGAGGTACCATATTCTTCTTCCTCGCGCTTTGTTTGCTCAGCATAGAACTCCAATACATCTAAAACTGCTTGAGGATTTTTGGCTGCATCTTCGGCTGTAATAGCTGAACCTTTCAGCAAACGAGTCCATTGGTCGGGCAAACCCTGAATAAAGACAATAAAAAGTTGAGTAAGGTATTGAATGACATGTTATTCTTTTGACAGTTGCAAATTACCGTAAAAGCACCGGTGATAGGATCGAATCCTACATGGACTTTGTGGATAAAATCAGTTGGGCCAGAAGCACCAACAGAGGATCGCTATTGAATATACAGAGCATCGCATTAACTTGTGTCCTTTTAAAAAAAAGGGCATGATGACTTCTTACATTGTATATCTCATCCATCCAGCTGTATAATTCTTCATCGCTTTTGCAAGAGATATAATAGGTTTTGTCTTTGGCCGAAATTTCAAAACAATAAGGCTTTAGATCAATTCTGGTAACTGACCCAATTTCTTTGAGGAAGATCAATCCAATACATTGTCCGGCCTATTTCATAAGTAAACAAACATTGAATCCTATCAAACTTTCTTTAATTACCTCGTTTCGATGAAAGGTCAAAGATTGATCCCTAAGCACGCAGTATCTTTTTGACCATATCCAAGCTCTAAGACCATCTTCTTTTAAAGAAAGATAACCCTCCTTGATAACATCAGGCATATTGAATGATTTATCGAGCGAAAAAAAAAAGGGGGAAAGCTTGGAAAAGTGGAAGAAAAAGAAAAAAGCGAAAACGAAGCACAGAAAGAGCGACGATTATGAATTTTATTCGGAGATGCACAACACTTGTTACTTTGTCATGTACAACATTAAAAAGAGAAATTTTCCAGATTTATACGATGTGTCTATTGAGGAGAGTGAGCTAAAGCAGACAATTTGATAGGCAGTTATTTCCTGATGAATATTGATGCGCAATAATGTCTTACTTTTTAGAAGATAATTTTGTATGCCTGTAGTGCTGAGCAAATGATGTATTTTAATTTAATTTATTGCCAAAATATATATGACTAGCTCAAGTATATTGATGCAACTACTCAATAGACTAATTTGATCGCTTATGATGAGAAAGCATGTATCGTTTTCAAAACGTATGGAAGAAAAATCGGTGGAACAAATGAGGATCGTCTATATTGGAGCCTATTGTCTCTCCTTTAGAAAATAAAAGAAAAAATTAGCAGAAAGGCAAGGACAGATCAAGTATTTACTACAAAAGATATAACAGCTTATATTGTTATAGTAATCTACCAACATTGCCTTTGCTTTTGCAGCTCTATGTTTTTCTTTACTGTAGCCATGCGTCTCAAAGAAGAGCAGCATAATTTGGCTTCGCAACCATTTAAGAGGATCAATTACATTTTCTCCTTTTCTTCTCCCTCAGTCTTCTCCTTCAGCTTCTACCTTACCCCTTAGAATATATCCTCCTGAAAGTGTGTTTACGGATCAGGTCATTCATGTTATACGGAGTACATAACCGCATAACTAAACGATAGAGACCACACAAAGAGAACAATAAAAGTAGTCTGAGCCCTTATTACGCCTAAAAAGATAGATGCAAAGTTCATATGTTTTATTTAACTTCATCAGCTAATTTTATTCTTATCCTGACTTTATATCACAATTGACAATAGCTAGCTAGGCTCCTCACATGAAGGTTGACGCCTTTTGCATAATAACTGTAGGCTAACATTAGGGCAAGTAATTTTCGAGCACTTGCTCTGATACTCAGTTGGCTAGAAACTATTTGCTTTTCGTCTGACAACAAATAATCTGTATCTTTTGCCCAAATCTAGCATTAATACAACATATACAGCAGCTCGTGTCGGGCATCATAAAGATGGTAAAGAAACAGTATAAATGTTAATTGTTGAAACATCAAATGACAGAAGGCATAGCACTTACTTTGACAAAAAAAAAAGTGACTAAACACATTAAAAGCTCGATTGGAAACAATCTACAGGAGAGCGATACTACTCATTGCGTATTCGTCCTTTCTTTTTTGGAAATATCCTTCAAGTTAGATATTTAGCAATGATTGATTCTCGCTAAATAAGCATGACATATTCATCCGCTTTTTCCCACATACTCCTTACATCATACTACAACATAAATTGATGATGTGCAACAAAGTTATTGACGATACAGCTCTAGACACTTTCCCAGATTTGCTTGTTTCTTGAGCTACAGGCTATACCCTCTGAATAATCCGATCAACTATGATGATCCTTTTGCTTTTAAGTCTACATCCTCTTTTTTTTTTTCCGTGACGATTGCCATTGACAACTTTACTAACAAACTCTCTTACTAACGCGAATTCGTACTAAATCAAACATCTTTTCTACCATGTATCATGGTGTGAACAAGCTATTTGAAACAGTCATTCTTGAACAAAAAACGGATTCCATTTGTTTTTATAGTAAAGATTTCGCAAACAAGACTGAAAGCAAGCCTAGCTTAGCAGCTTTGATGTAAGGAAAATATCAATAGAAACACCATGAGAGACAGCTCATGTTGATTGAGGCCCTTTGTCTATACCTTACTTGTTTAGGTAAATAAGACCAATAGTGAATGGATACAAATCATTCAATTTAACTTGAGGGGGAGAAGAGACTGAGTTAGCTAATGAACACTGTAGATCAACATCGAATTCAAAATGAAAAAATACTAGTAGAAACCAAAATACGAAAGAATGTAAACTTTTCGCCTGTTGTGGTTAATTTTGCTGACTTTTGATGATTTGTGGTCTCTTATATAATCAAGTTCAATGGTGTATATCTCCGTATGTGTAAGTCATAAGATACTGCTTTCTTGTCTATAAGCCTCTTACAGAAACTGATTCAAATGGGTTGCTCCAATGATTTGGTTTTACTGATTTCCATCACCAAGTTGTATATTTTTGCAAGCTGTCAATCATGAACACTTGTACATGCTATGTTCAGGACTTGTCGTCTCATTTGTTCAAAGTTTGTTTGGTCGCCAACAGAGGTAAAGTCTTTCATGATCATCTCAATAATAACGTGTGTTATTTGATGGACAAGTCTTGATTAGCAAAGCATTCTTGTACGAAATGGAGCTTACAGAAAATGCCTATGATATGTGCTATTGTGTCTTTTTTTTTTTTCTGCGTATCTAGTTTAAGTACTCACAGAATACATTTTTACCTGAACAAGTTCACATATATATATATAATCCAAGCAACAGCTATACAAACAGCTCTAAACATGAGATTTGAAAGGAGAAATTGATCAGACTGTCTTCAACTACTGAATTCAGTTTGATTTATTTACTGATCTCTCGTTCTAACAAAAAACCCCCTTTAATTATATTCTATTTTTTTCTTTTGTACCTTTACCATAAAACAGAAGAGAATAAGAAACAATTCGATCTTTTCTTTTTTTTTTTCAAAACAGTTATGCATATGAATCACATTCTATGCATCTATTCCTGTTGTTTTCTTCAACTTGAGACTATGAAAGAAAAAAAAGCTCAGTACCTATTCTAGAATGTAATATGTAGTGCCTGTGTTAAACGATGACTTTAATGATTTATAGCAAATTGTAAGCACATTTGTCCGAGACATGCAGTTATTTTTTTTATTTATCGTCAAGAAGAGGCACATAAAATAACACGGAAATTTATATCAAGAATCAGTTCTTTTTCTTCTTTCTTTTTCTCATCTTTTATTAATCGACATGTACACAACTCCTATTAAAACAACTGGACGGAATTTAGCAGGATTATGGAGGCCTTCCTTTGTGAAAGTAGATCAACGTTTATATGTTTTCGGAGGTGGCGGCAATGTGACAGACGATCTTCATTTTCTTGATTTAAAAACTATGAATTGGGTATTGATTCAGGTAACAACAATAATGCAAGATAATATTTCCGTTTGTATAAAAGCTGATTTGACTTAAGTTATTTTTTGCCGTATGGCATGATACCTAATGCTTGTAGAATGCAAGCGGTACACCACCTTGTAAAAGATATGGACACACAGCTACACGATGGAAAGACTCTATTATTATCTTTGGTAATAAGCAATTATAGATTTACATGAACCAATCTCTCAATACAAACACATTCATGATTCCTAGGTGGTTGCAACGAGTATCAGGAATACTGCAAAGATGTTCATATATTCAATTTAAAGACATCTTCTTGGCACCAACCTAGCATTAGAGGAACTGTGTGTTCTCGTTACTTGCATAGTGCAACTGTGTTTGAGGACAAATTATTGATCTATGGTGGATTTGCCAAAAGTTCAGACTGTAAAGTAGCAAATCGTATTTGTTGTCTCTATTTTTTTTTTTAAAAAGATGCTTCAAAAAGACAGCCAATGAGGTTTCTAACATTTTGTTTTAGGCACTTATGTGTTAGATGAGTTATGTGTACTTGATTTAAATACAATGACATGGACAAGGCATCATGACACACCACCTAGATACAATCATTCGGCCACACTAGTAGGCAACAAAATGTACATCTATGCAGGCAAGGATGAGCAAGGTAACACAGTCTCTGATCTTTTTATGATCAACCTATCAAAACTACCTTATACACCTCACTTGGTGCTCAGTGGAACACAAGAGCAGCAACAACAATCTCGCATGGTGTTGCTCAAAAGTCAGCACTTTTGTGATACAGTCTGTGGGAAGCTTCTGGTGTTTGGAAGATACCTACATCATCAACATTACTACCAGTATACCAAATCGCAACAACAACAACAACAAAGTATGCAAAATCAAGTCCAACAGCAAGTCCAACAACAGAGCAACTATCAAGACTCTACCTATAGCTTATGGATGCTAGATCTTGATACGCTTGAGTGGGAGAAACAAGAATGTGATGGACATTTTGAAGTAGGTGGATGGAACTATTTTACAATTATTCATGAAAAGTATGGCAGCTCAGAGGACTCGCAAGTCAATATAAACAATCTGCTGTTTTTGGGTAACACGGACCCATATCGGCCTCAAGGTTATGATCATTTCAGAGATGCGTTGGTCATTCATGGGGAATCTCTAGGGCTATATGATATTGCTGAACCGAGATCTTCCAACGAGTTTATCCAACTGCTCAATAGTCCTGAACTGTCTGACTTTTCTATTATTGCAGCAAAAGGAGAAGAAATATTTGTGCACCAAGTGATCTTGCTAACTCGATGGCCCCACTTTAAACACATTCACAAATCGGGCATGTCGGAAGCAGTAGAAAAGAAAATGACTATTCCTGAGCCAGTTGAAGTGATCATGGCGTTTCTAAAGTTCTTGTACAGTGATCGCTTAGATGAATCAGAGCCCTGGCAGGTTGTGTGCGATCTCATGGTGATGGCAAACATGTATTTACTCTATAGACTAAAGAAGATATGTTGCGAAAGGCTTTTCAAGCACCATCTAACGATTGAAAGCTGTGGATTGATATTCGAGAAAGCTATTCTGGCAGAAGAGACAGGCTTAAAACTTTTGACTCTTGGGTTTATGTTTCAAAACTATGGTCTTATTTTAAAGTCAAATTTACTGATGGATTTGCCACCATGTGTTCAGCAGGAGTTCTTGGATGCTGTACCAAAAGAGGCAGTTTTGGAGGTTGGAAGAACAAGATGTCTCATTGCGCGAAACCAAACGCAAGCCATGTATTCAAGCTCAAGCTCAAGCAGTATCAGCACAAGCCATAGTAACTTGATCTATCTGCGCAACAATTCTGCGAATCAACCTGCTAACACAATAGCTGAGTATTACACTACATCAGATGGATTTCAACGCAGTAACACTCAACAGACTATGAGTGAATTGATACCTATTCAAAGCACAAACAGTACCGCAAATAATAACAACGATATGACTGTAGAAGTATAAATTAATAAAGTGTAACAGCTTCAAATCATTCTTTATAGCTAAAAGCCAGTTAAAAGAACTTGCTGTTGATGTTTATGGATATAAGCCGTATACTTTGATCATCTACTAAATCTGAATGTAAGCCTGAGACTTTGCTTGTTTCATATCGAGCCATCGCACCTGTATCTAATAGCAATAGATGTAAGAATATTATTATTTATTATCCAATATAATGATAAGCAGATAACTATACAATACCTTTGATATTTGTTAATGCAACAATTCATCTTCAAGGATGATGGCCAATACAATGTTACATAGTAAATCAAAATCAACAAAGGCGACATAGGCTGAAAATGATATATTAAAAGGAAAATGCAAAGACAGAGATATAGGCAGGCTATCGGTACCCTCTATAATTTGGCTTCTATTTCCACTCTGCCTCTTTGATGCAGAAGACTATGCTTTGAGCCTAAAGGTAGTGACTTGCAAGGAAAAGGTAAAGTTCTTTGCTTTCAAATACTAGTTTTTTTTATCTTCAGTCCATAAATTCTTTACCACAACTTGTCTTGCTATGTCGTACCGAAGCGGACAAATAGCAAACTTTTACCCCCGATAAATTCTTCAAATCAATTTGATCATGACAGTGTACAGCTCCTTTTGTCAGTGGAGTTATGGACGATTAGTTTCAAAAAGAAAGACACCATCGATTTGGCATTAAATTCTGTATAGCTTTGTTTTCATTGGCTATACAATGAGCTTCAAATTGAGATATGCAATTAGCTTAAATAAAAAAGAAAATTTCGTCTACAAACACATATAAACACTGAAAAGTAAATAGTGCAAAAACATGTCAGTCTAATATCAGCAAAATAGAAACTTTTGCTACATAGTAGTTATATTCGATGCAAAGATACTAGGTGTGACAACCAAAAGGAAGTGTACTGTCTCTAAAAAGATATAGACGATGTGGCTGAGAAAGGAGTACAGCAGTCAGAAAAAAAAAAAAAAAAGCTGAAAACAGGCATATGCTATTTTAGGACACAAGTTGAAATTGATTTGAAGCAAAAAAATTACTATGAAATGGAAGCCACAATAGAGCATGAAAACGATAGCAATAACAATTAATCTCTATCGCTGTAGATGGTTGGATTATGATAGTTGAGAGCCTGCTAGCAACCTTACAAATCCAAAGTTCATAACGGAATACTGGAATCAGTGAAATTCCTGAAAGTATCAAAGCTAAAAATAAACTCATGAAGGAATTGAGAGATCAAAAAGCACACTTTGAGTAATGAAAGAAGATTCTGTCTGGGTTAGGGACAATGTGGTGATCCGAACACATTCAAGTCTCAACAATGACAACAAGGTAACATATAAACCACCCAAAACACCACATGTGTGAAAAACATAAGCAACAAATCAGATCCCAATGACAGCTTTATTTTTTCTTTCAAATACAATTCATTTCAAGACAGCGTACAAGCGTTGAGTTGTTTGAACTAATGCTTCATACTATTATGAAAGTTGAATGAATTGTATAGCCTGGATCTGACATAAGAGTGCACTTGTTTAACTCTTTACTATAATAAGCTAGAGAAACGATAGGCAGAGAAACAGGTCAATGATGAATATATAGAAAATCAGTTGCTTTCAAGAATGTCTACATTATCTTTCCACTTGATGTATTTTCGGTGACTTTTAGCCTATTGTCTTTTTATAGAAAACCCCCTCTCAAATTAGATTTAGAAAAGTTTATTTCCGGCAAAAGAAATGGCTTGTCATTTTCTAGTCTTTTCTTCACTGGAGTATTTTGATCTGCAGTTTAAAGAGGAAGCAGCTCAGGTCTCAGGAATACTTGTTGCTTTTGTCACAAGACTTTCGGGGAATTATGTTGAACTAAAAAAAAGAAAAAAAAAAAAAAGCACTTGGCACCAAGCAGACAGACAGAGAAAAAGAGATTAATTTTTTTTTAAAAGTGCGTTCATCACACTCTTTACTTTTTGTGATTTAGTCACCTTGGCAAATATGGCGTGTTTTGAGGGAAAGTTCTTTTTTCTTTTTTTTTTTTTGATATTCAGCTTGCATTACATGGATTTAAAAATAGAATGTTCTGCTTATGATTGGATCCAAAGCCTCAGTTAAAAATAGATTTTCTGCTAAATTCAAAATCAAAAATCATATAAATAAAGAGAGCAACTTTTCTATTCATTGTCGATCATCAAAAAAAAAAAAATTACTTTAATTATCATGCCTAAAGCTGTACGCTTCGACCCTGTTGATACTGTTATCATCACTTATAGTGCCGAAGAATATGACAGATCTTACTTTATGTCTACCTCACACAGCGTTTACTCCTTTCGCCCTGTTGTTTCTGATGTCACTATCGATACACCAGTGCTATCTATATCTGCTCCAAACAACACAGCAAGACCCTCTATCAAGCCACTTGATTTATCTGTCATCCCAAACTCCCGTAGACGTGTGTTAGACTCACCTGTTCAGCCAGAACCCAGTTATATAAATAATACCAAGAAGAACAAAAAGCCCAAACTGTCTATCAATACCCAATCATTCACGCCTCTTTTCTTTTCTGAACTATCGACACACTATAAATGTAAAAACGAAGAAGAAGAAGAACACGGCTTTCTCGTCTCCGTTATGGCCTATTAGCTTTGCATTGTATCTCCACCTTTCTTATATATCACTTTTTCATACCATCTTAATTCTCATTCTATTGCATATTTAATTCTCTTTTTCGACAACAAAAAAAAAAATCCGTTTGTTCATTTCATCCTGCTGCATTTTAATATTGTAAAAATAAACCAATCAAATCACACCTTCAAACAGTAAATTACCTTAGAGAAAGAATGGGTCTATATTTTTTTTTTCTTTTCTTCTTTAGACTTGGTCAACAAATACACGAAAACGACATGGACCAACTCTATGATTCTCTTGAGTTTCAATGAGTCATTTGCGGATGGAAATGCCTTTAATACATGACCTTGGTGGCACTCGTGTTTGAAGCAATTAAACACTTTGTTTCTAGTTTGATTCTCGAAAATGTAAATGAAGAGTAGGCAAGTAAGAATGTATATTTCTCTCTCTTGTCAACACTAGTTTAGTCTGCTTTGCTATTCATTAACATCCACATTCAATTTCTGATTTGCTTGATTTCCTAAGCTTCAATTCAGCAAAAAGATATTGAATCACTGTTTAGCCAATAATCTCAATTTAAATTTTCGATTTTTTTTTTATAAGCGGGGCCTCCCAGATTTTTCTTTCTGTTTTTTTCGATTTTTTTTTTTTTTTTTGGGAAATGAAGACTAGTACTATTGCTCTTATATCCACAGCTGTCATTGCCTCTTTTGGTATTGGATATCTCATTCATTTTGACCATCAACGCCGTCACAATCCAGAAATCCGAAAGCAAAAGAGTAAGCGAGTAAGAATCAGAAATGCTCGAATGGATGCTCACTACGCATATATTTAGAGTTCGAACGAAAGAAAGCAGCTAAAGAGGAAAAAGAGTTGAAGCAAAAAGAACTTGAATCAGTGGAATCATTGATACAGTCTGTACTCGACAATGTCAGCAAGGAAAAGCTTCCTACAACAGCAGAGGCCATTGAGGCTTATTTTGTAGATCAAATAGCATTAGGTGAAGAATGCATCAAGCAAGGCAATGATAATGCTAGTGTAGAGCACTTTTACAAGGCACTCAAGGTTTATCCTGCTCCCTTGGAGTTGATCATGATTTACCAAAAGACAGTTCCCGAAAAAATCTATCGCATGATTGTGACTTTGATGGCCATGGAAGTATGTATAGAAGAAGAAGGATGGCTGCTCACAAAAATCACTCACTTTAAACGTAAATCTATCTTAGCAACAACAACGTCAGAACAAGTTCTATGAAGAATTTCCTCCCCCAGAAGTGCATCTCAAGCTGAAGGAGTCAGCCAGAGAGGGTGAAGAATCTACTTTTGAACTTGTAGCTGACAAGAATATCAAGGCTGGGGAGCACTTGTATACCGAAAAACCACTTGTTTCAGCACTTTATCCTCAATTACAAGTAAGTTGAACAAAACATGAATTATCTTTGATTGCTTTATCTATTCTCTTTTTTAGGGCTTCTACTGCCATGACTGTATGAAAAAGTTGGATAATGACAAACAAGTTGAATGTGCCAATTGTGATTTAGTGAAATATTGCTCTCATGAATGCGAACAACGAGCTGCTCAGGAATATCATCAGTTCCTATGCACCAACAACAAGATTTCAACAGGCACAAAGGCTCTTGACTTTTATCAGTTTTCTTTGGATAACAAGCTCAAGTATCCTCAGATGATTGCCCAATTTCTGTCTAGCATGGTAGCTGAGGAAGTAGAGAAGAAAAAGGCGACAAAGACAGAGAGCTCTGTGTATACCAACTGGGATCATATTGAACGATTCAAGAGCGATACTCTAGAGATTTCTGAAGAATCCATCAAGGAAACTACATTGATTAAAGAGATATTGTCCTCCAAAATTCCTGGTTTAGACGAATTTCTAAAGGATGATATTTACCTGTTGATGAAGAGTAAATTGATGAGCAACTGCTTTGAAGTAGCTACTGAAGAACAAGTTGATATTTTAGTTGATGTAAGTCTGCTTCATTATTCATATAATTTCCATCTAAAGAAATATATTACTTTGTAGAAATCAAAAAGTGAGTCTGCTCGTATTTTGAAGGAGAATCAATATGGTTTAGGTAGTGCTGTCTATAAGATTTCTTCTTATATTACAAGTGTATCTGATGCTGATGAAAGTAATGTCAGTCTGACATTCAAGGATAATACACATGATCTTGTTGTTGTGGCTCACAAAGACATTGCACAAGGTGAAAAGATTAAAGTGCATGCTGTAAAATAAATATATGTACATGCTTTTGTTCTCTCTTTTTTTCTCTATTGAATGGGTATATTCAATTCAACCTTGGCCGAGACAGGAATTCACTTGAATACAGCAAATACAATTTACATTTCTGCAATCTCAACTGAATCAGAGATATTATACCTAATGGAAATCACATCATTCTTAATATCCGCAAAACAGATCATTGTAATCCGTTGTGTGCTACCATAAATACGCATGAAAAAGGTAAATGAAAAGCCACTTGGACTGTCAATCTTGATTACACTTTTTTGATTTTTTTCTTGTCTTATTTCACTTTCTTTTATCAAAACTATCTCACAATGTTTAAACGTGCACACAAAGAATTGGGCAAACAAAAGATCGAAGAAGAACTCTTTGATGCGGAGGATAATAAAGAAAAGCTTGCAGGTGTATTCTCTGAGGAGTCAGATATCGATTCCGATACAGACGATTCAGATGACGAACAAACTAGACGCTATAAAAAGAAAGCTCGTAAGCAACTAATCGCCACTTTCAACCAACTGGCCGATCAAGCTGGATCTGATGACGATTCCGAAGAAGAAGAAGAAGAAGAAAACGAGGAAGACGAGGAAGAGGCCAATCAAAATGACAGCGAAGAGGAGTTGGAAGAGACAATCACCTTTACCTGTGAAATTTGTCCAGACAAAAAGTTGAAGAAAGAAAGCCAAGTTGAAGAACACTTGCAGAGTAAAGCGCATATGAGAAGAATTCGATTCTTGGAAAAACAAGGACAATTGCCTGGTCAAGGACCATTGTCAGAGGAAGCCAGAGCTCAACTGGAAGCCAAACAGGCAGAGGAAGCAAAAGAGAGAAAGAAGAAGAAGAATGAAAAGATCAAGAAAAGAAAGGAATACCTTGCTAAAATAAAACAAAGAAAGCTGGAGCGTGAGACTAAGAAGAAGCAAAAGGCAGAAAAAAAGGAGAAAGAGGAAAAAGAGGAGCCAAAACCCAGTGAAACCACTACCGATAAAAAGCAAAGTGTTGTCAAGGGCAAAAAGAAGACCAGTAAGAAGCCCACAAAGAAGTCCGAATAAGATGAGCTGTTGCTTTATTTCCTTCTTTTGTATTTATTTCTTTTTTGTTTCGTTTCTTAGATGTTTATACCAATTTGTTCTGTCAAATAAAATAGATGGATAGAAAAAAGAGTTTTATGTGTGTTTTTGATATGTGTGCAAGTTACATGAGTGTAGAAGACTTGAGGCTAGATTCAATATCAGCAACAACCATTTCTCTCACCAAATCATCAAAGGAGACCTTTCGTTTCCAACCCAATTGAGTGTTAGCCTTGGTAGGATCACCCAATAACAAGTCAACTTCAGCAGGACGGAAATACTTGGGATCAATACGAACACGAATCTTGCCCGAGTCTTTATCACGGCCGACTTCATTCACACCTTCACCTTCCCATACAATGGTACGACCAGTGACCCCAAAGGCCTTTTCAACAAAACTCCTAACGGTGTGTGTTTCACCTGTGGCCAATACAAAGTCATCAGGCTTATCTTGCTGAAGCATGAGCCACATTCCTTCGATATAGTCTCGAGCATGGCCCCAATCGCGTTTAGCATCTATATTACCCAAATATAAACATTCCTGACGTCCCAAATGAATATCGGCAACAGCGTTTGTAATCTTGCGTGTGACAAAGGTACGGCCACGACGAGGAGATTCATGATTGAATAGGATACCATTGCATGTATACATCTCATAGGATTCACGATAATTCACGACAATCCAGTAACCATAAAGCTTGGCAACACCATAAGGTGAACGAGGATAGAAGGGGGTCGTCTCCTTCTGAGGTGTCTCAACTACCTTACCATATAATTCAGAAGTAGAAGCTTGATAGAAACGAACACGATCAGAGAGACCACAGGTACGAATGGCATCCAAAAGACGAAGTGTACCAAGCGCATCTACATCACCTGTATACTCGGACATATCGAACGATACCTTGACATGAGATTGAGCTGCTAAATTGTAAATTTCAGTAGGCTGTATAGTGGATACGATATGAACAAGACAGGTAGAGTCAGTTAGATCGCCATAATGGAGGAAGAACTTGACGCCTAATTCTAATGGTTAGCATAAATGTAGTGATGGCTTTTTCCTTTTTTTTTTGATTTTATTTAAAGATGGGTTATACCAGTCTCATGTCTATCTCTATAAATGTGCTCAATGCGACCCGTATTGAATGAAGAAGATCTCCGAATGATACCATGTACTTCGTAACCCTTCTCTAGCAAGAATTCGGTCAAATAAGAACCATCTTGGCCACTTACGCCTAAAAGAAGAATAGATCAGTTCTGTCTTCATCGTTTAAGGCCAGATAACTCTCAAGTTGTACCAGTGACAAGAGCAACCTTGCGCTCTCTGTATTTTTCAGGAGACAAATGATGATATATCTTGGTTCCAAAGCTTGCTTCAGACATGAGTATAAAGCGAAAGTTGATCCTTAAAAGAAGAAAAAAACAGAAAGAAAAAGAAAAGAGAGTGTTGCTTAAATCAAAGCGACACATGAAATCTGCGGATTTTGAATTTTATGCATAATGTAAGCTTGTCACCCCCTCCAAACTACTTGATAAGAAATTAGCCAAATGATTCAAGCATACTAAAACTTATGTATGTTACTTATTCATCGCGTGTAAAAAGCACTTATCATCCCAAGTTTATTTGAAAAAAAGAATGTTAAATTGAAACACATAGTTACTGTAGAAAGATTTTTACAGAATACAATTTTCTGCGTACAACTCTTTCATGCCATCAATTAATTCAAGACTCTAAAGTGAGAAAACATTTCATTCAAGCATTTAACTTGTCTCCAAGAACAATTCTGTGTCTTTATTGAAATAATAGGTTTGGGATATATAGAGCTTTCTAAAACTGTACAAGACATTTGGAACTCTAAATCCAAAAATGCTATAATGCTCTGTATCTGCCGTTGTAATGACCTGTTGAATACTTTTAGTGCCAATTTCGTTTTCGGTAGACCTACTTGAATAAGCATCTTTAGGCGGACAATGGTAGTAGCTATGCGCTCCATTGTCACTTCCACCATATTGACATGGTATATTGGTAGAATGAGGGTTGACAAGATAACTAGGTACATTAGGGTTTTCTCTTGAAGCACAAATTAGGGTCATCATATAATCATCTATATTTGGGCATAATTGGGATTGATATTTTGGTACTGTAGTAGAGGTTTCATCATAGAAGTCTAACACACAAGTATAGTGACAAGTACCCACGCTAAGGCAGAGCTTCTGTGTGCCTTTCTCCATTCTAATGATGTCTAGGCGATACTGATAACTTGTAGGAATGACAGCAGTATGAATCAATTGTAAAGCAAACAGATTAAACCAGATTGGCAGTTTCATCATAAACGAGTAAAGAGGATGAAGAAGAGCAAAAAAAGAAAAAGAACAAACAAACCAGCTTAAAAGTAAAGAAAAAAAAAGAAGAAGAAAGGAAAGGACGAGAGAAAGAAGTGAAAGACAAGTTTTTTTTTTTTTGGCTTTGACAGTTAATTAGAACGAACAACACTGGCAGGAAGAATGAGATGATTTCGGTGACAAATATTTGGGATTATTTATGAGGCGTTTATTTTTTTTTTTTTGCATTAAAATAGAGGCTTTGTTTATGTCATGTGTTCCAATACATCTAGAGACAAGACTTTATTTAGTTAAATATGATTAAACATAATTTTCATTTAAAAGTTAGAATGAGCCCTAGCAACAAAACCCCTTCTGTGAGAAAAGACAAAAATGGAAAGACTAAACGATAGGAGAGAAACACTCAAGGAATATTAGAAGGAGGGGGTACAGCCATTGGAACAAGGATTTATAAGGGGGGGGGGACAGTCAAATGGTTAAGGTAAGCTCATACCATATAAAATATGCCAAAGGGGAGAAGTGGAGGGAAGAACGAGGTTTCTTGTAACACTCAAAGAGGAAAAAAAAAGAGAGGGTATATTGTATTGGTTGTGAAGTTGTAATTCACGGTTTGCATGCAAAATCTTCAACCTGAAGCTTTCCAGAGCTGATTGGCATTTTGTCAATTTAATTTAAAGAGCCATACCATAGCCTCAGCTAAGCATTTGACAGCAAGTAACTTTTTGGCATTTCAAGTCTAAAGGCACATTCATTCATTGTTCTTTTGTAACACAATGCTTTTTTTTTTTAAAAAAAAAAGTTGGTTTTCTGCAACGAAATGGGGCCTTTTTTACAAAGAACAATCAAAAAACCATTCAATCGCCTTATCAAGTGTGCAGTTTGTTGGGGATAATAAACGCATTGTTCTTCACTCTAGTTCTAGCTGTCACTTTTTGCAAACGATAAGGACAGACTCATGTACTCCACTCTATCTCAATTCGAAATTAACGTATGCTTAACCAATATCTCAATGACAGATCAAATTGGTAGCTTAAAATGAATCAAGCAACGAATTGGCCTTAATCTCCCCACATATGTTATCCAATGCATGATTCGTCGTCCTTTTTCTTTCTCTGTGTGTGTGTGCACACTCTAAAAAAAAACAGTAAAGAAAAATAGAGGGAAAGCTTGATTGTATAGAGTATAGACCGAATATGCCCCAAAACAGACAAGTTGCTTGACTGTTTCCTTTTTTTTTATATTTTATTTTTTTTTGTTGCTTGACAAAACAAAATTGTAAAAATAAAAGAAATCAGGACATTTAAGCCTTGTTAGCAGCCTTTTGGAATCTAAATCTGGGAGGAGGAAGACGGTTGCGACGGTCAACGGCAGAACGAACACGAACAACACGAGCGTGAATGGCACAAGAGACACAGTAGTGGAGCTTGACGTACAACTTGGGAATGGCATATTCTTCGTAGACAGAAGCTTCTTGAAGATCACGGACGGCAGCAGCTTCTACCATGTTACGGATAGTGAAACGCTTAATAGCCTTATCCTTGGGGACACAACGGTAACAGTTGATGCAACGAACAAACTTGTTGTGACCACGACCGTGCTTGTTACGTCCGTTGTTTCTTCTTTTACAGGTCTATGTCGAATCGAAAGCAGATGAAAAGGAGAGGAGGGGAAAAGGTAAGTTATACTGTAGACGATGCTTGCTCATTCAATAAAAAAAAAAGCAATGATGGTTGAAATAAGTGATCATGTTGAATCTCGAACAATATCAATCCATCCATCCATTCCAATCTATCTATTCATCCATCTTGTCGATTCGTTTGTTCGTGTGTTTTGTGGTTTCATACATGAATCGCTTATTTCAACCCCTCATGCAGATTGCTGTAGTAGGGTACTTACCATACTATATAATCAAGAGAGAGAGCTCTTGCAAGTAATTTCGTTTCAGCATATAATCGCCCATTCCCGCCTAACTTGCTCCCCCCCCCCCTCCTTTGACGGCACTATATTTTTCTTGAGCCGCACAAGTCGGCCCTTTTATTTCATGCTCAGTTAGAACGGTGTTTAAAATACTAGAGTCTGTCAATGCACATCAAAGCAGGACCTACTATTGTATTCATTGAGTTGATAGCATTGATGGAAAAAGTGCTTTATGTAGCTTAGGTACAGATGAAATTGAAACTACAATGATACGTTAAAGATGTATGTTCCAATGAAGGCTGTAGTGTGATTCGATTGAATATTTTCAAGACAGTTTTAATCAAACAGATAAAAAATAGTTTGATTTAGTATATTTCTTTTATATAAAAGAAGTTTGGAATGCATGTACTATGTATATATGAAATTTGAAGGAGGGGGTTAAAATGAACTTCTAATGTAAATAAATGAATAATTGGTTAACATGATTGTTGGTGTTTTTTGGTAGCAATAGCCAAGAGATCCTCATATTCTCCTGAGCGCATACACATCTGATGGAAAATGCTATCTTTTTGTTGCATCAGGCTATAAGGCGTATCGAATTCTTTGACTTCACCATGATCCAAGACTAGAATACGATCATAGTCGGCTACTGTACGAATACGATGAGCAATGCAGAGAAGAACTGAGTCTGTGAATTCAGTACGAATGGTTTGTTGAATTTTATGATCTGTATCAAAGTCGACAGAGGAGGTGGCTTCATCAAGGATGATCAATCCAGTCTTCTTGACCAAAGCACGAGCAAGTGCAATGAGTTGACGCTGGCCTTGAGACCAATTGGAGCCGTTTTCAGTGACAGGGGATTCAAGTGTGATTGCATTTTCTCCTTCTTGTTGTTCATCAATGAGATGAGAACGCTTCAAGGCAGCCCAAAGTTGAGCATCATCATGTTGATCAAAGGGATCCAAGTTACTACGAAGTGTACCAGAGAACAAAACAGGGTCTTGAGGAATGATCGTCAAACGAGAGCGAAGAGAGTGCAAGCCAATCTTATGAATATCAACACCATCAATCTTGATACTGCCCTGGGTAGGTTCCATGAAACGGAAGATGGACAATGCTAGGGTTGATTTACCTGAACCAGTTCTGCCTACAATACCAATCTTCTCGCGAGGATTGACCTTGAAGGAAATGTTACGAAGCACAGGGGGGTTTTCAGGAGCATATTGCATCACTAGATCTTTGACTTCAATTGAACCATGTTCGGGCCAGCTGGGATGAGGTTCAGTAGCAGGAATATGAGTAGGAGGTTCTTCAGCAACATCAAGATATTCATGAACACGCTCAATGGCATTCATGTTCATCTCATTCATGGCATAGGTTCGAACAACCCACAAGATATGATGGGTAAATGTCAAAGAGTAACTCAGGGATAAACCAGCCAAACCAGGATCAACCCAATTACGGCCAAGCAAAAGGACAAAGCCAGTACAGAAACCAACAAAGGCACCCAAAAGATCGACACGACAATGAAGCCAGCGGTTGGTAGCCCACATCCACAAGAAGGGTCTGTTGTTGTTGTCAATCTTGCCATGATTTTCAATGACAAAGCGATGTTGAGAACCAAAGGCACGGATGGTAGCAACACCATTCACACTTTCATTAAATTGAACATAGATAGGACTACGACTGACAGAGTTCAAGCGCTTCATATCTCTTGAGGTCCGGAGATAGTAAGAACCAATAGCCCAAAACATGACAGCAATGACTGCACCAGGGATAAGGAAGGCAGGTGTGATACTAGAGACCAAAAGAACAACACACAAAGTAGCTACAACTGAAAACAACAGGAATGAAAGAGAAGGACCAACTTCTTGATCAATGGTAGCCAAGTCAGAAGAGAATCGATTGACAATACGACCCAAAGGAGTGGTATCGTAAAATCGGACTTTGGCACGCAAAATACGCTCCAACAACTGACTATGAATGTGGCGAGAGGCTTTCAGGTTACCAGTGAAGAGAATTGACATACGAAGGGCTGTCATGACAGCAGCCACTAGGCCAATCACAAAGTAAACACCCAAGTAATAAGTCACATCAACCTGTTGTTCTGGACTGTCCAGATTAAACTGGGAGTAAAAGAGCACCAGGCTACTGCGACCAAGGATAGAAATAGCGTTGTGATCAACATAAGTAGAGTTTATTCTTTCTTCAGGGTGACCATAGGCAGCTGACCAAACCTTAATCCAATAATCCTGAGCCAAGACGCTTGCTTGACAGAGACAGAACAGCAAAATCACAGATATCCAGAACCAATTGCCACCTGATGAACTAATGTAAGTCTTGTAGACATACCAAGCCACACCACCTTCAGCACGCTCTTCATCTTGAGTAAGCTTGCCTCCACCATTGGCATTGTCCTTTTTGATCATCGTCTTGGGCACAACAGGAATAGGCCCTTCAACAGCCACTTCTTCATTTGTCATAGCCTTGGCTTCTTCAGATCTAGCAAGTTCTTCTCCCAGAACACCTGACTTGAGCACATCCTTAGGATGACCAGCACCTGCCACTTCCCCATCTTTCAATGCAACAACATAAGAAGCGCCAGAGAGACAAAGACCAACATGATGAGTGACAAGAATGACAGTACGATGCTTCATCAATTCACCCACCAAGCAATGTTCATACAGATGCTTTGCAGTGTGAGCATCTACAGCACTGAGACAATCATCCAAAATGACAGTAGAAGCTTGAGAATAAACAGCACGAGCAATAGCAACACGTTGCTTCTGACCACCACTTAGAGTAATACCCTTTTCACCTACTTCAGTATCATCGCCAAATTCTAAAATCTCTAAATCGCGAGTTAATGCAGTCATATACAACACCTTGTCATAACGATCTTGATCAAAAGGCAAGCCAAATAGGATATTATCACGAATACTGCAGTTTTGAAGCCAGGCAGTTTGAGCAACATAAGCAATACCAGACACGGCACCTCCAAGAGGACTTGTCTTGTTGGGGATCGTGCGAGGTAAGACAGCTTTACCGGTCATACAGAAAGTTTCTCCCAACAGACTCGAGATCAAAGTGGTCTTACCGGATCCAGTAGGGCCACAGATAATAGAGAGCTTACCAACTGGGAAGTTCAAATCGAGGTTTTTGATAGAAGGCTTATTGGACCCATCCTTGTTGTGTTCCCAGCTAAATGTAGCTTGGTCAATAAACCCAATCGTCACTCCTTTACTGGCAGCATCAGCATTTCTTTGGTCAGGTAACTCTACCTCATCTTCTGCCAAGAACTTTTCAACACGCTTGATAGAAACATTGGCTTGAAGAATGAGAGAGATGATCAGAGGGAATTCATCAAGGGCTGCTCGGAATGTGTTGAAGAGAGCCAAGGCTGTGAAAGCAACTGAGGCAGTCAAGACATTGTCTAGCGTGAAAACGTAGAAAACGCAAACCATGATCAAGATAGGAATCAAGAACCAAGAGCAAACCATCCACATAAACAGCATCAAACGAGAGCGAATGGCTACCAATTCCTTTTCTCTAGCATCAATAATACGATTCTTGAACTCCTTTTCCCAAGCAAAAAATTTGACAATACGAATAGCAGCCAACAGCTCGTTCATCAGTTTAAGACGCTTGTCGGTGGCAGACATAACAGAGGCATGAGAATTCTCGTATTTAGAACTGAGCAGATAAGTAAGTGGCTGACAAGCAACCATCACAAGAACACCCCAGAGAGCAGAAGTACCCAAAAGCTTATAGAGACTCCAGATACAAAAGACAATCTGCAATGGGTAACAGTAGAGATAGAAGATGTAAGCAATCACTTCAGCTATCTTTTGAGCATCTACAGATAGCAAATTGTTGACGTTGCCTTTGGCTTCTTTCTCCTTTTCATCCGTCTTGTCGGCATTACCACCGCTGTCATCACGACGTCTGAGCGATTTTGAAAACACCTCACCAATCACTATAGACTGAATACGAATGCCTAATGTTCGACCAATATAAAGACCTTGTTGTAAAAGCAAAGATTGAGCACCATTTGTGATAAACAAACCCAAGACGTACAAGAAGGCAGTCTGAACAGGCTCACCCTTGGGGTCTTCAATGTATTTGATAATCTTGTTCAAGAAAAAGGGAGGACCAAAGATAAACAAAGACCAACTTAGACAATACAAAGATTGATAAAACAACTCCCAACGGAAAGTCTTTGTCAATGTCCAAGCCATACTGGAACTCGACTTATTCTGACTGTATTTAGCTAGTGTGTTCTTGGCCTTGTTGTTAGCAGGCAGTTCCACAAGATCGTTTTCGTTCAATGTGCGACGATAACCTTCTTTCATCATCACATTGACCCAACTGAACATGAATTTAGAGTAAATGGAAGCCCAATTTTCACTTGACAAAACACGACCCTATTGACAAGACACAGATTAGAATAGAAGCCCATCCGTCTGTTCATTTGCTTACTTACATCTTCAGTGATGATAGGCTTTGTAGGTGCAAGGCGAGTTTCGTTGGCAATCAAGCTGATCAACAAGAGATCAATAGCTCCTATGCTTAAACATAATGCATATCCTTCTCCAGCATCATTGCCCAAAATGTAATAAGATCTTGTATCCACCAAAGTGATAAGGAAGTCAACCAAATATATCCAGTTAAGCTGAGTGCAAATCTTGTTGGCCAGTTTACTAAAATTGCTAGACAAATAAACATTGATAACAGATAAGACAGAAGCAAAACTCTGTGTAATGGAACACAAAAGAAAGAAAGAAAAAGAAAAGTTAGTCACTGGTTTGTTCCCCTTATACATTCTTTCCCCCCTACTCATAATGCTACTTACCCAGAGACCAATGCGAACAGTATAAGCAAAAAGGAGACCCTTTTGATCACCTTCGTTTTCAGAGTATTGATATGATCCAGCAACAATTCTTCTGACAGCAGAGATAAATAAGCCTAATTGAATGATGGATAAGACGACTCGAGAGACATTGTAGATAGACCAGCGAGGTGTGTAGATTTCGATATCCACTACACCTACAGTATCATCCGAGGCTGCATCGTCATCATTGTTGGAGTTGATTGTGCCATAGTAGTTGTTGTGATTAGTAGGCAATTTGCTCAAAAGTGGAGAGTAACCTGCTGAAGAATTTTTGTAGTATTTTACAGCAGCAAATGCAATGATGATAGCTGACCAAGCTAGCGCTACAAGAGGAATTGCTCCATCCAAGACACTGTTTGTTTATTCTGTGAGTTTCTCGCTCTCTAGATAACATCTTGTAGACCTGTTACTTACATTTCTCTAAAGCATGGTGCAAAATCATTGCCTATCCAAGGATTCTAAATAAACAAGAAAATGTTGTCAAATTCATGCCCTTTTTTTAAAAGAAAAAAAGATTTGAACTTATTCTTACGGATAGATTGCAATGGCTCAACATGATTTGTTAATGACAAAAAGTATGTAGTAGTTGAAAGAGAAGAAAGAAGAAGAAAAAAAATTTTTTTTTGCTTATATATATAATCTACAGAGGTTATTTTAGATATGTTGAAAAAAAAAAAAAAAAAAAAAAAAAAAAGCATGTAAATTAGTTTAGCGCTCTCCAGTTTTGATCTTTTTTTCTTTTTCTGGATATTTAGTAGACTTGAATTGGAGCGACGCTTCGGACAATAGTGTAAGTCTCTCTCTCTTCTTTCTTTCTTTCTTCTGTTTTAGCCAAGTTACACCAGTTCAACTTACCTTCTTAACTTTAAAAAAAAAGACTGAAGGTTACCACAATATCTAAAGAGTTGTTTCACAAGCAAGAAAACTACCAGAACAATCATCTGGCACAACCATTTTCTTGTTCACAACGATATATATTTTCTGTGAACCTTGTATACACAATATATTTCTTTTTTGTTTATATTACAATTTTAACAATAAAAGCTTAATAATCCAGTCACTCGCAGGCTGATTTGAGGAATGACTTTTTGTATATACGAGTATGCGCATGCTTGTTGTCACGCCTAGGCTTTGTTACCGCAGTAAACAAATCAGAAAGTGGATCCATAGTGATTTATTGAATTCTAGTACCCAATGAGATTTTTTAAATAAATATGTAGGCTTAATAAAGTATGTTGCATACTATAACGTTTCTTTTTCTTTTTCGACTTTTACATGTATTGTTATATCAGAGGATGCTCTACTCGTTTCATCGTTGATCTTTGAGTAAGCGAATTGTTCTTGATACTCATAACTGCATATATGAGCGCATTGCTTTAGACAAAAAAGTATTTGTTTATGTATTGTTATTAATTATGGTAAGATTCCTATTACTGCAATTGATTCTTGTGACAATAACCTTTTTTTTTTGTAGGTCAGATTATCACAATTTCATGGCTTTGAAGATAAGCCATGGAAGCCTTATTATAATGCCACCGAGCCAAAACTCAAATTGATTGGCTGTGCTTCTCATTTTGTATGAAGCAGGATGAATTTCACAGCCGAAAGACTGCTTTGTAAGAAAAAGAAGAAAAAAAAATAGTAAAGAGTATCAGGCTCTATTCCAAACATCAAACACACTCAATGTTTTTGAATGGTGTAGACGATATCATTGAGATGAAAAGATTCTTTTAGCACTATACGGATTACATAGGAGCATATAACAAGCATAAAGATGACAGGAAGATCATCTCGGATCTCGAGAAGTACTTTTTAAATGGCACATCAAGATTCGTAAAAACGAATATAACAAAAACGAAGTTGCATACTGATAATTGCAATGTATTTACGCTGCATAAACAAAATCCCTCCAAAAGGTATAGAGAGAGCAACTGTTCGTTCTTGCAATTTTGAGTTCAGTGGTACGTTATTGTATGATCAAGAGCTACCTTTATTATATAGGCATGCATTTGAGACCATCCTTTACAAGCTTAAGACTTGGTAAGGAAAGCACAAGCTAGTGCGAACTAAATCCCTGGCAATCTTTTGCTCATAATCACTTCAAATTAGACATTGCCTTACTACAAAATCTAGTTCAATTGGCTTTGACTTTCCTTATGTCTGGCTATCAAGACATTGGAAATGTATATTTGAACATGATTGAAGCGTACCATCAATAGATCTTTATCTATTTGTCAGCTTTTGTGGATTACTCAGCTAAGCTTATGAGACATTGATTTGATTGGCTATTGATGATTTAATGCCTGAAGGTGAATGTGTAATTTGCCCTGGATTTAAAAGGTGAAAGTTAGTTCCTCTTTTTTTTTTTTTTCTTTATTTGCTCGTTTACTGCTTATAAAACAAGCAATTACTCAACTATAACAAAAACTTTCAAAGTGTCGTATATTACAAGAAGAATGCTCTCAACCAAGCCAGTTTACGATTACCTTGTTATTGGCGGTGGCTCTGGTGGTCTTGCATCTGCTCGTCGTGCAAGTGGTATTCATGGTGCCAAAGTAGCTCTTGTAGAAGCTCAACATCGTTTAGGTGGTACCTGTGTCAACGTTGGTTGTGTCCCTAAGAAGGTCATGTGGAACACTGCTTCTATTGCTGAAGCTCTTCGCGATGCTAAGCAATATGGTTTTGGCGACCATGAAGGCTTCCAATTCAACTGGGAGTTGATCAAGGAAAAGAGAGATGCTTATGTCAAGCGCCTTAATGGCATTTATGAAAGAAACTTGGGTAACGACAAGGTTGAACACCTTCAAGGCTTTGCTAGTTTTGTTGACAAGAACACTGTACGTGTTCAAAAGTCCGAGACCGAATCATTTGAAGTTCAAGCCAAGAACATTTTGATTGCTACAGGTAACATTGTCATTTAAGAAAAAAAAAAAATTGCTTCATTAGAGTCAAAGCAGTATAAATTGACAGCTTTGATTATTAGGTGGTCACCCACTCATTCCTGATATTCCTGGTGCTCATCTCGGTATTGATTCCGATGGATTTTTTGATCTTGAACATCAACCTAAGCGTGTGGCTGTGATTGGTACTGGTTACATTGGTATTGAATTAGCTGGTATCTTTAATACTTTAGGTACCAAGACAACCGTCTTTTCTCGTACAAAGCACATTCTCCGTAGCTTTGATACCATCATTCGCGACAACTTGTTGAAAGAAATGCAAACTGTCGGTGTTGACTTTGCCTTTGACTCTCAAGTCAAAGCCTTAGTACGTGAAGGCGATTCTGGACCTATTACTGTCCAATATGAATCAGATGGTAAGCCTGCCAGTTTGGAAGTTGACACTGTTCTCTGGGCTGTTGGTCGTTTGCCCAACATCAAGAACTTGAACTTGAAGTCTGCTGGCATTGAACTTACAGAAAAGGGCTACATTGCTGTTGATGAATATCAAAACACATCTACTGAACACATCTATGCTTTGGGTGATGCTTGTGGCCGTGCTGAATTGACACCCGGTAAGTTTTAATGATGGAGTAGTTGAAACATGTTTTTATTGACATAATTTTAGTTGCTATTGCTGCTGGACGTAAGTTATCTGATCGCTTGTTTGGTGGCGAACAATTCAAGCACTCAAAGTTAGATTATGACAACATTCCTACTGTTGTCTTTTCTCATCCTACTGCCGGTACTGTTGGTCTTACAGAAGAACAAGCCCGCGAAAAGTATGGCGATGAAAACATCAAGGTCTACACTTCAAAGTTTGTCAACATGTACTTTTCTATGCTTGAACATAAGGAACCTACTGCTTACAAACTTGTCTGTGCTGGTGCTGATGAAAAGGTAGTTGGTGTTCACATTTTGGGTAGAGGTAGTGATGAAATTCTTCAAGGTTTCGGTGTTGCTGTTCGCATGGGTGCTACTAAGGCTAACTTTGATGCCTGTGTTGCTATTCATCCTACTGCCGCTGAAGAATTGGTCACTATGCGATAGATCAAATAGAAAACAATTCATGTATTATAGAAAGCAAACAATAAATGTAGAATGTATTTATAAAGTGAGAAACATCTAAGATTCTTTTGCGTGGTTTATTGTATTAAGTGGTATTATAGCATTGGATTGTCATCAATAAACATATATTTGTTCATCTTCTTTGGACTAAAGTATCTGAATTTAGGTTGATTTTTGCTTTGGCTGGATGATTTGCTATGATGCTGAAATGAATTAGATGATGACTTGGGGTTATATTGTACAAAAGATGTGTGCGTAGGTGCAGAGTTGAATTGGATAGGACTGTTTGTGGATTTGGATTTGAATGGAATGGGCTTTGAACCCCTTTCAGTCCCTGTCGTTATTGAATTCCAATGTGATGATTTGGCAATGGAGAAGGTATAGTTAGCGAAACCAGATGATGGTGGCAAATTACTGTTGCTGTTGTCATAAACATGTAAGGGTAAGTTGGGTGATGTCAAAGGTACCATTGGGGCAGAAGAGGTTGACATCCTCCGGTGCAAATCATGCTTCATCTTGTCTGTGTTGACCATGCCTGCCTGCCTCTTCATTTCTGCATCGGCCTTGAGATTAGCCAAGAAGTAGTCTAGTTTGTTGTTGTTGTTGTTTTTATTCTCTTTGTTATTGTTGGTAGTCATGGCTCCATTGGCTTTACGGCGAGAATAACGTTCATGCCTTCGTATCTCTACCTCGAGCCAGTCTGCCACCTGAATCCAGTTTCGGCTTTGTGCTTCATATTCCATTGTATTTCTAAGTGTGTTCAATGCTTTGACAAGACCATTTTCAAACTCTTCAGCATGGATATCCTTCAAGATCAAAGCACGGTCTTGAATGGAAGCACATGATCGATAAATATCCATGGCCATTGAAATAACTTCAGCAGCTCTCCAAAGCTCATCTCGATCAAAACCACAACGACCGTTAGGAAGAAAGGCACATGAGTTAAGAGCAGGCAATTGTTTCAGAGCCATCTTGAGACAGATGTTTAGCGATTCAAGTGAAGATTGACTCGGTCGAGTATCATTGACATCAGGTACAAAGAGCTTATGTAGAATAATGCGAGTTGCATTGTATTCAATGTTGACTCGGATACAGGCCAGGAACAAATCCTCATGACCGTATTCAAATCCACTATCGAACTTGAGGTAATTTGGCAAGTTGGAATAGAAATCAAGTAGTTGCTGGTCATACAACAAGAGTTGTTCTAGAGTCATGTCAGACTCTTGTTCATATACAACAGAAAGGAAATGTGCCTGAATTCTCCAGAGCTGCAAACAATGAATATAGGCAATGATGGCAATTTCATCTTCATCAATATCTTGCTCCATCACTCGAGGCAAATCAATTTCAATCCCAGGAATACGTGGTTGAGGTGTGTTCTTGACTGCACCACCCGAGGAATAGAGATAAAAGTCCCAGGCCCAGATAGACCACCAAAGACGAGTGTCCATTTCCTTTTGATAGGATTCATCCTCTGCCTCATCTATTGTGCGAGGATAGATTTCGAGTTCATGAAGAGCAGAGACAGCCATGCCCGCATAATGGTGACGCTTGCTAGGTTCTGCTCGATCCAAAATAAACTGAAGTGCCACAATAGTGAAACGGTCCGGGCGATCAAACGATTGGGACAAGCACTCACGCGCCTGTTCAAAAAAATACTCCTCTTGCTCTTGAATCTTGTCTTGATCTCCGACAAAATGCTCTAATCCAGGACGAGAGTGGTGCAATACCATGTGCCGAAAGACGCAAACACAAATAGCATTCACAATGAGGGTATTTGTAGGGTCTGGTTGTGCATTGTACCATGGCATGAATTCATTGCGCTTCAAGATAGGTGTATTGCGAATCCAACATGTAAAGTAAGTATCGACACAGGCATCGGCCACCTGTTTGAGACTGATTTGACCGTGCTTTGAATGAGCAGGTCTAGGTGACTGACCTAGTCTGCCTACTGAGGCAAAGTAGTTGATAGGCTTTGATTTATGGGATTTGTTGCGACACATTTTGATACCACTGTCTGACTTTGTTGAGAGATAGTCACCCACTGATAAGGAGGAAGGTGATAGGCCTAAAGGAGATGGTGAACTTGAGTCATGTGCCACCACAGGCAAGTTGGTGTTACATAGCTTGCTGAAGGCATCGATGAGTGAATGGAGTTCAGAAGCGCTAGCGACATTGGCTTCCATATTGATGCCAACATCTGTGTAAGAAAGGTTGAATTTGGACCAAATGTCAAGTTCTGATGAATTGGGAATTGAGACGGGTGCCTGATTCCAAAAATTAGCTGAGGTGTTTGTGCCTGGAGAAGGCATCGATAGAGAATAAACAGAAGGTTGCAAATGGTCATGAGATGCTGATTCTAATATGTCTGACGCAGTTGCAGGAGAGGACGCCATCGTGAATTCATCTTCTCTGAGTTCTGTATCCACTAAATTTTGTTTGTTTATTTGCCAGCAATTGGATGACCAATCTATACTGTTTCCGACAAAATAAGCATGTTCTTCTACATCATCCAATGTTGGTCTAATGCGTTTTTGTGATCGACCAAGTGTATCAAATGGCATTTATCTAGATTTCTTTTTTTTTTTTTCTCTAAAACAAACAAACAAACAAACAATTAATAATATAAAAAAAAAGAGGCAGAAAAATAAAATAAAAAAAAAAGTAAAGGAAAAAAAAAAAGCAAGTATAAATAAAGTTGAATTTCTATTTTTCAATGCGTGTATTTACGTGTGTGCTCATGTGTGTGTGTGTATGTGAATAATAGAATTTGCCTAAATGACAATGAAAATACCCTGTGGCACAAACAAATTCATCATCTTTACCCAATAATAAGCTTTTGTTTTTCTAATCAATAAGCTTATCATTGAAAAAAAAAATTTTTTTAAGATCTTTTTCACTTCGGAAACTCAACCAGAAAAAAAATGATAGAAAAGAGATAACTTTATTTTTTATCCAAAGGAGCATGGCATTGAGGACAGGTTTTGCCTTGAGGATTAAGTGCCATATTGCGAATAATATTACATTCGGTTTCGATCATATCTCCACAGGGCAAGCGAACAGAGATTGGGGTAATGCAGGGAAGACAAGGCTCACAGCAACGTCGGATACAGGCATGCTTACAGGGTAATATTTTTGCACATTTGAGTTTACACTGGTAATCTTCATGATCATATGAATGACATTTCAAGGAACACTATAGGGCCAAAAAGGATATTATTAAAAATAAATTGAACGTTTCACATTCAATTATTACAAATATAGAGGGTTTTCTTAATTATCCCTCTCTTCCTCTCTCTAGCTTACCTTGTGTCCACAGGGTAAAGTTTCTCCACAGATTCGATTACATCCACCGCCTTCAACCTCAACAAAGTCTAAAGGCCATTGAATTTCAGTTCGAGTTTGATGCTTTTCACACTTCAAGGCGATCTTAGTTCCAATCATCTGCTCATTACTGTCCTCGATGTTTCCCACGATTTCGTTCCACAAATCACTTCTCTCACACAGTAGCTTTGCATTACCAAGTATGTAGAGACCCTAAAGAAAATCGAATGTAAGAAAAAGTCTATTTTTAAAAAACAACAAGCCTTACATGTTGAGCTCTGGATAATGATACACAGACACGATTGGCTACTTTCAAGAAACCAATCTGACCATTTGCATTACTTCTGACAAGTGAAAGAATAATAATCTTGTTTTCTTCACCTTGGTAGCCATCTACACTGCTGATAAGAATAGGTTCTGGATCCACTTGGGCTCTCCTCTCTTCGCGTAAGGCACGTCTGATCATTGTCTTTTGTCCAGAGTACATGGTGATGATTGTGATGTCTTCAGCTCTATAGCCTTGAAGCATGAGATAGACTGAGAGTTTAGCGGCCATCACGGCTTCATGTTCGTTGATCTTCGAGGCGGATTCACTCATGTGCGTTTCGTCTTGATTGTGAGCCAAGAAAAACATGGACTGCTCCATACCTCTGATGCGAGGATATTTATAGACATCAGGATGATCGTTCAATGGAGGATCTTTGTAAATAGGATTGATCAATGCACGAATTTCAGGGCGCATACGACGCTGATGAGAAAGTCTTGTATATGGGAATTGGTTCATGACAAGACGTTCAAACAGTGATACACCTAGTGCATGATTCTCGGCTAATTCGTGTACAGCTGTTGATGGTCTCAATTGTTGATGGTCACTAACAGAAAAAAAAAAGGAAAACGATAGGTTTCCTTAGATCGGTGAACCTTATATGTTTATCGCGTCACCTACCCAATTAATATCAAATGCTCCAGTGAATCTGTGAGCGCAGTAATGATATGAGATTCCAACATTTCTGCTGCTTCTTCTACTACCATGATCTTGGGTCGGATTTCTTGTAACAAATCGTGATATTTAGCCTAATAAAGTCAATTAGGAAATGTCTCTTTCTTTCTTTCTTTTTTTTTTGCTTTATTATGATACTTACAGCAGCCGTACTTGTCATACCAACGACATAATTCTCTCTGCAAAGCTTCGCCTCATAAGCAGCTGTTAACTTACGAATGTCATCTGAGATAGCTTGATAGCGTCGCATACATGCGTTAAGCTTCAGCTGAAGCTCTTTTCGTCTCATATCAGCCCACTCCTTATGTGCCTTCAAGCGGACTGGTAATGGCCACATAGAGACATCATCTTCCCTTCGCCAATACTCCAAAGAATACTTTGTATGCTCTTCTTCATTATTGTCATTCTTATTGTCATCATCACCAAAAAAGCTGAAACTCTGACTGTTAAAGGCAACCACAGGCTTTGACTTGTTGTAATTGATGATTTTTCGGCCTGCAGCCTCACCCGGCTCTGTTTCTGTTTGTTTTTGGTAAGCTCGACCAATCTGAATAAATGGATTTTTGGCTCGTGTATCCTGTTCTTCACCTCGGAAGGCTTGTTGAACATCCAGGAATTCTTCTTCTTCAATCAAGTCACGCTCTTCAGTATCTACTTCAAATACGAGACCCTTGTCTTGATCCAAAAAGCTCTGCTTCATTTCTTCAGCCAAAGAAATATTGACACCTGAATCGTCAATATATTCAATAGCCTCCTGAAGCCAAATCTCAACAGGATTAGGCTCTTTTGCTTCACGGACATGGTTTGGATTACCACCGGCCCAATCATTTCTTGGACTTGCTTTGGCATTTGATTTCGTGTTTCGAGAGAACCGCTCACGTTGATTCTTGTTGGCAGGTACGGGAGGTGGTTTAGGTGCTGCCACAGGTTGTGCAGAACTGATCTCCCAATCATCGTCCGAGTCATCGTTGCTTGCAGCAATTGAGGTAGTATTTGGTGTGTTCTTTCTGTTCTTTTCTTTAGTGAGAATGTAACGCAATGATGCAATTTGTCTGTCTCGAAGACCCTTGATGCTTGCAATATAATCAATAGTAACAAAAGGTTGTTCATACATCTCTACAATCAAATCTCTGATCTCTTTTGAAACTCGATCTCTATCACGATACATTCTACCAATGCCTCTTGGACGTTCATGTGCCTTCTTGAGCTCATACAGCGTTTTTTCCTTCAATATTTCTGATTTGGAGCGACCACCTACACGTACAATCTTATCACTGTGATCATAGATATGTTCCAAGAATTGATCCAAAGCTACACTCATTTTTATTTTGTAAGTGAACTTAATGTATGGCGTTTTTTTTTGTTTTTTGTTTACCATGGTTCGTTTGACAAATACAGACAATGGGACCTGTACCACCACCAAAATTATTCAATAGAACACGCATAGCATAAGTACCAACATAGGTTTTACCAGTACCAGGCGGACCTATAACCAATCATCTTATTATCGACATGTCTATTCCTTTTTTGTGCATGTGTGTCTGTAGTCATACCTTGAACAATAGATAAGTTATGAGTAAGAATAGTTCTTAAAGCATCTGTCTGTGTTTCATCCATGCCAGTAGGATAACGAGGCCATTCCTTAAAGATATCAATGGACCATTGATCTTTTCCGCGACCATTGTTGCGTACGTTGATATCATAAAATCGCTTCCGAGAGGCATAATGAGGCACAAGCACATTGTTAGATAGTTCGCACAGATACTGAGAAAAGGGAAGCCCATCAGCCGGAGTCTTTTGAAGCACATTCAACACATGTCGATAAGCTTCAAAATAACCATCCGTAGCCTCTAACATAACATAGGTATCCTCTGTACTTAAAGAAGGGTCGCCAAAACCCAGAGGTTGATTTTCATTGTCTCGTTCTAAATATAGATCCAACAGATATTCGAAGCGATTAGAACCCCTCAAGGGTTCTTCACCACGCTCAACAATAGTAGCAATTTTCAAGTCCTTTTCGAAATGATCTTTTGAGAGTAACACAAGCGTACCAGGCATCAGACGCTTGGATTGAGCCCAATTGACTCGCACATAGTAAGGCAAACGAAAGCTGACACGATACAATGGCTGTCTAGTACCAAACACAATAGCATTCAAACCAACCTAATAATACGATCAATCTGCAGGAAGAACAGGAGACAGTTGATAAACGCTTACATGCTCATATAGACGATAAGGCCGTTGATAGGAGCTTGAGTTCTCCATAGCCACACCTACGTCATCAGCATCCTTGGTAGCATGATAAACTTCCTTGTATGACTTGACAGCCTTCTGTAAGGGTATTAAAAAATCCTGACGCATCAATTCAAAATGAGTGTACAGATATTGCTCTACACTTTCGTAAGGTTGTTTGACGCGGTTTACAGGTACTTCAGGGAAGGGATCGCGGTGGGTGATGTTGGCCCATTCCTCAGGATCTTTCAACTCTGGGTTGACAACAATATCATCAAAGTCTGGTACAACATTTTGTTTACGGAAGGAACTGTAATCTGTCACTTTAGAAAATGTAGGTGTTTCATCAATATCAAAGTTAAGACGGAAAGTCGTGGTTTCTGCATCGAAATCTTTTGAGCTAAACTTGCCCGGGTGATGTTCGCTCTCTTGTGGCATGCCATTATTTGACCAAGAAGGCGATCCTTCAGTCGCGCTTGTATTCCAGCTAGCTTGTGCATCGGCAATCCAGCCAGTCGATGGTTGGTTGTTATTAAAGTCAAATCTAGATCGTGCTGGTGGTGAAGGTTGAGAAACTTCAAACTCATTTGTGAGTGAGTTGAGGGTTGCGTTTACAACTTGAGGGCCTGTTGAACTATAGAAAGTAAAGCAAAAGTAAGCTAGCTAGCTAGAGCACAGCCTTCATGTGTTAGACTATATATCAAATAACTCACAAGGCAGCATCCCAATTAATATTATTCCAGTGCTGTCTAGAGCCTCCTTTTCTAGACATAATTTGAGAGATAAAGAAAATATAACATATTTTTATTTAAGAAAATCTTAAAAAATCATTGTCGTTTTCTTCAAAGACCGTAAACTGATCCAGGCTGCTCCAGAGTTGCTCATCGAGAAAAGTATTTTTTAAGTCGTCCTCAGGAAAGAGGCTTTCGATAATCTTGTAAACTTCTTCCCAGTTCTCTTGAGATTTTCCTTCTGCAAAAGGGTCCAATTCAGAGTTGAAATGAATTTCCGTTTCTTCGATTGGTTTTGAAGCATTCGGTCCGACTGAGTGACTACTTTGAATTATGCCACAGGCTGATTGTGTAGAAGTGTTTTCAAAGCACCAGTCAAAATAATCATCCCAATTGTCGCTGTGATCATTGATAGTTGAAGATGAATTATGAGCGAAAAGGTTCCTCTTGAGATTATATTCGAAATGGGGATATTTTTGCTTGTGTATTCTTCTACATTCAACTGCCCTTCTTATATATTTCTCTTTAACTTCATTGCTAATAGATTTCCAAATAGCTCCTAAAAGTTTGGACACCTCGCTGTTATTAAATTCAGGAAACAACATTTTGATCTTCTTTCTATGCTCATTGTTGTACATTATGAATGCATTCGATGGTCGTCTGGGTTCTTGTATTTTGTTTGAGATTAAGTTGATTGAAGTTGTTTTTTCTGATGTATCGCATTCTGGATTATAAGGATGGGAATGTATGGCTCCCAAGATCTCTTCTCTCAAGATGCAAGTATTATCGCTAGTAAAGATCTCTTTGGAGTTTTCTTGAATCATTCTTATGACATCTCTTGAGTTAATAGAGATTCCGTCAGGAAATATAGTTAAAACTGTTGAGCCTTTGTTGTCACAGGAGAAAGCTATAGTATCTATTTTAGTGGCCTTCATTGATGACTTGAATTTTGGTTTAAGAGATCGTAGGGATGAAAAGTGCTTCTTTTTATGTATGTATTTCATTTGAATTATCTATGAGAGAAAGAAGTTCTTGATTGAATGACCCGAGTTTATACATGCTAATAAACATTTTTAGGTTGCAAGAATAACCATTTTGAATTTCATTGTTCTTTAAGTATTACTATGTGATTTGAGTCGCCGTTTAAATTTCAGTTGAATATCTCCCTAAATTTACAAATCCACATTGATTTATCTATGTTTGCGACAAAGATAAGTGCTCGAGAAAATGGAGACTCAACAGTAGAAAGCTACTCTTCATATGCAGACTTTGTCGCTATGCCGAAACTTCGCTACCAGAACTCAGAGGATCCAACTCAGACTGAAATGAACCACTTGCCGAAATCTGTTATGAATACACAATTTTCTCGTAAAGACAACTTGTTGTCCTCACTTCTTTCAACAGACGAAGTAAACAATGACCTATCCACGCGTCATACGGATACTCAATACAATCAACCCAGTCAACGTATTCAAGAAATCATGGGGTTTTTCGGAAAGCGACAGTTTGTTCTCTCTGACAACTTTAGATTCGTACTCAACTGTTGTATGTGGTATCTCTCTTCCTCACTCACAAACAACATTGGAAAATCCATCATGAACGTATTCCAATTTCCAGTTACACTGACGTTTGTTCAGTTTGGTTTAGTGATGATATGGTGTTATTTGATGTCAGTTATCTTCAAGGCAACTCAGATTCGAACACCTACAAGGATCATTGTCAAGACAATTGCACCTTTGGCCATTTTCCTGATTGTAGGTCATGTCTTTTCAAGTGTGGCCATCAGTCGAATCCCTGTCAGTTTAGTACATACAATCAAGGTAATTACATCCATTGTTATCTAAAGAAATTAACACCTGCATTAGGCACTAGCACCATTGTTTACTGTTGCATTCTATCGATTTATCTTTAAGGTGAACTATACCGAGAAGGTCTATGGCTCATTGTGTCCATTGACATTGGGTGTCATTCTGGCTTGTTCGTTCACTTTCTCTAATAACCTGATTGGCCTCCTCTGTGCTCTAGGCTCTTGCCTTGTTTTTGTCACACAAAATATCTTTAGCAAAAAACTGTTGTTTAAAGAATCAACATTAGGTGATCGAAACCCAAACAAGCTGGACAAACTCAATGTGTTGTTTTACTCTTCTTTGTTATCTTTTTGTTTCATGATTCCCCTCTGGATGTTTTCAGATGGTGCAAATCTAATGACATTTCATTCAACTGAAATGGCTCCATTGACCTTGTTGTTCTATCTGTTTATCAATGGCACCATGAATTTTGCTCAAAACTGGTTTGCCTTCACCACACTGAGTCTCACATCGCCTGTTACGTATTCCATTCTTTCGTTACTTAAGCGTATCTTTGTGATTGTGATGAGTATTGTATGGTTTGGACAACACATCAGTTGGACTCAAGGATTCGGTATTTTATTGACTTTTGTGGGTCTATACATGTATCAAAATGCCAAAGGCGATATTGATAGAGGCGAAACTAAGATTAGAGAAAACTCGATAGACTTACTGCCTATAAAGTCAGTAGAAGGAGAGCATGCTTCTTGGATACCCAATCATCATCATCATGAAGTCAAGGCTCTTTAAATAAACGACTTGATTATTTTCTTTTTTTTTATTCTCTTTCTCTCTTTTCAATAATGGGACCAAGAAGACCCGAAGTTGAATATATTTCACTACAAAAACTTTGCTATCAAAAGCAGTGTGGCATGAATCAAACAACACAAACAGCTTATCGCTGTCTTGAAAGGCTAGCCAATACTGCATTAGACAGTGGACCTTTCAGTATCACTTTTGGAAAATCGGCTCCTCATCTCGCTCCTTCGGGTGACTGTCGCGACTTTCTTTCTTATGCACCGTAAGTTGTTTAGAAAAAAAAATAAAAGAACAATGTAATTTATTTATTTCTTTATCTATAGTTATTGGTGGCCTGTAAGTAATAAAAGAATTAAAAAAAAAAAAGAACAATCATTTACTCGTTTTAGGAAAACTCGAATGACCCAAATACAAGATACGTACGAAAAGATGGTAAAAGAAATCCAGGTAAGACAAAGAAAAAAAAAAAAAGAACAATAAAATCAAGCTAAAATACCAATATTTGTTAGACATTGGCGCTGTGAAGGATCAAGCCTTTCTTGAATCTTTTGCAGAAAGCATCATGCATCTGTGTCTAGGCTATTATATGTTTGATCGTACTTCTTTTGCAGATCATGCTGTACTCTTGTTAAATACATTCTTTGTGGATGAAAGAACTCGCATGAATCCTCATCTCAACTATGCACAGCTCGTGAGAGGCTCTCAAAACAAGACCAAGATGGGGCGTGGTGAAGGCGTCATTAGCTCTCGAAGGTAACAGTCAAGTATTTGAAGCAAAAAAAAAAAAAAAAGTTGAAAACCTATTTTACTTAGTTTGATTCGTGTCGTGAATGTGTTGCCTCTTTTGGACTCGCTTGATGCTTATCAATCCATCAAGCCGTCTATTCATGCTTGGTTTAATGCTTATCTCCATTGGCTAAAGACCAGTCCAGTTGCATTAGAAGCAAATAGAGCTAAAAACAATATCTTTACATGGTACATAGCTCAGAAAAGCACCATTGAATATTTTCTCTATCCAACATCACCTTTGGTCTGTCATACGCTGCTTGAATTCTTTTCGACTTCATTACCTAAACAGATAGATGCAAAGACAGGCAATCAACGCTTTGAATCCAATCGAACAAAGCCCTTTCATTATTTAGTCTTTAATATACAGGCCATCCTGTGTTTAGCGGAATTAGGACAAGCCATGAACATGAGCATCTATCAGCAGCAGCCCTTGATTCATTTGGCCATTAAATACATCACCACCTTCGCCAATTCACCTCACCCAACAGAGGACATGACAGAGGCTGTCCGGTCTGTTGAACTACTGCTACAGGCAACCGGTGATGATTGCTGTTGCAAACCATTTCTCGAATTTGCTTATCAGAGTAAAAATAAAGAAAAGCTAGGTGGTCCAAAGAATACGATCCATGTTCTTTGGTCTACTTGAATCTAATTGTTTATTATCGTTTTTTCTTTGTCTTTTTGAAATCATTCCCTGCTGCCTAAAGCACAAATGAATTGACAGAAACAAGCAAACAATGGCCTTCTACTTACATATTCGTCCAACACTGCCTTCAATTCACTCTTTTTGCAATCAAGACCCATATGGCAATCGTTAATATTGACTTGCTAATGAGTGTCAAGCTATGAGTCAATCAACACTTTCATCATGATACCCAGGAAAGTAACATATACCTCATATCGTAATATCTGGTCCCACAGCAACTTGTTTTCCTTGAGATGTTTGACTATCTTATTACGTGTTTCAGGACTCAATTGTTCTTTTGCCGTCATGGTTTCTTCCTCGAGTTCATCTGGCTGAATGAGTTTAGACTTGACTGGTGCAGTTGATTTCATGCAATGGATCGTATTAAAGATCTTTTGGAGGTCTTCAATCATTTGAGTCCGTCTTCCGCCTGATTTGTAACCATACGATTTTAATTTAGCTCTTAGTTCAGGTGTGGACAGGGCTTCATAATCGGGCATAGAGACGGAGGTTTCTATAGTAACCTGTGCGGCTATGGTTTCTATTGGCTCACTCACTTGACAGTTGCTTATATCAATCAGTTCTGAATCGGAATGATCTGATAAGACAACTGCCTCTTCTATCTCTTTCAACTTGATTGAATGTTATTCTCTTGGATCAAATGTCTCTCTGAAGGAAATAAAGGCTTACTTTTATTCTATGGGCTACTGTCAAGACAGCAAGAGCTCTTGTCAATGTGACCTCTATTAGAAACAACGTATCAAGTGAAATCATTGGATCTGAAAAAAGTCCTAACAATAGGCTATGACGAGCCTATAGAGCCGTATATTTACACACACACACACACAAAAAGAGAGAGAGATTTGCGTAGTTTAGAAGAAAGAAGATAAGTCAACTATAGGGTTTACCTCCAACTGATCAACAAGATGAACAAGAAATGCATACTCTTTTTTTGCATCAATCTGACAGTCCTTGGATAACAAAGACTTGTATTCCTCTATCTTTTTAGTCTGCAATAGCTCTTGAAGTCTTGTCATGACACTTTTACAGAGATCAGGTTGATCAACTAGAAGACGAATGCAACTAGCCAAATACTGAACATCGTCTGCCTCTTTCTCAAACAGAGATTCTATATCCGTTAGAGAAGGAATCAAAGCTAACAAGAAATACAAGCGTATTGGAAATGTGGTAGCCACACATTGTTGACGTTGATAACAAAGTGAGCATAGTTCTGTACGTTGTCTCTTGGCTTGTGTTGTTATGTTGAATTCTCGCGATTTTCTTTTAGGCGGCATTGTAACTATAGTTGATTTACAAGAATAAGAAAACAAGTATACCAATGTTTGTTCCTTAAACAGTAAAAGAGCAAGGCATAAAAGATCAAAAGAAAAAAAAAAGTTTGCTTTAAAAAGAAGGCTTTAAAAGGAAACTACTCTTTCAGTTTCAAAATCCGCCAAACATCTTGGAATGATCATAGTTAAACAGGCCAAGCTCACAAATAGATCAGTGTGTATCTTTCTCAATAGATGATTTATAAGGCTTCAAGATTGCACTAGTTATCCAACCTGTTCACCTGTATGCTGAAGCCTTGTAGTGCTTCTTTAAAAAGGGGTTTATAGTACAACATCAGCATACATAGCTCTGTCGTGACTCATTCAACAAACACAACTTGTGTTTTATTCATATAAAGCAACATCTTTGTTCTACTAGTTAAAATGCAAAAAAAAAAAAAGAGAGAAAACGATGGTGGTCAATACTCTAGAAAGAAAAGGACAGAAAATCCAATGAATTCCAAGATTCAGGGGGGGAATATTGAATTTTAGCGCCAAAAGAAAACACACAAGAGTGGTCATTGTTCCATGTATTTCTATATCCTTCAATCAGAAATGATGATCAACAACAAGCAACACTTGAGATTTCCTTTATTTAAAGACACTATTGACCACAAGAAACAAATGATTGATGACAGCTGATGATTAAGAAAAGTAGGACAAAGAAAAAAAAAAAATAGATATTGAGATAGTTTTCCAAAAAAGAAATTAGGACGCTGTCTATTGTATTTAAATATCGAGGCTTGTAGGTCTAAAAAAAAAAAAAAGGGTGAGCTAAGCAGCTGAATGTTGTCACATTTGATTTTATGCTTTTATTAGTGGTGGTCAGCACAGAAAAAAAAAAAAAAAAAAAAGAACTTGGAGAACAAATCAAGGGACACAAGGGTTCATTATAAATTATTCTTGCGTCGTGATTCAGAAATTAGTAAGTCAGCCTGTTTCCATCGAACATGAAGAAAGAAAACGGGAAACTGGGAGGAAGTCCCAAGCAACCGGTCAAAAAGGAGCTCCATCTTAAAAATAAAACATTCCCCGGTTTTAAGTCAATATTTAGACTTGAGAAAACAAATTAGGAAGGTTACTGTTGCCTTGTCTTTTAAAGTAGCGAAACAAGACGAGTGTGAGAACCATTTGACAATAAGCCTTATATCTCTCTTGACTTGGTACTTGTAGCTGAACAACAGTTTATTCATACGATCAAGAAACAGCTAAAGCAAAAGATAACACTCTATTGTCTCGGTTAGTGTGATATAAATGACTGCATTGCAGTTTATTCAACAGAGACAATTCAGGACATTGAATGTGAACAAAGGGATGTTGATGAATGGGCAGAGTTGACCAGGCTGAGTTGGCATCAGAAAGAGAGACTGATGACAGTTACTGGTATAAACCAAGACAACTTGAATAACAAGTAAAGTTACTGGCGGCAAATCGTTAAGCCACCTTTCAAAGCGCCACATTAAAAATGACGCATTGTCAATATCAACACTACCCGCTTCACTTGGTTTTGATGTTTCTCAAAAAGAAAGAAAAAAAAAAAGGACTATTGTGGTCCACATGGAGTATTGAGTTTTTCCATCATGTTTTATTTTTCCGCGTTTTTCTTTTTTTTCTGGAATCAAAATGATCTTTTTTGATTCTACTTGTAGTCAGTCAATCAGGTCGTCTCTGAGAAATTATTTCTTGTATTTTTTTTGCTTTGAAAACATGCATTCCCAGGCAAAGGACTGACTGTTGTAGTTATTTTTCCTATTATTGCTGATAGCTGTTATCGCATATCTCATGACTTCTTTTTTTTTCAGTTTTCAGATAGAGAAATAGATACGCATGATCAATGGTAATATTCCTGTCATTCCTTTGACGGCAAAGAGGCAATACTGTTCTTACTGCGGCTTGAATGGAATGTTACTACCTGTTTCTTGATCCATTGAAGACTGCATAAGTTTAGCAGAGAAAAACTATCTGGCGTGATTAGAAAACGTTCTGCTTGGTAGTTGAACTATGATGTTATTCATCTATTCTTTATAAAACTCTTTTAGTCATTGTGTGTGTGTGTGTGTAAAAAGAGAGATTTCTTGGAACCAAATTTATGGTGTAAAATCTGAAATACACAAGTCCTTGACAATGATTGCTCTCTTCCTTCTCTACCTAGCCTATAAAAACTTGACAACTGTGTGCTGTCATAAGATTCAAACAGCCGTATCAGTTCATCATGTTTTCTACATCTGCCTTCTCCTCTTTTTTTTTTTTTTTTTTTTTTCTGCCTTCGAAATCTACCTTGCTGAGATCATTCGTTTAAAATGATAAAAACGAAAATTCGATATACGACAAGTAGATCTAAAGAAAAACTATACTAATTGATGAAAACAAGCTAAAAAAAAAAAAAAAAAAAAAGTCATTTTTCTATAAAATTGCATCATCCCCCTGAATGATGTATGATGCCATAGACCTTGAAATATAGCTTCTTTGCACACTTTGTTTAAATCCAACTCTTTTTTCTTACTGAGCCTAAATATAGCTGAACAAACTGTTTGTAACACAACCCTTTTGTATGTCGAACAAGCAATCGAGATAGAAATTTTTCTTTAATGGTAATTGAACCCATGTTCTTTTTGCATCTATTATCATCTTTTCTTTTTTTTTTGTGTGATCCAGTGATCTTTGTTTTATCAGTCTTGTTATCGTTTATTGCAATATTATTGTATTGGAATGATTGCTTGAAATAATAAATATGAGGATTTTATAGCTTGAATATTTATTGAGATTAATTCCAACTTTTTTAAGGAGTCTTGGAAAATCTCTTTGTTTTTGAGTCAACAGGCTTTTTATTATTAAAAGCTTTTTCTCTCTTGAGTCAATATAGATGTCATGAAGCTCTTTGAATCATGGTAGCATCAATCAAATCTCTTGTTGCGATATATTTTGAAACCAAACAACCCATTGTTTAAATCGAATGACTCAAGCGTATTGTCACTGAGAATAAAGAAACTTTCATTTAATTTGATTATTCTTAACTTCTTATGCTTGAGCATGACATAATCATGATTAGAATCGTACGATGAATATAAAGGTGAGAGCTGCCATTCAATTTTGACGAAAAGTAAAAAAAAAAAAAAAAAAAACCTCCCAAAGTATTGTTTTAATTAATTAAAACTTTGTATCAGGGAAAAAAAAATACACATAATTAAATATATGTCCTTATTCTCGGAATGATCTATCTCTTTCATAAAGCTCAATAGACAAATACGCTATCAAGTCATTTCTTTTTTTTTTCCAATTGATCTCCAAATAAAAATACACCGGTAGTTTCTTTGTTGAAATAAGTTATAGGTTACACCTTTATTTCGCGTAGTTAACTACTTGAGGAATAGATCGTTTAACCCCCGCAAATTTCTCAAAAAAAAAAAAAAATAAACCGTATTTAGCAATTTCTGTTAAAAATTTATTTTTAAATCAAGTTTGTTTGTAGTATCCTTAATTTATTTTCTAGTTTTAGAAGGGTTTAAGCTTCAAATCAATAAATAAATGAACAAAAACAAAAAAAAAGGCGGCTTTTAGATAGAAGGGAGAGAAGATGGAAAGAGTCATGCTCAAGAGTAGTACAACTCTTTTTTGTAAATGAATTTCTGTATACATGACCATACAAAGGCTCTTTTCTCATGGCCTAGCGATGTTGTACATAGCAAAGGTTATTCCAATTCATTCATGCAGCCATTTATTACTCTTATTTAAGAGAGAGAGAAAAAAGAAAAAAAAAGCTTTGTTGACAACTGTTTCAAGTAAGCACAAGAAAATGTGATTATACATAATAAAAGAAGCTTATTTCTTTCTTTGGCTCCACTTGAATCACTAAAGCAAGAAGAAAGAAAAAAAAAAAAAAAAGATGCTTATTTGTCTCCGACGTATTTATGACGAAAAGTTACATTTAAAGCCTTGATTGGTGTAGGAAAGAATAAGCCCAAAGTAGCACCAGTTTCGAAACGTGGCTTCTACATTGCAGTATAAATTATTTTAAAACTCGACCTGTAAGGAGCCGAAAGGAAAACGTGGGCCTGAATTCTTCAAACTCCTATATTACTCCACTTTTTTTTTTTTATTTATTTATTTAGGAGTATAAAAACCATTCATTATTTGTGTCTTTTTTCTTTCTTTTTTTTTTTTACACTATTTAATTATTTCTTTTTTTACAAAATATACATCAATCAAATAATGACTGGATTCGTTATCGTCTCAAACTCTGGAAAAAAAATTTGTCTTGAACAAGCTTCTCACCCATGCCCTCGTTGTAAGAGCCCAAACTCTGTACAATTGACAAGATCTGAAAAGTCATTGATTGTTCTCAACAAACGCTTAACCGACAACTCAAGAGTTCGATATGAATGTTCTCAATGTAAATGGAAAAACGAAATGCTGCCATATGATGGAAGAGAATCCTCTGAATCTGAACGCTATCTATCGGAAGCCTCAACTGATGATTTCTTCTACAGTGACGGGTCTCACACTGGCACTCCTTAAACAGTTTTATATATATGTGTGTATCACTTATTTAATCTATCTTTCTCCTTGTATATATCGTAAATCTATTACGCCTATTATTATATCCTGCATTCCCATCTATACACACCCACACCATTAGACTTTCTTTTTTATTTTATTATCATTATTTCAAACATGCATTTCATCATTTTATATATATAAAAAAAACATTATCAATTCGATACATTTCGTGTTACTTTCAATTGACTCATGGGGCCGTTCACTTTCCTATTTAGTTTCTTTTTTTTTTAAAAAAAAACACTATTTCCGGAAACAGATGGCATTCTGAGAAAGAAAAAGAAAATTTCAAGGACTTGAATAAATGGATTGATTCCTCATTTTGACTTGACTTTCCGCTCTAAGCATATGAATTGTCAAGGACCTTCTATAGATTTAATTCTCTCTCTCTCCTTTTCCTTATTCACTTGAGGAGAGAGATAAGCAGATTCCAACATTATTTATGATTGACCCTTTTCTTCAAATGACTTGAGCTTTTATCTGCAGGTTATAAAGTCTTAGTTTAATGCTTATTTATTAGTGTATTCTTTGCCGGTGAAAAGCATAGGTGTCTATTCTGGACGAAACACCTGATCAAGGAACGACTCTCTTGGCGAGAGTTGTTAATTGCACAACAACAACAAAAAAGAAGCAATAAATAAGCAAGCTAGTAAAACAATGTATAATGAGCTACTTTGATTTAGGTGTCACTTTTTTGTTGTTGTCTGCACACAAAAGATGTTTATTTGTACAAGAAAGTCTTATAATAGTTGCACTCTGTGATATCAAGCTCTACATATTAGATGAATAATCAGAAGCAACCCTTTTGACTCTGTTGTGTTTAACAAAGAGTTCAACAAAGTGCTATAAGAAATACCTTGGACTTTTTTGAATTCTGCGATAGTTTTTTTTAGAAATTGTTGTAGTAGATGTTATACATATCTACTATTTCTTTAACAATAGCAACTGTTGCCTAAGACTTTAGTGTTAACAGAGGTAAAGAGAAGAGTTCCACAGTCATGTATGTTCCATGATACAACAGTTCTAGCATGTAGACAGAGATTTTTTACCCTCCCCCCCAGCCTTGAGCAGTTGCATCAAGAAGGAATGAATGACTGTACTAGCAAGGACGAATTCATTCACTTTCTTCTTGGCTTAGATATAAAGACAGGCTTACAGGGAATGAATTGCAGTGATTGCTTTGATGTCAACACACTTGTCGGCGAATTTCACTGGCTCAATGTCCCTGAATGAGCCCGAGTTGTTGTGTGTAGTGCTATCAAGGCCTATGCGTCTCTTTTTATTTTTTCTCAATACATTGTTTAAAATAGAAAACACACTTCTACCTTTGATACTTTAGCATGTAAACAGCAATCATTGATTTACACCAAGCATAAGGAGATCAGTGAAGGTTTCTTGGTTTATAGTTAAAGCAGCTCATGCCATGACTATGACAAACTAAGATAGAGACAATATACTAAAACCTTCTTGAATTATCATCTGTCACAATAATAGACTACGTTCCTTCAAGTCATGAATTATAGGTAGATTTCCTTACGCTCCATATGTTCTGCTAAAAAAAAATTACAATTGAAGTATATATGTGTTCTTGGCTAGATGAAGGTTTCAGTCAATTGGTTTGTTTTGGTCTTGTAGTATGCTTTTAGACTGATCAACGACAGCCAACAAACTTCTGTTTGACGACCTATCAGATCTGTAAGCTCACAAGTGCTGTTTCTGATCTGCCTCTCCTGCAAGTGACTGCTTATGTGACTGAAATCCAGGTCAAAATTCATTGATTCACCTTTCAGCCCTTTTTTTTTTTTTCTCTTTTTGTTTTGTTTACTTATTTGTACCTTTATCTAAAGAAACAATGGAGGATTTAGTCCCACTCTTTGTCAAAATTGGCTTGTCCGAGCAAAAGGCCAAGGATACTGCCAAGAACAAAAAGCTTGCTCCTACACTTGAAAAAGTGATTGATGAAGCTCAAGTACGCGACTCTGGTTGTGACAAGGATGTTGGTATTCTCTTGTACACTTTAGCAACCACTGCTTCCAAGGGCGCTCAAGAACACCTTGGTTTTATCGTCAAGAAGATCATGAATGGCGACTTGAAGACAACTGACCAAATTTCTGGTAAGCAATTTTGATTTGATGTTTATGCAAAAAAGAAAGAAAGTGTAGAATGATTTACTGATACTTTTTGATATGGGTGAATTACAGCTGCCAACAAATTCTGTGATGCTGGATTTAAGGAAGAAGAATTCGATGCTGCTACTGGTGTTGGTAATGTGTTGATTTGACTACATATCGATATAGGCGATTCTTATCCTCAATTCTTGTTTATTGTTTGAAAAAAAACAAAAAAATAGGCATTGTTGTAACTCCTGAACAAATTTCCGCAGCAGTTGCTGAATACATCAACAGCAACAAGGACAATATTGTTGCCAATCGTTACAAAACTTTGGGTCCTACCCTTGCCAACACCAAAAAGATGGAGTCCCTTCGCTGGGCTGATGGTGGTAAGTTGAAGAATGAAGTTGAAGCCCAATATCTTGCCTTGTTGGGCCCCAAAGACGAACGTGATGCACCTCAAAAGAAAAAGAAGGAAGCTAAGCCTGCTGCTGCTGCTGCCAAGTCTGGTGAAAAGCCCAAGGAAGCTGAGAAGACAGTTGATTTGAGTAAAGTTTTCTTTGAAGGTGAACTTGGCAAATTGCACAAGCCAGGAGAGAACCCTCAAATCAATGCTGAATTGATGCAAGAACATCTCAAGGTCACAGGTGGTAAAGTAGTCACCCGTTTCCCTCCTGAACCTAACGGTTATCTCCATATCGGTCATGCAAAGGCTATCAATGTCAACTTTGGTTACGCAAAAGCCCATAATGGTATTACTTATCTCCGTTATGATGATACCAATCCCGAAGCTGAAGAAGAAAAATACTTTACCTCCATCCTCGATACCGTCAGATGGCTCGGTTTTGAACCCTTCAAGATTACTTATTCTAGTGATTACTTTCAACAGTTGTTTGATTTGGCTGTCAAATTGATCAAGAAGGGTTTGGCTTACACCTGTCAATGTACAGGTGATGAAATCAATGCATGCAGAGGTGGTAAGGACCATGGTGAACGTAGAGCCTGTGTTCATCGTGATAGACCTATTGAAGAGACAATGGATCAATTCATGAAGATGAAGGAAGGTCGTTATAAGGAAGGCGAAGTGACACTTCGTATGAAGATGGATTTGACCAATGGCAACCCTCAATTCTGGGATTTAATTGCCTATCGTGTTCTCTACACACCTCATTTCAGAACGCATGATCAATGGTGCATTTACCCTACTTATGATTTCACTCACTGTTGTGTTGATTCATTTGAGAACATTACTCATTCGCTCTGTACAACTGAATTTAGACAATCCCGTGAAAGTTATTATTGGTTGGTTGATGCCGTAGAGATCTATAAGCCTGTTCAATGGGAATACGGTCGTCTGAACGTGACCGGTACTATCATGTCTAAGCGTAAGATTCTCAAGATGGTCAACAACAAGCACGTTTCCGATTGGGATGATCCCAGACTCTATACTTTGGTCGGTATCCGTCGTCGTGGTGTTCCTCCTGAAGCCATCAACAACTTTGTTCTTGAACTCGGTGTCACTACCGCTCAATCTACAATTGAAGTCTCCCGCTTTGATAACAAGACACGTGAATACCTTGACAAGTCTACTCCTCGTTTGATGGCCATTGCTGATCCTATCCGTGTTGTCTTGACCAACCTCCCTGATGACTTTGTTGAAGAAGTCGTTGTACCCAACAAGCCCAGAGATCCTAGCTTTGGTGAACACAAGGTTCCTTTTGCCAAGGTTGTCTATATTGATCGTTCTGATTTCCGTGAGCAAGACACCAAGGGTTACTTCCGTCTTGCCCCCGGAAAGTCTGTTGGTCTCTTGTATGCCAAACACCCCATTCGTTGCACAAATTACAAGAAGGATACTGATGGCAAGGTGATTGAAATTGAATGTGTCTATGAAAACGAAGGCGAATTCAAGAAGCCCAAGACTTATATCCACTGGGTTGCTGAATCTCCCAAGCACAACTCACCTGTCAAGCTGGATGAACTCCGCATCTATGAACGTCTTTTCAAGCATGATAACCCCGAAACTGTCGAAGGTGGTTATCTCAATGACCTCAACAGCCATTCTTTGGAGATTGTCAAGGGCGCTATTGCTGAAGTTGGTATCTATGATCACATTGCTGACTGGGTCAAGAAGACTGGTGGTAAGGACAAGGAAAGCATGCGTTGGCAATTTACTCGTACAGGTTATTTCTGTTTGGATAAGGACACTGAGTTCGATGCTGAATTGATCAAGGCTGGTAAGGTCAAGGAAGGTTTGAAGAACATTGTTGTCAACCGTACTGTGTCCCTCAAGGAAGATGCCGATAAGGATTAGAATTTTTTTTTAAAGTAAACTATATTTTTCCCTTTTTTTTTGTTGTAATATAAAACCAATAATAAATCAAAAGAAGAAGAAGAAGAAGAAAAGATGGGGGAAAATACGTTTGATTATAGAAAATGAACCCTTTGTTGTTGCTCTGTTTCCAGCTTTAAATCTTACTTTCTTTTCTTTGTTCTGTTTACCAACAGTTGAGTAACGCGGAATACAGTTTGCATGTTGATCGAACAAATCATGCATTCAAAAACCCGCATACTGTCTGCTCAGAAAAATGTTTATGGTGTGCTGATTTAAAGACAAGTCAAGCAACAGCTTTATTTGTCAGATGTTTCTTTGTTCAGTTGATATACACAAAAAGAAAAAGTCGATCAATAAGTTTGAATTAGAGAAGCTAGAGCTGTACCTTGCGATTATATCAGTAATATTATCTTTGAATGATGAAATAGTCATTTATATAGGGACTGATTGCAATATGTGTCCGCATCCAACAATATTCGTGATTAACCAATACAACACTTGTTCGTCTTAGGTATCGTTAAAGCAGAGTTATACTTTATATTTTCTAAAAAAAAAATCAAAAGATTAGAGAAAGATTTACAACAGGATTGAAGCCAGTCTCAACCAATAGACATGTACATATGACAATGGTTAGAAATGTGCTAGACTAGTATGTCATTTGTCTGGATCTATTGTTTGAAAGCCTCAAATTGATAAAAAGGAGAGGATGAGCATGGATAAATAACTGTTTTCAAGTCTTCAAGTACATACAATAAATACTATCAGATCAAGTGCTTTCGTCTTTTAATTATTTATCTTCACTTTTCTTTCGGCCTTTTCAAAAAGTAAACATGCGATTCAAAACTGGTAGCTCTATGCTGGGATTATTCATAGGTCTCTTGATGTCAAAAGACGTTAGGTTGATTACACTTTTGACAATGCTTATACAAGCAAAAGTATTTCAGGTAGGATTAATTGTCTAGCATATTTGAAAACAACTGATTAACAATAGAATGTAGGAATTGAGAAGAATAAAACTTACCCCACAAAGTGTTCATGCTGAAGATCGAATCTACAAAAGCGATTGGTAGGAGGCAAGCATGAATATAACCTCAAGATAGATCCACTCATATTTTCTTCTCATGCTTTCAGGCTGTTGTTTGCTTCCAGCGCTCTGAGCGTACTCAACTTCTTCCAGTATACGCATTTGGGAACGCTTGTTTGTTTTATGCTTTATTCAGCATGTATGTATACTATCTAATGCTATTATACTTTTTTGTTTTTATATTCAACTACCATTTAGGGTTTTGTTGTTGGGTGCTTTTGTCTTGAACCAAAGCTATCCTGATGCACTTGGCTCTTATATCTTGCATGCATCTTGGGTACATTTGTGTATCTTCTATACTTTACCACAGCCCATCCTAATCTATTATAACATAAACAAAGGCGGTATTTTTTGGTTTGTAACTTGAAATGATTAATTGATGCTGCCTCTAATGACTTTTATCTTGATCTTGTGTGTTCTAGGTTTCTGTTTCCAAGTATGCTTATCATCTGTAATGATATAACAGCTTATGCTTGTGGACGATGTTTTGGTAAAACAAAACTTTTGAATCTTAGTCCTAACAAGACCCTAGAGGGATTTATAGGTGCTCTTGTGCTTACTGTTATATTTGCTTGTGCAGTAGGTTGATTTGACCAAAGACCGTTTGCTATGGTTATTGAAATTCCTATTTAGATAGCAACTCCATCATACCAATTTGATGGTTTCGCCAAAGACAATGTAACATGTATAAATAGAAAAGTACACATAACAATTGCTCACTTGTTTTTCTTTTCTTTATATTGTATGTATGACTCTACAGATTAGTTCAGGCAGCTATATTAGGCTCCATGCAATAATTTTTGCTCTTTTTGCGTCTCTTGTTGGCCCATTTGGTGGGTTTTTTGCCAGCGCAGTCAAAAGAGCCAGTGGAGTAAAAGATTTTGATGACTTTATTCCAGGACATGGAGGCCTCTCTGACCGTGTTGATTGCCAATTGTTTATGGCTGTATTTACCTTTGTTTACTATAATAGCTTTATTGCAAACTAAATAGCATTTAGATAAAATTGGATAGCTTTTAATTTTTGAATCCAAACAGTCAATCAACACTCGCTTTTCTATGATTCATATCTGACTAATGCATGCCAATAAAAAAAGTCCATTATATATCTTTTTATATCATATTGACGGCACACTAACTGATTCGTTTTTTGCTGAATGATAGATTTAGCTTTTGGGAGCCATGTATGCAGTACTTTAATTGAAATAAACTAAGGCATCATGCTTTTAACAGGTGTATTTTAGTTGGCTATCCATAGAATGTATCTAAAACTTTTATGAGCTTGAGTGCTTTTTTTTTTTTTGCTTTGTGATGACTTGTTAATCATCAGTCTATTATCTACTTAGATAAAGTGAGCCAAATACAATTTGGTGGTCCGAGATATTTTTATAGTGCGTCCAGAAGAGAGAGAATCAATTCAAAAAAAAAAGGGCAATGCGGTTTAATATGTGAAGTCCGATAAAATCAATAGATTTGCTTTTTTCTCTCTCTCTTTCAACATCTTTCTCTTATAGCCATGAGTGACCAAACCCCCTCAGCTACTGACTCCAGTACACTCTCTTCCAAATTTCAGTCTTATGAAGACGAGGTAAGTTGGAAAAACGTACTTTCTTTGCTTTTTATTAAAGTAATTGTTTTTGTTGTCACTTAGAACGATAAGTTGTTGAGCGAAATCAGAGATAATGAACAAAAGTTTGCAAACTCACTTCGCGAACAGCTTGAGAAGGTAAGAGAGAAGAAGTCTTCTCAAGCAAGAATAGGTGCCTGACTTATTATAGGTTCGAAAGGACAAAGCTGTACTGGAGGCAGACCTCAAGTCACGTACAAAAGCATATGAGTCAAACTTGAATCAACTCAAAACAAAGAATTCGCAAGTATTTTTCTCTCTCTTCTTTTTTCTTTGTTTTCTTATTTTGGCTAATAGCGTGCCTTAATTAGTAACGAGAATAGCAACCAGCTGGATGAATTGATGGCTTCCAATGACTTGACTACACTTAAAGATCAAGTAAAGAAGTTGCATGAAAAATGCGCTGAACAAGAGGCTCATATAAAGAAGCTTGAGTTCGAACTGGAAATGGAGCAAGGGCATGTCAACATACTCAAGCATGACAACAAAATGCTTAGACAAATGGCTGTTGATATGGTAACAACAACAATTGCGTGATCCGAAAAAAACAAAGACTAAATCATCCCCCTTTTCTCTTATAGAACTCAATGGCAGAACAAGAAGAAGAGTTCATATCCAACCGTCTACTCAAGAAGATCACAGGCCTTAAGAAGGAGAAAGGGGAGTTGCTTTTGCAAGTAGAGCAGGAAGAAGAATACATGACTAACATGCTGCAGAAGAAACTCAATCAGCTTCAGCGTGAAAAGATTGACATGGAAAACTCATTAGAGCAAGAGCAAGAGTACATAGTCAACAAGCTTCAAAAGCAATTGGAATCAATGAAGCAACAACAACAGCAGCAGCAACAATCCCAATCCCAATCCTCTTCTCCTTTATTGACAGTTAATCCAGATACATCATCTAACTCGATTTCGCCTGTCATGTAGGTACCAAACAGCTCTATTTTCTTTCTTACTGATATGCTTTATAGTGCAAAGAAATGGAGTACATCACCAAATCCAACCAATGAATCACAAAGTGGAACAGCAGAAATGCTTCTTTCGGAAATTGCTGTATTAAAGAACAAGACAACCGAAATGGAAAAAGAATGTACGTTTTAGGCATAGATTAGACTTGAGCTATAGGGGGGTTTTAAACTTACTGTTTCTTTTTTTCTTACCAGTTCTCATGAAAATGCAACAATGCAACAAGTACAAGAGTGAGATTATCCAACTCCGCAAACAAGCTGGTTTACCTACAGATGACATTCCCTTGGATGAAGGGTAAGGCTTAACTTATTCTTGATGATTTCCCTTATTCGTATTGATCTTGAAAGGGGAAAAATTATATAGTATTCCTGCGGTATTTAGAACAGTGCCTCCTTCACCTGGAAGAGGTGGCAGAGTAAGTGGTTATTGCTGAATCTCAACTATTGCAAACTCACCTTTTTTTTCCCCTCAAGATTCGTCGTTCTACATCTACCTCTTCGCAAAGATCATTGGCTTCCGAGAAAACTAACTTGAGTAGTATACCTCCTCTTCAGTTGGATGCTAATGACTCTGTCATCCCTCCACCTATTGCTAACAGATCCAGTAAATAAGATTTGCATTTCTTGTCAAACCATGTGTTTACGCATTTTTTTTAAAACAATAGGGTCTAACAGTTCTACGTCTAACAATGTACCACCCAAGTCAGCCAGAAGAGTTTCAGGCACCTTATTGAGTTTAGCCTCTGCATCTCATCCAAACTTGCAATAAAACCAAACATTTACAAGGAAGAATATATTTTTGTTTTTTTTGTTTATACAGTCTAGCGGTAATACACTAAGCGCATGATGAAAACAAATATCGATCACTACCTAGACTTTGTAGACAAATTCTCTATTTCATTTGTTGCAGATTGTTGTTGGTGACTATCAGGAAAAAAAAGACCCTTCATATGTATTTTATGAAAAACTTGGTGGTTAGAAAGAAACAGAATGCCCCGAGAAAGTACGATGGAAGGCATTAGTATTTGGTGTAAAGTTCTGTGTTTCAACCTGTATTTTTGTGTGTCCCGATAAATTTAAGGAATAGCCTATTTGAGCATAAATTTCTAAAGTTTCAAAGTTATTTATCTTCTTTTTTTCGTTTGGCTATTTCGCAAAAAAAAAAAAGATATGACCATTACTGCTACTAAACCTATAGGCGAATATCCTGTGCACGGATTGATGCCTAAGCAAGATACACAGGCTGCTAGTTTCATCAAGAAATTTCCAGAGTATGATGGTAGAGGCACTGTTATTGCTATTCTTGATACAGGTAAAGAGAGAGAGAAGTGACCTGAATAGCATGAACTAGAAAACTAAAATTCTATCCTAACTAGGTGTTGACCCTGGAGCTGCTGGTATGCAGGTAATGACAGATTGAAACATATTCTCTTTTGTTTAGTACTGAGTTTTGATAATTGCATAACCTATTATATAGGTCACAACAGATGGAAAGCCTAAAATGATTGATATTGTTGACTGTACTGGAGGAGGTAAGGACTATGGTTTTCTCAGGAAGAGATATATCTCATAACATAAATAAATGTTAGGTGATGTTGAAACAACTAAAGTGGTAAAGCCTACCTCCAAGGATGGCAATCAAGTCATCAAAGGCCTTAGTGGACGCGATTTGATTTTGGATGACAGTTGGAAGAATCCTAGTGGTGAATATCGTGTTGGTCTTAAGCGCGCTTATGAATTGTTCCCTGGGGACTTGATCAGTAGAATCAAATCTGTAAGTAACCTTGTTTTACCTAGTCAGACCTGAGAGTTTGATTGTTTCTGGTGACATGTATTGATGTTTGAATTCTGTTTTGGATAATTTTGTCCAATAGGAACGTCGCCAAAATCACAACAGAAAGCATGCTCACCTTCTGAGTGAAGCTCAGGCACAACTCGCTGAATACCAAAACAAGAAGGATAAAGAGGATGCCGAATTGAATGAGTTGGAAGCTTGTGTTGAGTCATTGAAAGAGTTGCAAAATAACTTTGAGGATCCTGGCCTCTTGTTCGATTGTGTTGTCTTCTTTGATGGCAAGGATTGGAGAGCAGTAATTGATGTGAATGAATCTGGAGATTTAAGAGGTAAAAAGGAAATTGTTTCCTAAAAGAGAGATTAAAGTTGTTTGCGGAGCTGACTTTTTTTTTTGTATTGTCAACGCAGGACAACCTTGTTTGACTGATTATCGCAAGGAACTACAATATCATACTTTTGGTGAAGCTGATTTATTGAACTTTTCAGTGAACATCTACAGCAATGGTGATGTGCTAAGGTAAAGAGAGAAAAAGAGCAACCAATGTGCATGATGATTAACAACTGGGTATAGTATTGTGACATTGGCTGGTAGTCATGGTACACATGTAGCTGGTATTGCTGCAGGTAATTTCCCTGATGAACCTGCCCTGAATGGTGTAAGTATAAAAGGAAACATACTCTCAATTTGGAATGTGTCATCCAGCTTACTTGATTTTTAATTTTATCAGGTTGCCCCTGGTGCACAGATCGTATCCCTTCGCATTGGTGATTCACGTTTAGGCTCTATGGAGACTGGACCTGGTCTTACTCGTGCAGCCGCTCATCTTGCCATCAACAAGGTTGACTTGGCTAATATGTCCTATGGTGAATCCAGCAGTCTTCCTACAGATGGTCATTTCATTGAACTTTTGGCAAATGAGGCCATAGGTAAAGCAGGCTGCATTTTTGTTACCAGTGCTGGTAATGATGGTCCTTGTTTCAGTTCAATCGGTGCACCTGCTGGTATGGACGCTAGCTTTATCACGGTAGGCGCCTATGTCAAGCACGCTCAAATGCAAGCAGAGTATGCTCTTCTTGAGTCTGTTACTGAACGTCCCTATACTTGGTCTTCTCGAGGTCCTACCACCGATGGTTATCATGGTGTTGACATTTATGCTCCTGGTAGTGCCATTACAAGTATTCCCGTTTATGTTCTCAACAAGCTTGACTTAAAGAACGGCACTAGTATGTCTAGTCCCAATGCCTGTGGTTGTGTTGCATTGCTTGTTTCTGCCTTAAAGGCACAAAAAATTGATTACACACCTTACAGAGTAAAGAATGCTGTTGTTCAAACCGGCAAGTCAGTTGATGATCCACTTGATGTTGGTTTTATTCAAGTCGACAAAGCTTGGGAATACCTTGAATCCTATAAGGACCGTAAAGATTTAGATCTCTTGTATAGAGTAAGTACCTGTTTTTTTTTCCTGCTCAACCTTTACAGTTATCTTAACTATGAAGAAAACTAGGTTTCTGTTCAAAAGAGAGGTGCTCAGCGTGGTGTCTATTTGCGTGAGCTTGACGAAGTCAGCCAGGTCCAATACCTCACAGCTACCGTTACTCCTAGCTTTATGAATGAAGAAGATTACGAAAACCCTAAATACAATAGAGCCAAATTTGACTATGATGTCCGTGTTGCTCTTGTAGCTTCTGAATCATGGATATCTGTTCCTGATTATCTCTATCTTAGCTCTCACGGTAACTCTTTCCAATTAAAGGTTGACCCTACCGCTCTTTCTGAAAGTCACTTCCACTTTGGTCAAGTATTTGGTTATGACACCTCTGCTCCCGAGCGTGGTCCTCTTTTCCGCATTCCTGTTTCAGTCGTCAAGCCAATTGTTCCCACAAAGGGATCCATTCAATTCAAAAACGTAGAATATGGACCTGGTGATATTGTTAGACGTTTTGTCCATGTGCCTGAAGGTGCTACTAACTGCGAGCTTGTCATCAAAGCTACTTCGCCCAACAACGATACAGCTCCCGCTCGTTTCATGCTTCACCTTCTACAGCTTAACCCTCAACAAAACCAAAAGAAGAAGCATGCTTATAGCTTTGCTGTAGGCAGTGGCTCCTATGGTCATTCTTCCTCTGATGAACAGATTGTCAGAAAGCAATTTTCTGTTCGTGATGGTCTTAACCTGGAAGTATGCCTTGCACAATTTTGGTCAGGTCTTGGTAAGCACAACATTGATTTGAGCCTCCATTTCCATGGTGTTCAAATTGCTGGTCAAGTAGCCAGTGGTCAAAGCGTTGTTCGCCTTGAACCTCAAGTAACACGCTTAGATATCTCAAGTCCTGTTCGTAGAGAAGATAATCTCAATGTCAATGTGAGCTTTGATAAACTGCGTAAATACATCCGTCCCTCTGAAGCTGCCATTTCACCTATGCGTCCCGATCGTGATACTTTGCCCAGTACCTGCTTGATGTACCAATTAATTCTTACTTACAAGTTCAAGATTGAATCTTCAACTAACATTGTTGCTCGCTTCCCAACTGTAATGAATCGCCTTTATGAACACTTTTTGGCTGGTGTATTTGGTATTGTATATGATTACAACAAGAAAGTCGTTGGCTACCTTGATGTATTCGACCAACGTATCAAATTGGACCAAAAGGGTGACTACACAATCATGCTTCAGCTATCTACTGAGCAAGAAAGTGTTCTCGAAAAGTTAAAGGAAACCATTTTGGAGTTGGACCTCGACTTGAAGAGCACCAGCTTCAACACATTTAAAAAAATGGCTGATGTCTACAAACAAAGCAGCTCTAACTATGCAAAGATTGCTTTAGAACGCAAAGATGTTAAGGCTTTATACATTGCTGCTCCTACAGGAAAGGATGCTCTCCCTAAAGATGCTAAGCCTGGGGATGCTCTTGTTGGCAAATTAAGCTTCTTTGGTAAGATTGATGGAGGTGAATACACTGCTATCTACACAGTTCTCCTGCACCCACTGGCGCTAATAAGGATGGAAAGAGTGATAAGAAGCCTACCACTGAGGAGTTACAGCAGCAATTGAAGGATGCTACTCGCGATTTGCAGATTTCCTACCTCAAGAAGTTTGCTGCCGATTCTGCAGCATATAAAGAACAACTTGCTCAATTAGAGTCCACATTTTCTGACGATATCACTGTTTTGGAATATAAGTTGGATGCAGTTTGGAAGACCACTGAAGCTAAGGATAGTACAGGTTGCCTATTGAAATCGGGACAATTATCTCAAACTCAAGCTAAAGAAATTGACCAGATTGCCGACAAAATCATTGCTAAAATTGACGAAAAAGACTTACTTGAGTTTTACGGTCGCAAGAAGCCCGAAAATGAAACCGATGAACAAAAGGAAAAGCGCAAGCAAAATGATCACAAGAAAAAGCAGCTTGTTAATGCACTTGAGAACAAAGCTATGGCCCAGGCTGCTATGTTAGATAAATCCAAGATTGAAGACCTGAGCAACATCATCAAATCTCTAGAGCAATGGGGAACTGATAACAATTCATTGAACTCTGTCTTGGTCAAGGTGAAGCGTGATCGTGAAGAAGGACATCTCGGTACAGCACTGAAGAACATTGAAACCTACCTTGCTGATGCTTCTATCAATTCTGAAATGCTAATGATGTTAGCAAGGCTTGGGGTGTTCGCAACGAGTTGTTAAAGGAGCTCAAGTGGAATCTTTGGGCTAACTATGATGACAAGTGGTGCTTGATTAGACAGCCACCTTATGGTCTTGCTTTGTTTTAAATGAACTGAATAGGCAGTTTGTGTAAAATAAAATTACTAGCTTTGTACTACTTGTGCCTGAAATTTTTAAACGTTAATTTTTGATCATTGTTAGTGTTGTGTGTCCTGTTTCATTAGAGCAATAGCCATTCACAGTAATGTAATTCTTGAAGCGTGTATTTCCATCACCAAGAATCTAATTGGTTTTCCTTTCCAAATAGCAAGAATATTCATACAAGTGGATTTTTGCTATTCTAATTCTTGAAAAAGAACAAAGGTTTACTCTGTATAGACCATGATAAAAAAAAAGTCATGCTATTTAAAATTCTTTTTTTTTTATTGTTAGTATTTACAAGGCAAATTAAAAGAGAAGGGGGGGGGGATAAAGAAGATAATAGTGGGATATGAAAATAAAACAAAATGCAACTATATTAATTACTCATGACAGGTTGTGGAGAAGATGAGGAAGATGAAGACTCCTCATAGCGAGGTGTATATTCGGGCAGATCCAGGTCCACAGGAACAGCATCGTCTCCTCCACCTCCACCACCAATTGGGACTGGTGGCCGATTGGCTATGGTTGGCGAAGACACAATATCCGACATATGCTCTGTAGATTCTGACACGATAGAAGGATAATCTGTAATGATAATAGGATATTCAAGGGAAAGTGGCTCAATGTTTATGTTGGGCAGTTGGTTGAAATACACAGTTAGTCTACAGCGGTGAGAAATTTCTAAGAATGGATCAAATTGATGGGTGTGAACAGATCTGATTTTTGGATTTTTAGAAAGTGGTATAGGTGATCGAATAAAGTGCGTCTCTGAATTAGTCGAGAAAGAAGGTAGATGGTAGGTGGCAGGTGGAAAACGTGTAACAATAGGTGGTAGACTATGAACACCTTGCTTTGTACAAAACCTATATAGAATTAGTCCAAGAACGCCCCTTTTCTTTTCTCCCTTCTTACCTGTAAGTTTCTAATTCTTCAATAGCCAACGATATTCTATCTATCTCGACCCTTTCCTTTTCAATACTACATCTAAAGGCAATCACTACCTCGCCTGACTCAATTGCCACTGCCTTGGGAACTTCTGCAGACCATTCGAACCACTCTTTCACTCCACCATAGGTACTGCAAGGAATCATAGCACTTGGACTGGGTAAATAATGTCGGTGGATTATGACTGTTTGGTGCGTTTTGTATTTCTTGAAGAAAGTGCCAGCAGAGAAATTGGCTATCAGGGTATACTCAACAAAAGAGTGTTTTGTTCGACAACTAGCAGGTAAATGTGGAGGCAAATGCAAGCCAAAATCAATCGACTCTTCTCCAGAGAAAATGAGCTCCTTCTCAACTTCACAAATAGGCACTGTTGTCTGAATATGGGTAGTCGAGTCCATAGGACCATCCATCATATCACTTTCTCGTGGGAAAACAGAGCGTGGGGCATCAATATTGATACCAGCTTTTCCTACAAACTGAAGGGTAACTCTGTTCCATTTAATTTTGCGGTCTTGAAAAATGACTTTGCCCATCAATTTCGTGCGTACTTGATACATAGGGTTCTCTCTTGACGCCGGGCCAATGAAATAGACTGGTGCATCGTTAATTTCTAGAAGTACTGGTAAATGTTTACTAGAAGAAGAAATACTTTCATTAGTAAAGCGCTTCATACCGCAATTTTTTACTAAATTAAGTAATCAAGAAATAGAAAAAGAAAAAAGAATTGAGGAAAAAAAAACGTTTATTGGTAGTTCATAAAAGAGTTAAGGGTGTGACAACTGACTTATTGTCTGTGTTTAGTGAGTTCCAAAAAAAATTTTTTTTACCACAGTTCTTTTTCTTGTCTCCACCCCTTCTTACTCAAGTTTGGTCTCCGTTCACCACTGGGTGCTTTTCAGGGAAACCTATTTTTATGAGTGTGTGTATGCTTAACCTGAAGGCATGTTACATCCCAGAATTTAACTTCAAAATCCACAAGAAATAACCTGAAACGATGCACCCGTTTCTATAGTGTACAAACTGAAATCCTTGTGGACTGCTTGAGCATTCTTATTGTTATCATTGTTTGACAGAAAAAAAAAGTATATTACTTTCTTAGGTGCAACCAAAATCTAACAAGCGATTGTAGAAAAAAAAAAAAGTATTTATTCTCCTGGGTATGTATGTTGAATGCAAAAAGAGAGAAATTGAGAAAAGGGCATAGATAATTTACAAGATGGTTCAGTAAAGAACACGGGTTTGAATGTTAGCTCGAGTGTCAAGAAGAGCACTATAAAGGCGCTTGACATCAATCACATCGGCAATATCGGCCATCACATAGGCAATATCACCTTTGGAGTCAGAGTATTGCTTCTCCACATTATGATCGGCAAAAATCTCGTTGATTTCTCTAAGCACGCCTGGAATGTTTTGGTGGGTGTAGAGAACTCGAACAGTGTTTTTGTCATCTTCACGGATAGCACGCAAGTCGACTTCTGGAAAATTGACAGCACCAATAGAGGTACCTTCGTTGATAAACTTGGTCAAGGCAGTCGAGACTTCAACACCAATCATACTTTGGGCCTCTTCTGTCGATCCACCAATATGAGGGGTCATAATCAAGTTGCGGCATTTTAACAGTTCAGGATAATAATCAAAGTGTGGTCCATTAGAGGCAGGCTCTTTAGGGTAGACATCGATAGCTGCACCCGCAAGGTGACCAGATTGAAGGCCTTTGATAAGGGCAGGAATATGAACCACTGTACCACGGGCATTGTTGAGTAGATAGGCACCTCTCTTCATCTGTTGAATCTCGTGTTCGCCAATCATATTCTTTGTATCTTCTGTTTCAGGAACATGCAATGTAACATAATCAGAAATAGCCAAAAGTTCATCCAGGCTTTCCACAGGCTTGGCTTGACCGAGAGGCATGATTTGAAGGACATCATAGAAATAAACGGTCATACCCATAGCTTCAGCAAGGACAGAGAGTTGGGAGCCAATATGACCATAACCAACGATACCCAAGACCTTATGACGGATCTCATAGCAGTTTTTTGATACTTTGTTCCAAGTACCTTCATGCATTTCGGTATTACGGTCACCAAGTTGGCGAGCAAGAACGATGATCTCGCCAATCACTAGCTCTGCAACTGAACGGGAGTTACTGAAAGGCGAATTAAAAACAGCAATCTACAGATAGAACACATATGAGATGGATATAATAAATGCAGAGGCAAATTTAACTTACGCCTTGTTTAGCAGCAGCCTGAAGGTCCACTTGGTTGGTACCAATACAGAAGCAGCCGATTGCTAGCAAGTTCTTGGCTTGATCAAGTACTTGTTTTGTGAGTTTGGTCTTTGAACGAATACCAATGACATGAACATCACGAATTTTTTCAATGAGTTCGTCGCCAACCAAAGCCTTAGCATATGTCTCGACCTATATGTTTAGCGTTTAGACATAAAATCATAAATTGTCATTCAAACTGCTTCTTACTTGATAACCTTGTTTTTTAAATGCTGTGACAGCTGTCTCATTGATGTTTTCTAACAACAAAACCTTGACCTCACGTGTGTTGAAAGGACGAAGGACTTTAGCCTTAGGAAGGGTAAAAGAGCCAGAGCGAGTACGCTTGACTTCTTCAGGTTGTTTGGCAGGTGTTTCAGATGCGTGGACCATATTTTATAAATAGAATAAAGAGGTTGCATTAAGATATTTTATGTACAGTTTATATATCATGCCAATCCCCTTGACCTTCATTTTACTCTCAGATTAGATCCAGATGATCATTGCGCAATATCTTTCGAGTCACGCAAAGCCCTCCATTAAGCAAGACAAGGTAACCTGTTTGTAGAAGCGACACGAAACGTACTTTCATTTGCGCTGGTTTTCAATCTCTTGGGCAAGAGTTATTCATGAGTCAGATAAAATGCGACATTTAATGATCTCCGAAGCAATCAGGCATCATGAATGCATAAGCAAGAGTCATTTTTGCTTTTTAAAACCAAACATCAATAGGAATTTGAAGATCACCATTTGCTGTACTTTGGATCCAATCAAAAGAAGTTAAGATCCCCGATCAAAGATCTAAAGATTAAAAATCGTTCCAGGTGAAAAAAACAAAAAGCAACAGCTCGAAAAACTGCTGAAGAAATCAGCTCATACGCTATGCATAAACGATAAGCCATCTTTTTAAGACTACAGGCGTTCTCTGAACCAGCCAAATTATTTTCTCTATTGTTTTACAGCCTCAACATGTAAATCTTTTGCTCTAAATTTATATTAAATGTGACAATTAAATAGACGGAGAACATGTACATTGATATTTAACGCTGTTATGAACAGAACGAAAGTAGAACATGCTGGCTTGCTTAATCATAACTGACATATACCAACAAAATATCCTGTTGATTATATGACTCACAACTGTACTGATTAAGCAAAATTATTGGCTTCTTTATTTTGATTTTGGTTCTCGTTTTTTTTTTCAAACAAAAGTATGTGTTTTGAATTCTCAAGTATAGTCTGCCCAAGAAGTTTGTTACGTGTTACAGTCATGATTGGAAAGCATTCTTGAAGAGAAGGTTTGCTTCTTTTTGACAGTAGCAAGAAAGAATGAAAGGCAGCTTTGGACAAATTCAAATCCTACTACAGATGTTCTTATTATCACTTGTGTATGAATGGGTTTATGTGATGCATGACCAAGTTACGACTGATGGATCTATCATGATATGCAAAGGAAATCTTATGTTGAAGCAGCTTGTACCGAAAATCAGAAATGCACATCTTCTGTATAAGATTATTTAGTTGAATCTCATTGACTTCAGAAAATATACATGCACAAGGAATTTAACATTAGATCTAGATGAAATTGTAATTCGTATTGTTCTTGTTGATGCATCTGGCCATGCTCGATTTAATTGTATCTACTTTGGAGGTCAATAGCACACATTCGAATTGAATGTCAATCTAGAGATATCAAAAGGTAAAATGCAGCAAATCTGTTGTAGTGACACCTCCTTGGCAAATGAAAAAAGAGATGAGCTGAAGCGACACTTAACCTGAAGATGAGTGTACATTTTAGATAGATATTTCACCTTTCTATCGATTGACATCAATGGCACTGCAATTCCAACATTTTATAGTACATACAAGGCTGTGGCTCTATAGCACTTGAAGTTTCGAAACAAGTCATGTCTGATCAATGTCTTTGAGTCTGTTTATGTAGTAAGCCAGGTATGTCAATACATCTCCGAAAGACTGTTAGGCGTCTTATCCGAGTGCCTTAAGCACTCCAAAATTGGTAACAAATAAAGAAAAAAAAAAGATTTGCTAGACTACAAAACGCTCCATTTTATCCCATCTTAAAGAGAAAAAGGATTTTCGAAATACAGTTTTGTAGCTCTGCCGAGTCTAATTAAGGAATGATGCATTATTATAGGTGCTACTTAAAATTCTAAAGGTCTTACATTTTTTGTTTTTCTGGATCATAGACGATGCTGCTTCTAAAACAAGACACAGAATTTATTACCCAAAAAAAAAGATGATTTCTGCCATCATCAATTTTATACAACAGACAAAGTATCACAAGAGATCGCCATACATACACAAAATGGTATGAATTTATAAACAAAAGATTGATTGCTATAAACATGTCTACCACTGTTGCACTGGAGCAAGCTTCAAACATTGACATGGGTTACTGTGTACATTACCTGCAAGTCTATTTAATATCTCTTGAAGTGTGGTTCGTTAAAAAAACTTTAAACTGTTCGACGACGTATTGTTGCACTAGACAAAAGCCGGCCCTACTTGTCTTCTCAAATGAATATCAACATTCTCATTGAGGTAGTTCGCTCTCAAAAAATATAAGAAAACGTCTAAATCTGAAATTGAAACGTTGCAATTCTTTCATCAAACTGCGTCTTCAGCATATCTTGAGCTACTACGTCAAAATCAGCCAATAAAATCAAAGTATTAGATTTCGCCATGAAAGTCAAGCATTTTTTATTGGATGTCGACCTATTGCGCCATCATGTCCCTGACTCGCTCCATCAGACTATGAGCCTTTTAAAAGTCGTTTCTAATATCTTTTTTTTAATTCTTTATCTTTTGATAAAAAACAATTCTAGATTAACATGGCCAACACTCCTCACGGTGGTATTCTCAAGGACCTTCATCTTCGTGACGCTGATAAGCAAGATAGCCTTAGAGCTGAAGCTGCCACTTTGCCTACTGTTGTTTTGACTGGCCGCCAATTGTGTGATCTTGAATTGCTCTTGAACGGTGGTTTCTCTCCTCTCGAAGGTTTCTTGAACGAAAAGGATTATAATGGGTAAGATAACACATCAGATAGAGGGATAAGCAAGAGGTGATATTGATCATAACAAAAACATATGTAGTGTTGTTGAAAATATGCGACTTGCCAATGGTACATTATGGCCTATTCCCATCACCCTCGATGTCAGCAAGGAAGAAATTGATGAAGCCAAGATTGAGGCCTCCAAGCGCATTGTTTTGTTGGATCCTCGTGACTACGAACCTTTGGCTATCTTGACTGTCGAAGATGTCTATAGACCTGACAAGTCAAAGGAAGCTACCTTAGTCTATGGTGCTGATGATATTGCTCACCCTGCTGTCAACTATCTCCATAACAAGGCCAAGGAATTCAATCTTGGTGGTACTCTTCAAGCCATCCAACCTCCTTCTCACTACGATTATGTTTCAAACAGATGTAAGTTATATAAGCATAAAAAAACGGGACTCGGTGATTAATTGTCTCTATCGGTCAATTTCATAGTTACCCCTACTGAACTTCGTGCTCACTTCAAGAAGCTCCAATGGACTCGTGTTGTTGCTTTCCAAACTCGTAACCCTATGCACCGTGCCCACCGTGAATTGACTGTCCGTGCTGCTCGCCAACGTAAGGCTCATTTGCTCATTCACCCTGTCGTTGGTCTTACCAAGCCTGGAGATATTGATCATTACACTCGTGTTCGTGTCTACAAGGCCTTGATGCCCAAGTACCCCAATGGTATGGCCGAACTCAGTTTGTTGCCTTTGGCTATGCGTATGGGTGGTCCTCGTGAAGCCGTTTGGCACGCATTGATCCGTAAGAACCATGGTATCACTCACTTTATCGTTGGTCGTGACCATGCTGGTCCTGGTAAGAACAGCCAAGGTGTTGATTTCTATGGTCCTTACGATGCTCAAGCTTTGGTTGAAAAGTACAAGGAAGAAATTGGCATTGAGATCGTTCCTTTCCAGATGGTCACTTACTCTCCTGATACTGATGAATACATTCCTGCTGATGAAGTCCCTGAAGGTGTCAAGACCTTGAACATCTCTGGTACCGAACTCCGTCGTCGTCTCAAGAACGGTTTGTCTATTCCCGAATGGTTCTCTTACCCCGAAGTTGTCTCTGTCTTGCGTCAATCTCATCCTCCTCGTAGCCAACAAGGTTTCACCATCTTCTTCACTGGTCTTCATGCTTCTGGTAAGAATGCCATTGCTCAAGCTCTCCAAGTCTCTTTGAACCAAGAATCTACTCGTTCAGTCTCTCTCTTGGCTAGTGAAAACGTTCGTGCCGAACTTTCTTCTGAACTTGGCTTCTCCAAGCGTGATCGTGATATCAACATTGCTCGTCAAGCTTTTGTTGCTGGTGAATTGACTCGTGCTGGTGCTGCTGCTATTGTAGCTCCTATTGCTCCCTATGCTGAAGCCCGTGATGCTGCCAAGAAGACCATTGAGCAATTCGGTGGTTTCTACCTTGTTCACGTCTCTACTCCTCTCGAAGAATGTATCAAGCGTGACCGTGATGGTATCTATGAACGTGCTCAGCGTGGTGAAATCAAGGAGTTCACTGGTCTTGATGCTCCCTATGAAGCCCCTACTAACGCCGATTTGACTATCGACATCACAAAGCAATCTGTTTCTCAAGCAGTCCATGAAATCATCTTGTTGCTGGAAAAGGATGGTTACATTGGTTCTGCTTAAATCTCTGCATTATTTATATCCAACTTGTTTATATAAAAAAAGAAAATAAGACAAATAAAATAGAACTGTATCATAGAATAAACACTTTATTTACTCTCTTTCTATATTCATTCTGGTCTCTTGATCATTTTCTCATAATGTTGTCGTGACGACAAATAAATAGCACCAAGGCCTTTTCTAACAGGTAATTGATTTTCATCTACAACAAGCGATAAGTGGTTTAATATTTTTGAAGTGTTTGTCTTGCTTGGCTTACTTGGGACAGGGGTATTAGGGCTTGGCACAGGATCTTGCCATAACAGGGTTGAATCTGATGCGAATCGTGTATTGATAGGGGTTGAGGGTGAATTGGGAAGCGGCAACAAGGGCGCTGTTGGTAAAGGCGGAAGAGGAGAGGGTGAAGAGGGAGTGGATGATGGTCTTGAATAGGTTGAATCTTCTACTAATAACTGGCTAGGCACTATAATGTTCCCAGAATTATAGCTGTTGTTATTAGCCGGATGTGTGCTGCCTCTATTGTCGATGGTATAATCAAGTTGTTGATGTGAGTTATCCCATATTGGTGGTGAGTTTGTTCTTTGCGCATGTTCATAATGACCCTTGTTTCTATCGTGCATGCGATATTGTTGATCTAGATAAAGAACATTCCGGTTATTGTTGGCTTCGTTATTGTCATTTGACATCCGAAGCATCGAACTGCTTGTGTTTGCCTGTCGATTGTCTAAATTGGAAGACCAGTTTAGATAGGGCGATGTGTTTATATGCTCGTTAAATTGAACTGGTGGCGGTGGTAGTGGTAATGATGCGTTTGATGGTATTTGATTTAGAGACATTGTGTTTCTTTTTTGAATTAAATCAGGTTGCTTTGGAGTTTCATTATGAAATCTTTTTTGCGATGGTATAGTATCATTACTGGTGCCATTTTCATTGCTGATATAACTACTGTTATCGTTGTTACTACTATGTATACTGCAATCATCACCACTGTTATTGTTTTGACTATTTGAAGCAGGTATATGCAGGCCATATATGTTCTGCACTTGTTGAAGGAATTTTGTGCAGTTGGGTATAACTGCATAGTTGCTAATCAATTGCATACACCAAATTGACCTATCAAAAAGAAGCCAGGCCTGCTGAGCTAAATTGATATCAACATCATTCAGATATTGAAGATGGATTTTGACGGCACTGATCAAGCCGTGCACTAAAAAATCAAACTTGACTATATAAGAAGGTGTTTGACACATGCAATAGACGAGCTGAGTTATACAGGTTGCTGTCACTCGTGTTTGAAACTGCACTAGTGAATTGATGGGAACGTTACATAGCACACTTAAAGTAGCTATGTTGTAGTACAAGTGTATATGTGCTAAACATGGCCGTGGTACATGCAAGTCCAAGACTTCCTTTACAGAAACAGACGATATGGGTGTCCATTGCATATCAGGCGGCAAAGAGCGCAACCATTGTTGAAGCTTGCCATGATGCTCGGTTATGTCAGACATAATCTCCTCCCTTTTCACACCTAAAAACGAATCCATGTTTCCAGTCTGAAAAGAACGGTGAGCTGATAGAAGAGTCAAGTCATTTTCCACAATTTGCATGAATTGAATTCGTTTAACGAGAATTGAAACAATAGCGCGATCGTCCTCAGATTCTTCCGGTAATGCAGATGGAAGTGCCGTCTTGACATAACAGCCAAAAATCATCCAAGGGCGTTCCCAACCTCCACTTTGGAACTTGTCAAGATCATAGCAACCCCAAAAGACGCGCCTCCTTAATTCAATGTCAACAGAAGATAGACCACTATGCACATTTGTATCATCATATAATCCAAGCTCCAAAGCCATTCGGCATGCCATTCCTGAATACTGCCATTGTCTACACTGAAGCGATCCCGGTCGATATATACTTGGGCTTGATTCGTAAAGACTTAGTAAACACAATGCAGCCACAGTGCTTACTCGAGGAACGTCCAAGAAATCGTCAATAAGTCGCCTGGCCCTCTGATAGAAAACTTCTGTTTTTGGGCAATCTGGTATATCTACAAATCGAGCGGCATGGGCATAGATGATGTTTAGTAGTAGTGGTGTTATCAAAAGGCCCTTGTTCTTGATTTGTTGATAAAAATGATGTCGAGGAATAAAAGCAATACATTCATATCTTTCAGAGAAGAATTGATCGATAAGAGTCATCTGTATCTCTCGGGAGGGCATCTCGATGGATCCAGAATACCTGCTTGGCAAAGAAGGTTCTGGCATCCATGTGATAAAGCTTCCATACGAATCTGTTGTATTTAGCAGTTTTTCTGCTAAGCGACTACTATCTGCGCTTGACATCTTTCTGAGATTTTCTCCTAAAGCACCCAAGGTATTGCTAATTCGTGATTCCATCAAAGGTCCTCGTCGTTTTAGTTTGTTGTGATTGACTGAAGAGGTGTCTGCGAACAAAATATGATCGTCGGAATTCTTGGCAGTTAGACTTGAATTCAAATCAAAAAAGCCATCCATGTTATCATAGCTATTTTCATTGTGTTTTTCCTGTTGATCAGATTCAAGCGAACCATCTTTGTAAAACGAGCATGGACGTTGCCGAGCTTTTCAACATTTATTTGTTTTGTTTTTATGCATTTATATATTTAATTGTTTGTTTATTTCTAGATTTTGTATTGTACCTACCTTTACACTGATTTTAAAAAATGAGTTTGTATATAAAGAGACCTTTTTTTAGACAAAAAGAAAACAAAGAAAAATTATAATGTTTTGCAATTAAAATACCTGCATACAGGGTCGAAGTCCATCGCACTGACAAGACAAATGAAGAGATTTATGTTAATGCAATAACCTCTCGTTTAATTGCTCTTCTTACTTTAATCTTTTTAGCGCGACACGTATAACAGGCTCTACCAACTTTGAGCCTTTTGTTTGCTCCTTTTGTTGCTGTTGTCTCGGAAGAGCCCAACATTGCCAAAATAATAAAAAAAAATTAAAAAAAAGGGGGTGAAAAACAAAATAAAAGCAAAGGGACAATAAAAAGAGAAAGAAGGATAAAAAAAAATCTGTCCCGACTCGACTGAACTAGAAACAACAATAGGGACGGACAAACAACAGTCCGTTCAGTCAGGCTTCCTCTTTTCATTTGTCCCTGGGAAGAAATCGAATCCTGTTGTGCCACCATGTAAGCAAATGCTTAGAATCAACCAGTTATCCCAGCAAGTAACATCTCAGCCAATACAAATGGATGTCGCTGATCAATATAAATTCAATGCCGATAGCCAATCAAAGCCAATTTTGCAATTTGTGTCTTTGTCAGTCCAAGAGAGGAAAGTGTCTTTATAATGTTGGTAAACTAATAAGAGGAATACTGTTCGGTCGACATTCATCATGAGGCATTTCCAATGAAGACCTGAAATTTTGCCGATTGCAAGCAAAGTCTTCTGTGCTGTACCTTGGCCTGTATTGTAAAATCAAAAATGCCGTGTTTCTATTATCATCATAACAAGCCATGGGCTTGTGAAAGAAAGGGCATAGGCAAGCAAAGCATTCTCCTTTTTACTATAATATTGACTGTTCAGATAAATGCCTTGGTATGTTCGTCTATCCCTAATTTGTGCTGGCAAAGCAATGAAAACATATGCTTTTTTTTTCATTATTAGAAATTTGTCTTTTCATGATTTGCAGGGCATTCGCCAACGACACACGTGTGATTTCCTTCAGCCATTACTTTGATCCTTTCCTCGTAATTGAATTGAAACTGACTTTAAAGAATTCAATTGTCCATAAACTCAAGCAAGCTTCAATGCTCAATATTGCTTGTATTTATATCCGCAGCCTTTTTTTTTTTTTGCAGAAAAGTGAGCGGCATATAGATTGTCTCTCTCTTTTTTTTTTAATGTAAATAGCTATGAAAGATCTAATCACTACAGAAGGTAGTCTGAATAAACATGAACAAGAGAAAGAAAAAAAATGCAGAGCACAACCAAGAAACTAACTCGCTTCTACAGATGACTCTAATCTACTTGTCTTGATTCTCGATACAAATCCTTTTGCATGGAATGAGTCTTCAAAAGCAGATCTTCCACTTACACTTGACGATGCACTTAATCAGCTACTCATTTTTATCAATGCTCATCTAGCACTAAAGTACAATAACAAAGTAGCAGTGATAGCTAGTCATGTTGGGCAAAGGTAGGGTTATTTCTTTCCTAAAGGGAAATACAACCAAAGTATTTATTCTCTCTCTTTCTCTTCTTTTCAAGCCAATTTATTTACCCTTTGGCGGATAATCAAGAGCCTACAATGAGTGTGAATGGCAATAAAAGAAATGCTAATATGTATCCTCATTTCCAGATTGTGACAGATCAAATTGTATCCAATCTACAGAAAATCTTGTCTAGTACCAATACTGAATTTCACGATCAAGATTTGGGCGCCTCCACTACCATGACAGGTGCGCTATCTATGGCTCTCTGCTACATTAATCGTGTAATGAAAACGGACGATGAGGGGCATATCAAGCCTCGCATCCTTGTCTTGTCTGTCTCACCTGATTCTGCCTACCAATATATCCCATTGATGAATTGTATTTTTTCAGCTCAAAAAGCAGTACGTATATAGAAAGAATAAATCGTTTCAAATTGACTAACGTCTCAACCAGGCTATTCCTTTAGATGTCTGCAAGGTGTATGGTGAGGAGACGGCATTTTTGCAACAGGCAGCCAACATCACAGGGGGTGTCTATGTTAAAGTAGAAAATTCACAAGCTTTACTCGAGTATTTGATGATGGCATTTTTACCTGACAGATATGCCAGACATTATCTCAACTTACCGAGCCAAGATCAAGTAGATTATCGAGCAGCTTGCTTTTGTCACAAAAAGATTGTTGATATTGGCTATGTGTGCTCGGTGTGTCTTTCAAGTAAGTTCTTATTTATTTATAATCATACAGTTGTTAATTGTATCTTCAAGTCTTTTGTAAATGGTCTCCTGTTTGTTCAACCTGCAAGTAAAGTATTGAATCTTTTGTGGCAAATTACAAGTAAAACTAAAATTTATTCTATAGAACCAAATTTGCATTTCGGCCCATGCTCCCTCCTGCTGCTCATACACCTTCTTCATTACAGGCTTAAATTGAATAAACACACAAATACATGTGTATACTTTTTCCTCTCACTCTTGTGAATAACAATAAAAGAGACTATTATTTACAAACACATTTTATTATTGTTATCTTTTCCTAAACTTTCTTGCCATGAACACGTTCGATGAGATGACCAACCACAGCAGGCTCAGCCAGGGTAGAAGTATCTCCTAACGAGTCTTGCTCTCCATTGACAATCTTTCGAAGAATACGACGCATAATCTTGCCTGAACGTGTCTTGGGAAGATCATTGACTACATAGATACGCTTAGGTGTAGCAAATGGACCAATCACCTTACGCACTTGCAAAGCCAACTCCTTATCTAATCCTTCAGAGTCATCGATATTGGGCTTCAATGTACAGTAGGCATGAATGCATTGACCTGTCAAGTCATCTTGGCCACCTACAACAGCTGCCTCTGCAACAGAATGATGAAGAATTAAGGCAGATTCAATTTCAGCAGTAGAAAGTCGATGTCCAGATACATTGATAACATCTATAAAGAGAGAGATAAAGGTAAGAAAAAAAAAGGAGTCAAAAACAGCAATTGATTTCTTACCATCAACACGTCCTTCAATAAATATATAACCATCTTTATCACGACGAGCACCATCACCAGTGAAATAATATCCTCTGTAGGGCTTAAGATAAGTGTCCAGGTATCGATGATGGTTGTTATAGACACTACGAGCAATAGATGGCCAAGGTTGACTGATAGCCAATACACCACTCACATCATTGCCTTCTAATTCTTTACCACTTACAGGGTCCAAGATGACAGGATGAATACCAAAGAAAGGGAAGGTGGCACTACCTGGCTTGGTTGCAGTTGCACCAGGCAAAGGTGTCACAATGATGGAGCCTGTCTCGGTTTGCCAATAAGTATCCACAACAGCACATTGACCCTTACCAACCTTCTCGCTGTACCATAGCCAAGCTTCAGGATTGATAGGTTCACCGACTGAACCAATGACACGAAGAGAACTGAGGTCGATACCATCTACCCATTTATCACCTAGACGTCGAAGAGCACGGATAGCAGTAGGTGCTGTGTAAAATTGTGTTACCTTATGCTTAGCAACCAACTCCCAGAAACGAGATGGAGTTGGGTAAGTAGGTGTTGACTCAAACAAAATAGTAGTGGCACCTAAAGCAAGTGGACCATAAACAATATAGGTATGACCCTAAAAAAGACACAAACAAACAATTAGCCCTTTTCTTTTCTTTTTTTTTTTACTACAAACATAATAACTTACAGTAATCCAACCAATATCAGCCATACAAGCATGAATATCACCTTCATGATAATCAAAAATATATTTCACGGTAGAAGCAGCACCCAAGAGATAACCGCCTGTGGTATGAACAACACCTTTGGGTGTACCTGTTGAACCAGATGTATACAACAAGAACAAGGGATCTTCAGCATTCATACTGGTAGGTGGACAATAAGGACGAGCCTTGGCCATTTCTTCGTGCCAATAGAGATCACGACCAGGAGTAATAGGGACATCCGATCCTGTACGACGTAAAACAAGCACATGTTCCACAGTGGGTGTTGACTTGAGGGCCTCATCGACAATACGCTTTGTAGCAATGTTTTTGCCTCCACGACGACCTTCGTCTGCTGTCAAGACAACACGGGCTCCACAGTCATTGATACGATCGCGCAAGGAGTCTGAAGAGAAACCGGCAAAGACGACAGAATGAACAGCGCCAATACGAGCACAGGCCAGCATGGCGTAAACAGCTTCAGGTACCATTGGCATATAGATAGCTACGTTATCGCCTTTGCGAACATCCAATGCCTTCAATGTGTTGGCCACACGACATACTTGTTGAAGTAACTCGCGATAAGTAATGTAACGTACATTTTCAGGCTCATCGCCTTCATGAATAATAGCCACCTTCGAATTTAAGGAGATGAGTACTTTACGTATCAATCTAAATGCACAGTGCTATCTTCTTACCTTGTCTGGAGTGGCTAATGCATGACGATCAATACAATTTACGGAAACGTTGAGCTCGCCTTCAAGGAACCAAGCAATATCGCCCTCTTCAAAACTACCATTTCGAACAGTTTCAAATGGTTTTGACCATGTCAACAATTCTCTTGCAAGCTATTTTCAAACAGTTTAGTTTTATTTCTTTTTTCTTTATGAAGTTGTTTCTTCTATACCTTGCCAAAAAATTGATCTGGTTTTGTCACACTTTCTTCCCACTTTGTCTTGTAGTCTTCAAAGCTTGAGATATAAGGCTTTGGCAAATTGTCGCCATTCAGTAAACGTTGAGGAACAGGGTATAACGATTGAGTTGCTTCGACTGTCATGATTTACTAAACCAAGAAAGAGAAAAAGTTGAAAAAAGAGATTCTTTTTTTTTGCAGCAATTTTTATAGAACAAAGAAGGCAATACATTTCATGTGACCCAATGTACTCTCTCTCTCTTTTTATAGATGGATGACATAAGCTAAACAAACACGCCTCTTGTGAGACTTTTCGTAAGCCTTTCTCACACAACAAAAAAACAAGCCCATCTGTACTAAACTGTTACAGTGTTTCCGAAAACTATTCGTGCATCAATTTAGACGTTTCCGGAGTGGAAGTGAGTAATGTGATAAGGACCCGCCCATGGTACCAATTCTGGAGAAAATGAATTCCCACAAAAAAAAAAGAATTTCTTCCTTTGCTTCTTTTTGAAAGATATAAGGAAGAAAGGAGATTTTTGTTGGACAAAGCATCAAAAATGAAGTGTGGCTCTGAGAACTTATATCACATTACTTGCTTCCGCTTCAGAAGCATCTAGTTTAATGCAATACTAGCTTTTAAAAATAACATATGCGTCGATAGAATAAGATAGTTTAATAAACTAGGAGTGACTCTAACAATTGATGAACATGTTTTTAAGAGTTAGAGAAGAAGCTATGGCAATAGTACAGAAAGAGAAAAAAAAAAGGATGAAAATGATAATGGCGATAGTAGATAATCTTTATAAATGTCAAGACGATTGTATTGAAGAAGAAGACTTGGCTTTTTCCTTTCTCTTTGTTAAAATATTTAGTACAATGCATCAGTATAACAAGTCAATTTCCGGGAGTGAAAAGAACACAATGTGTTAGTGTGTTTTGGTATTGAACATCTTTTATTTTGGAACATTTGTCAATGATCCGACATATCTAATCCTCTGAAAAAGACTCAAGCAATAAAGAGTATCCAGTAAAAGGACATTGTCTAAGAGGGAGAGAGACAAAGAAGTCAAGATATACGAGGGGCGAACCTCTGATAAATGAAGGTGGGACAAGGTGTCCATCATAGATGGTACCTGAGTTGAATAAATTGCTCTACTGAAGATTGAGGCTGTAGTTAAAGAGCTAAAGCCACAAACTGTTGTTGTGTAGATTATGAGTCTATGTTTTGCAGTGACTGACCCAGCGAAAAAGAGAGAGGAGAGAAGATCAATGGCACCTAATGTTAAATCAGAGAGCATTGTGTTCTCGCTGACTTTAAACGAAAAGAAGACAAATCCAATCATATTTCTTGTTTTGTCTCGATTCGTTTCAACACCCTTTTTTTTTCTCACAGAAAACTTTCTTACTCAACTTAACCTGTCCAATTGAACATTCAAAGCGTGGAGAATTCTTCTGTTTTTGAAAAAAAAAAAGAAAGTGTAACATACTAAAAAAAAATTGTGGGGAAAAAAGTCTATTTTTTTTTTCACTGCTGGGCCATGAACACAGAAAAATTGTGTTCCTAAACAAAACAAATAAATACCCGAGAAAAAAAAAAGAAAATGTAGAATATTTATATATGCAATATGCTTGCGACTTGTTCTTTTAAATGAAAAAAGAGATAAAGAGAGAAAAGAAAAAAGGGAGAAGGAGAGAAATGTGCGCGTATAAATGTGAGGTGTTAGATTGAACAGTAATAAGAGAGAAACAATAATAATAATGATAGAATAAAATGATTAGTTAGGACCTAATGGTTCATAACTCCAAATACGAGCACGATTATCACCTGAACCAGTAGCAAACATAGGCTTATGTCCAGGACTTGTGGCAACAGAGATAACTACAAATAGGGGAAGTTAGTTTATCAAGTACTTGTCAAAGTGTTTTATGTTATGTACCTGAATTTTTGTGACCCTGAAGCATGAATTGTGTTTGACCTGTACGAGGATCCCAGAATTGAACACCTCTATCTTTTGATCCTGAAACAATCCAGTTTCCATCAGGTGTAGTGGCAACAGACAAGACAAAGTCCTTTAAATTCGAAATAAGTCTCCAACCACCTTTTACATCTATATTCTCTCATTAGCTTACCTTGTGGCCTGTAAAGACTTGAATACAAGCACTCTTTCGATCACCATAGCCAGCTCTTTCGCTAGCACCCAATTGCCACATTCTCAATGTCTTGTCCAAACTACCACTCACTAATGTCTTTCCATCAGGCATGAAAGCAACAGAATAGACGCTGTCCTTATGTCCTTCTAAACGTTCCAACAACTGACCAGTCACAGCATCCCAGACACGAACTACCTTATCAAGACTACCGGCGGCTACCAAACGACTGTCAGGAGAAATGGCGACACTGGTAACACCCAAATCTTGCTGATCAGCGTCAGTAATACGGAGTTCATGCAAACAGCGAATATTTTGCCAATCCCAGATACGAGCAGTACGATCACCTGAGCCAGAAACAAGAATACGACCATCACGACTGAATTCCAATGAATAAATGTCTTGTTCATGGCCACTTAAAATACCCCGAATACGTTTCTTTGAAATTTCCCAAATCTAATGTGTTTTTACCCAATCTTTTAGTATGAACTTTTCTTTTGAAATCCGTTTGTTTTTTCTACTTACTCTAATTTGCTTATCTTCAGCACCTGTAGCCAAGAATTTACCATCAGGACTAAAACTGACAGAACGAATATACAAATCACCATCACGGCCAGCATTTTCATCTTGTAATACACTAAACCAATGATGGATAGATCAGCACACTTCTCACTCTGTTGCAAAACTAAAATCATAACTTACGCAACACGAGCAGCTGTCATTGTATCATAGATATAGGTTGCTTGATTACAACCAGCAGCAAGATACCGACCATCAGCACTAAATTTAACACAACAAACAACACTACCATGATCAAATGTATGCACCAAATCCACCTTAAGATAACGAGTAGCCTTAGGATTAAACCTACATAAACATGAGATACTGCTATTTTCTCTTTTTTCTCTCGATCCACTTACAATGCAAACCAATCTTGTCCTTCTACCTTCATATTGGCAGGCACACTTTCGGGGTTAATGTCACCAAGGGCTTCAGAAGCACCAGTGTTGTGAGGGCCAGCCCCGGACTTGACAGCAGAAGAAATGCCAGGTCTTGTAGTGGTAACTAGGCAAGAGGAATAAGTTTCATCAAAATATCCAAACAAGGTATGACTTACTTTGTGATGAAGGAGGGGGTGGTGGAGCGCTTGAAGGAAGAGGAGAGCCTCCGTTGATATAAGGTGTACCGGAAGAAGGGTGAGGAGGGCCAGAGACAGCAGAAGTAGGGTGAGGGGGGCCTGTTGGGGGTGGAGGTCCAGTGGGAGGGTAGCTGGGATGATGCGTAGGGGCCTTTGAATCCATCAAAGAAGGTGGTGGAACTTGTGGTGGTGGTTGATATCCAGCAGGTCCTGATGATGAATACATTAAAAACAATAACATATATGCTTTAAAAAATAACGCTTACCACCATAGCCACTACCAGTAACAGGAGGTGGAGGAGCACTACCATGTTGTTGAGCATGTTGGGTCTAGATAAAAAAGAAAATTAGTTGCTATGGAAACCAATAAAGAAGATTTTATTACTTGTTGATCTAATTGTTGACGAAGTCTAGCAATTTCTTCTTCGTATCTAAAAAAAAAAAGATAGGGAAATCAATTTCCAACTGAAAAATAGCTTGTTTTTTTTATCTTCTTACTGTTTTTTTATCACTTGTTGCGTTCGTTCAAGATCAATCAGGTTTTGTTGAAACAAACTCATTTCTTGAATTTGGTTGTTCACTACATTGCATATTAGAATACGCGTTTTTTTAAAGAAAAGTTAATGTAAGGGTCCAACTTACTCTTGTGTTCGTATTCATCTCTTTGGTTCTTGCAGACAATGACTTCTTGAGCAAGCTGATCATATTCGTTCTTGACTGCATCCAACAGTTCAATTAGGCGACTAGGTGTAGGTGGGCCCATGGGGCGATGGTTATAGACAGACATTATTCACCCTAAAAAAGAAATCTCTCTGCTTGTTTCTTTAATTCTAATATCTTTTCTTTTTTCGGTATTCAGGAGAAAGCTGTTTTTCTTCTTTTCTCGTTCGTTTGTTTTTTCTTCTGACTAGCTTGTCACTAAAGATGAACAAGTGATAAAAAAAAAAAATTAAGGAGAATGAGAAGGTGGAAAAATAAAAAAAAAAAAAAAATACACACATTTTTAGAAAAGTGTGTCTGGTAACAACAGACTTCCGACTTTTTTTTTTTTTTTTTCAAGAAAATCAAATTCAGTCGGCGATTGATTCATGATTGGGGGGTGCGTACACAGATGGATCTGCATTTTTTTTCGACAAATTGTATTTCTCCTTTTTGTTGTTGCAAAGGAACTGAAACTTGTGGTACCATATGAAATGAGATGAAATTTATTATTATTATTATTCTTTTTGATTAATTCCAGCACTCTTCTTGGTATTGTCCAGTCTTGACCATGTCTCTATAATAGTTTTCTGCTTCTTCAGCATCTAATCCACCTTGTTGCATAAACACCTGTTTAAAGGCATAAGCTACATCCTCAGGCATCTTATCCAATGACCCAGAGAGAACCACTTTAGCTTGCTGATATTCAATCAAATCCCACACTTCGCCTGCATGTTCCCGAATTCGATCTTGTACATAGCATTTACGATTTGGATCTTGTCGAGAAAAAGCTGTCCAGACAGATAACTGGTTCTGTGCCTCATAGGAATGCCATTGTTCTTGATAATAGTAATCTTTGTCTGGATAACGACAGCCAAACAAGAGCACATTACGCTTAGCACCCTGAGCTATACGATGCTCAATAAATGATTTCATAGGAGCCACACCTGTGCCTGGGCCAATAGCAATCAATGGTATCTCGGGAGAGGGAGGCAGTGTCATGGTGCCTCGTTCAATACGGATTGATCGGATCTGATCGCCCGGTTGCCAAGTAGCCAACCATTTCGTAAACACACCACGACGCACTCGCTTTAGCTTTGTCTTGTATTTGACAATGGCTACGCATAGTTCCATGGTAGCTGGATGTGCATCTAGACTAGAGGCAATGGAAAAAGAGCGTGGTTGTAGCAGAGGAAAGAGGTCGACAATATAGTCTAGCGGAATATCAAGTGGTTGGAAGTCAAACAGGATCTCAGCTACATGACGACGTGGACGCATACAATAGTTCCACATATCCTCTTGGCCTTGAGGAGATGAGAATTCTTGTAATCTTTCTTTCAGATTTTGGTCTGGTGTAAAATAAGAAAGCATTTCAAAGAACGAGCGGCGAGGAACACCAAAGATGTCAAGATGATAGAGAAACAAGTCCTTAAATCGCATACGAGTGGGCCAATGGGATGGTAACGATTGATGTGGATCAGTTGTTGTCAATTGAATGTATTTGTCTGCTTTATCTGTCCAGCCCATCAGCTCAAGAAAGCCATCTACTTCAACAGGTAGATTCTGAGGCCGAATGACTGCAATGTCTCCCGGTTGATAGTCTAGCTCAGATGGATCTTTTTCACACACAAGCTCAATATGACGCACATCTTGAAAATGATCCTCGGCTGTGATGCGCTTGTTTTCCTTGACCACCAAATTGACTTCACCAGGTAGTGTCTGGTAAGGCTGATGGGGTTCCTGAGGATCATCCGTCAGGAATGTAAGCTTATAGTTGGGAGGTAAAAGTACATCATCTGGAATAACAGGTTGATCTGTAGGGTACTTTTGCATCACTACTTCCCACAGCTGCTTGGCCCAAGGAATAAAAGCACCATCTAGGCTAAAGTGCGTATTATGTAAGCATACACTTGCACAATCATCTTGTTTTTTTTGCTTACCCCAAGTAATGTTGGTCATCGCCATCACCTCTGTCAATCAACATGTTGGCCCCTAGTTGAATCAAACGTTTGTATAGTTTTTTGGAAGGATAATTGAATCTATTTTAAAGCTAAAAGGGTTAGAAAATCAGACACATATGAACTGACTGTGTTACTTTACTTTCTGTAAGAAGAGTCGCCCAGGCCCAAGACAGCACAGTCAATATCGCTCAAGATATCTCGAGGTAGATTCTTTCTCAATAAAAACTTCCAGAATTGCTAAGTTTGACTTTAAGTGAGTCATTCCTCTCTGTCTTGTTATTCATCATATGCTTACTCTCATATTGGTAGGTTCTGCTCCTTGCCCAGTAGTTGAACAAACAAAAATAACTAGTTTTTCTTCAATCAATCTAGCCTTTTTTTTTTTTAAGGATGGTACAAGTTGTATCAGTATGAAGGCATTATAAAAAACTTTAAATTCTCTCACTTTATCGTAGTCGTCCATAGCCATCGTTCTAGCGTGAAAGTGTCGACGTCTTGCCTGTCTGGCTAGATTCTCTGCAACATCTTGTGCACATCCGGTCTCGGATCCATATAAAATAAGAAGCGATCGTGACATGGCGCAAAGAAAATGAAAAATGAGAATAGAAAGAAAAAAAGAGACAGCAATAAAATCTGATAAGAAAACAAAAAAATAAATGACTTATTCCTTATTGTATTCCGATTGGTGGAAGCCCTTTTTTCAACTTTGATTCAATGAACGACGAATGACTAACATGACTTTATTGTTGTCAAAAAAAAAATTACATGTATTTCTTAAATTCATCTAAAGAAAAGAAAAAAAAAACTAAAATTCATCGTGAGGATGCTTGTTGGCATGAGGTGTTTCAGTAGCAGTTTCTTCAGCCTTTGAGGTTGATGTAGCTGCTTCCTCTGTGGTATCATTCTTGGGAGCTTCAGTTGTCTTCTTGGGCACCTTTGGCTTCTTCTTGGTAAGTAACTTGGTCAGTTGTTCTTCAACCAACTTGGTCTTCTCCGAGACTTGAGAGGTCAACAAGACAGGCTCTTCTGTATCAGCCAACTTGCTTTGAGCCTCTAATTTACTCTTCATCCATTCAGCAAGCTTATCTGTAGCCGATGCCAATGTCTCGAGTTCTTCTTCAGTATGGTAACGAACATCTTCAGATTGAGCACGGATGCTGTCAACAAAATCGCGAGATAACTTGACCATGTTGTTGACAAGCTCAGTGTTCTTTGTACGCTCCTTGTATTCCTTAAAACGGTGTTGAATAGGTCCTTCAAGAGCTTGAAGTTCCTTGAGCTTGCTGATATAGATGGGTGTTTCAGCATGTTCGCCTTCATCATAGAGCCAATCAGATGTCTCAGACAGCTTTTCTCTAAAGGCTTCAATGGTTTCTTCAGTGGCGACAACAGAAACAATGTCATCGTAAAGGAAGTCTTGAACACGATAGACAAAGGTCTCCAACATGTTGCGAGATTCTTCACGAAGCTTTTTGCGAACATCCAATGCATCCAGTTCAATGATTCTCTTCTTGGCTACTTCCTTTTCCTTTTGAGTAAGGGGGAGGTTACCAGTAGGCTTGAAATCGATGGTCAAAGGAACCTTAGTGATGGAGATGCTTTCCTCAGCAGTAGCATTGGCAGTGTTCTCATTGGATTCAACTGTTGTCTCGTTCTGTTGACTGGCGTTGGATTCGCCTGACTTTTCTTCTGTCTCCTTGCTGTCCTTACCACCAAAGAAAGACTTGACCTTTTCCTTCAAAGTCAACTTGGCGACATGAAGGTTGGCTTCAGGAACAGAGACGATGCCTGAGCTAGATAGTTCAAAAGTGACACGCACCTTGGGAGGAATATCAGAGGCCTTGATGTCATCTTTGTGCTTGGTCATGGCTTCAGTAAGACCTGTCACTTTGACCTTGGCAATACCTTCGCCACCAGCACCAGAGTTCTTTTGGTAATGCACATCGAATTCAAAGTCAGTGGCACGGTTGAATGTCATGGTCTTGCGAGTGTTGATATTGTTAAATTTGTCAAAAACAACAGTATCTAGAAGAAAGCCATGTCAATCATACATAAACTATACGGTTTTTTCTTTATATATATATATCTCTTTTTTTTCTGTACCTTCATTGGCCTTGTTTTCAGTTTCATAAGAGACTTCAACAGGAAAGACAATGACATCCTTAATACTAATTTGCTTGCTCAATCTAAATTGGTTACTGAGTGAAGCACCACGGAAGGCAGCACCTAAAACAGCAGCTTCATCACCATTGACATTCTTGGCAATCTTTTGACTAGTAACAAAATGAGCCTCTAGTTATGTAATGTGATCTTATAAAAAGAGAGACTTACGCTCCAACAAGATCGACTAATTGATTTTGTACAGAAGGAACACGAACACCACCACCTACAAGCACAACGGATTGAATATCATCTACGGTCATCTTGGCTGCCTTCAAGGCAGTTTCGATAGGGTTCTTGACACGGGCAATCAAGTCTTGACAGATGTTTTCCAACTGAGTACGAGATACCTTGTACTTGAAATCAATACCTTCATGGAGACCTTCAATCTACACAAGAGACACATTCAATTTATCCATTCTGATTCTTTTCTTAAACAGTACTTACAGAAGCAACTGTTTCAGTATTGGCACTCAAGATTTGCTTGACTCGATTTGATTCCTTCATCAAGCGAGTCATGGCATTAGAGGATTCCTTGATGTCACTCTTAACACGACCTTGATGCGCTTTCATGAATTCTGTTGCCAAAAGCTGTTGAAGACGCACATCCAATTCATGACCACCCAAAGTGCGATCAAAACCAACACCTCTGACTTCTAATTGAGGTTCAGTACGAGTGCTCTTCTTTTCTTTTGTTTCAATGTTGGAGAAAGTGACGATAGAGGCAACAGTGGAACCAGCACCCATATCGTAAAAGATATGGTTTTCAGGAACAGCACCAATTTCACGGTTGACAGCATAATTAAGAGCGACTATTTTTTTATATATAAATTTTAGTGTCATCGATGATCCCAGCTTATTAAAATAAAACATACCAGCAGTTTCATCATGCATAAGTGATAATACATTTAATCCAGCAAGTTCAGCAGCATCAAGAATGGATTGACGTTCATATTGATTGGCAAAGGGTGTTACCTAGCAACAAAAGAGTTAGAAACAAGCAATCGATAAACGGCACATCCCATACAGTAATAACGCAATCTTTAACAGTTTCACCAGCAGTAGCAGAAGCCTGTTGTTTAGCATTCTGGAACTGATAGGCAATCAGTTCTTCAATTGAAAGTTGAGTTGTTTCATTATGAATAAAGGCAGGCATATCTCTTTCTGTGTCCAACACCATTTGATTCACATGGCGCTGACGGAATTCTTCGACAAGAGGATCATTGAAGCGTTTACCTATGATGCTTTTCAGGTTGGAATAAGTCAAATGAGGGAAACGACCGGCCTATATAAACAAGTGAGGATGCTATCCGTAGGTACAAGTGTGCCACTGATCTTACCAGACTGACAGCATCACTGCCATAGATACGTTCGTCGTGACGAATAGTTACGATAGATTGTGTCTTTCTTTTGGAATCTTTGTTTAAAGCAACGTCTAAGGGCATACCGGGCTTGATAAGACCCACTTTAAACCACTCAGTACCATAGTCAATAGACATGACTGCTGCCTGAGCTATAGGCAGAATAAAACATAACACGGCTATTGTGTAAGCAAGTACACATGGCCAACGCGTTGTCATGATGTAGATTTGAAATAAGTTTTTTAAAAAAAAGGGGAGAAGGAAAAAGGTAGAAAGATAACCGTTCAACAGATATTAAGCTATTTCAATCTCCTATCCAAGTTCGCTTTTTTAAATCAAAAAAAGATCCAATGTTCGCATTTTACGTATAACTTTTTTTTTTTAATCAATTCGCATTTTACGTATTCATGTATCATTAGGCTGCTTCTGCTTAGCTTTAAATATTCTGAATTCTGTGCATTGGCTTATAGACTTTGAATTGTTTTTTAGAGACTGAAGAGTCAAGTAAGATAAACGAGTTTAAAAGAGAGAAGTAGCATGTTTTACGATAGACATGCCACTCATGCCCAACATTTATCATTGACTTACCTCTTTTCTTATGTATGTGTTTTAAGAGAATAACTACAGCAAAGGCATAATATTTTTATGACATTTATTTTCCTTGTGTAGCCTTCAAAATCAACTAAATTTTAGTCTAAATAAAACAGGGTTTTTTTTTGTAATTTTATACTTTCAATTTGACAACTAAAGACAATAGAAATGCTATAAGTTACATCATAATCCAAAAAGAACAATTAGACTGTAAAAAAAAAATGAACTTATTTTTATGTATTTCAAGTTAATCTGTTTATTAAGAAATATAACCACTTGTTGAGAATGGAAATAAGTGTATTAGATTGATATTAATGCATAGAAATAAAGTGTGTGTGGATGTGTTTTTCTGAATTTCGAGTATATTTTCAAAAAGGTCTACATTATTAAAAAGAATCTATTTACAAAATGGAGGGGGAGAGTAGATGAATATGTTGTTGAAAACACATATATACAGAATGAATTTTTTTTTTTGGGTTTGAAATATGAGGGGGGGAATTAAGCAATGACACTAATCACCTTACTCAAGATACGCTTCCATCTTGGGATAGGGTTACCATTCTTATCAAGGCCTTCATCTTGACGAATGTCAATGACAGTCTGTTGAAGAGTACCAGTTTCAAAGTCCATGTCAGCACATTGAACAAAGCCTTCTCTTCTCCAGAGTTTGTGACCAGCATATAGAACAACAGCCAAGATCAAACCAATGTAGGTAGAGACAACATTAGAGGCAGAAATGGGAGCAATGAAAGAAGAGTAACCTTGACCAAAGATAATGATAACACCAATCACAATCACAATGATATCACAGTAAGGATAGAAAGGAGCAACATAAGGAAGAGCAGTCAAGGAACGACCTTGGGCAATGTAACCACGACGGAAACGAAGGTGAGTGATACAGATGGATACCCAGGTAATCAAACCAGCAAGAGAAGTAAGACAGGTCAACCAGTTGAACACAACACCAGAGCCAAAGAGAGATGTCAAGAAAGCAAGACAACCAATAGCACAGGTGGCCAAGACAGACCAGATAGGAATACCCCAGCGGTTGACACGAGTAAAGAAGCGAGGAGCATAACCGTCGTTAGCCAAGGACATGAGTGTACGAGATGAAGAGTAGACACCAGAGTTACCAGCAGAGATCATGGTAATCAAGATAATAGCGTTCATCATATCAGCAGCCCAAGCAGCACCAGCCTTCTTGAAGACAAGAGTGAAAGGTGAAACAGAGATATTGTGGCTTGAGGCAGACAAGAGGTTAGGATCAGTGTAAGGAATACAGAGACCGATAATCAAGATGGAGAGAACATAGAACAAGACAATACGAATGAAAACTTGCTTGACAGCAGAAGGTACAGTCTTGTGAGGGTTGGCAGATTCACCAGCAGTGATACCGGCAATTTCAACACCATTGTAAGAGAAAGCAGCAGTGATGAACACATTGAAGACACCAAGGAAACCCTTGGGGAAAGCACCACCTTCCAAATGGAAATTGGCTACACCGATATTAACACCACCAAGGGCACCTGTATCAACACAGAGACCTACAATGATGAAGACAATGACAACCAAGATCTTGATCATAGAAATCCAGTATTCAATTTCACCATAGCCCTTGACGGAGAACACATTGATAGCAACCAAGATGACAAGACAGATGACACTCCAGACGACACTGTTGATGTTCTGGACCCAATATTCCATGATGACAGCGACACCAGTCAATTCGACAGCGACACCAACAGCCCAATTGGCCCAGTAGATCCAGCCTACCATGAAACCAAGAGAAGGGTCGGCAAAACGAGTAGCAAAATGAGAAAAGGAACCGGCGACAGGGATATAGGCGGCCATTTCACCTAAACTCATCATGACAATGTAAACGAGGATACCGACTAAACCATAACCGATGAGAGCACCACCGGGACCACCAGCACTGATGGCCTTACCAGAAGAGATAAATAAACCAGTACCTAAATGAATATAAACAGGAAATAAGTATACAATGTGTAGGCTAAGGGTTGTTGACTTACCGATAGTACCACCCAATGCAATCATTTGAATGTGACGAGCCTTCAAATTACGTTGCAAGGTGTGACCTTTCTCGGCAGTGGAGTCATTGGAAGTAAAACTTTGAACATCTTCGACGATGGTTTGTTCGCCCACTTGGACTTTGTCTTTTTCTTGGTGCATTTGATCTATATTAAGAGTAATGTTTCTAAACTTTTATTGTGGCCAAAGACCCGGATTGAATGTAATTGAGTAGAAAAGAGAAAAAAGTAACTTGAGAAAAAAAAGTTTTATAAAGAAAAAGGTACTAATAAAATAAAAAAAAATAAAAAAAAAATTAGTGCTTTTTATAGTGCGCCATGGCACACAAAAGATTTTTTTTTTCCTCGATTTGGACTCCGGTACAACTAAGTAAAATAGGAAAGTTCTTTATTCAGTAATTTGTAGGTGAAGCAAACCTTTCGTCTTTAGTGAAAAAATTATGTCAGTTTTAATTGCTATTTATTGGTGTAATGTTTTCATGCAAAAAAGAGAGTGGGGGGGGGCAGTAAACACATTTCGAAACAGAATAACAAAATAGATCTAATTTCGATAATGTTGTCAAGATAAAGTTATTATCTAATCGATCTTCCATACTAAAAAAAAAAAATAGGGTTTTTTCGCACGCAAAGGGCTTCTTTTTCTCCACATTCATTAAAACTTTTTCTCGTTCTCTTTTTTTTTTTTGTACTTTTGATCTTGTAAAAGGAGTAAACTGATCGAGTAAAAAGATTGGACAAATTAGAATTGAAGTTTGTATGATTGGTAGAACCGAGAAATGGTGTCAATGATAACATCTGTGATTGGTTGCTGACTCTATCTGGGATGATAAGATAAGGGGCCTGATAAGTGTACCAAGCGGAGAAATGAGTTGCGCGATTTCAAGGTGGAGTGAGCTGAGTTCATTTTACCCAAAATCCTCTTTTTTTTGGTAATCCTTTTGTGTTTTGTGATAGTTTGCCTGTTGTTGTGATCAGTGCAAGGTTACAATACTCAAGTTGTTATGAGACTTGTTACTCGGTCATGTTCTTCATGCTTTTCACTCATCTTGTAAATTCGTATGTTTTTTTTTTGCTTATATCTTATTACCAACATTTTAGCCAAATATACTTGTTTGATTTTCTCTATAGTTCATATATTAACCCTAAGGTTGACGCATTGATGCGCCATAAACACACATTTTATTGTATTCCCTTTAAAGATCACCATGAAAAGTTTTGTTACAAGCATCTGCAATTCTAAAAGTCAATGTCTTTTCCTTGAAGCAGCTGCTCTCTGTTAAACTTGCTTTATTAAATAGATCGAAATTGCTCAATAGGATTATGCTTAGGTGAATAAGGTGGGAAAATGTACACACTCATAACCTCGGGTTCTCAATGAGGTTTTGAATATTTTGATGTTTATGAATAGCAGTATTGTCCATGATCAGATAGTGGCCATGAACTTTCTCGCATTGTGCCTAGAATTTTAATAGTTTATGTCACTCAATCATAAACTCTTCACCATCCTTTTTTTGCCTAAACCATCTTTGAAAACAACGTTATTCATCTTTTAAAAAAAAAAAAAAAGAGACATGAATAAAGAAATGAAAAGGTACGCTAATAAATGCGCCAAACTTTTTTTTTTTGAAAGTGCGCGAATAATTCTGGTGAATGATTAAAATCTTTTAGAAACCTAATTAAGGAAGTTGATGGTTACACTTAATTCCAGATTTTACTCTTAGCATTGTAATTTATGGAACAGCGAGAAGAGTGGAAGGCAAATGTTGAACAGTATCATGTTTACAGTTCCAAGGATACTAATCATACAGATATAAAGCAGCAGTTACAACAAATGCTATGCTTATCTATTAGCTCTGAAAAGATGAATAATTAGGAGGAGGAGGGGGATAAAGAAATATAAACTAATAGCACAGTTCCAGACAATAGATCAAAAAATGGTTTACAAGATTTTACAAAGAGTACAGATGATCCTTTTCTTGGTTATTTCTGACTTTCAGCTATAATATTCCCTTTAAGCACAAGACTATTTTCATAACTATTGCTTTCTATTGAGTGTCTTGGCAACTGTCAAGTAATGGTTGATCTAGCTGTTTATTACATGACTCATATCTCAGTTTGAATTGTCAAATTGACTAGAGCCAAGAATGTTATGCGTGTAATTATTCGATTTAACCTTGCTCAATAAATCAGTGCAAGAGATTCATTTAAGCAATCTAGCTAAAGTTAGTTTTACTTTTTAAAAAAAACAGGGTGTTCATAAACATAGTAGAATGGCGGATAGCCTAAAAGTGGTTAAACGGACATACCAAGTACTATAAAAGGTAACCGTGTTCCATAGTGATAGACAGACCAATGATTGTCATTCCAGTAATTTCCTTCAGATTCGTATCTAAAAAAAGGGGGTAGATGAATACCATCTTCTCTTTCAACTCAACCAAGGACGCGCTTTAAATTCAGTTTTAATAGTTCATTTTCAATGAGCTATAGACTTGTACAGTATGATAGAGATTAGGGCGACAATGGCTATATTTACTATACTTGTTCTTTGTTTCAGGTAATGGATGGTGCAATTCACTGGGCATATTGTGTATGATTTTCAATTTTGGCTGTTGTACAATGTCTCTTTTTCTGGGTTGAGCTAATCATATCTCTGCTTATCTTCTCTCTTTAGAAAGTCACACAGATGTTTTGATTTTACAAGTTGCGTTACACCATTTTGAAATCAGCACTACTCTAGAGAACATGATGAATTAAAACACTCAAGACAATAAAAAAAGAAAAGAAAAAAGGATTGAAGATTGACTTGTTATAGTCATTCGTATTTGTGGCTCATTTCTGATTAAATGAGAGTTTTGAAATACAAATAAGAGAAAAACAGTTAAAACACAGGCTGAAATTAGATCCAACCTTATCATAAAATTTTAATCAATTGAGGTAGCTATGCCAACTTTTATAGAGCCTCTAATTCATCTCAGAAAATCCTATAAATAACAGCTTGTAGTAGCATAGCATATAGCCTGAACATTCTCAAGAAGCTCTCTCTCTCTCTCTTTTAAAGAAAAACGTTGTCTCTGAGTTCCATCAACACTTTGTCACACTAGTCCCAAAAAAAAAGAATGATTTAGAAGATATCATGTTGTTTAGTACCAGTTTCTTGATAAGGAGGAGAAACTGGATGATTCTTCAGTTCTTGACCGTTGGGTCTGCTTTGCTTTATTCTTGCAAGCCCTTTCAAATTGGAGAATACCGAGTCATTTTATTTTTTTGCACGTGTTACGCAGCTCCAACTATCTTTAGACCAATTCTTCTAAAATCAAGCGAACAAGGTATACAATCCATATCAGGCCATCGATAGTGTATCTCGAACTTTCTTGAATCCTGTACACATAACACAAGATCAAATTTGATTTTACCTATTTTTTCTAAATCATATGATTATTTTTTTTTCAGAGACAATCATAGTTGTCGTCAACGATAAACAAGGGGAATTTCAATACCATCTGCCACAATTAGCTGTTAATTTTGCCAATAGCCCCAAATCTGAAAGTTATCTAGACGAGGTACAAAATCTATATGTGTAATGTCACTATCCTCTATGTTCTCACCTTGAACTGGTTGTCTTCTTCAAGTAGCTACAAGCTCTGAATTTCCGAGAAAAAAAGAAGAAGCAGAATCTCGTTCTAATCATTGTCTTTGAATGGAATTTAGCTTGTTTTTATTTAGCTGGCATTTTCATCAAATGTAGCTATATTTTTTCCCCCAAGATTTCCAGGTATAATAAGCAAACTTTATCTAAACAATGAGGAGTAGTCCTTCTATAGGACTAAACCAAACATCCCTAGCTGTTCAACAAACGCATGCCTGTTTTTCTCTAGAGAAGCAAATTAGGGCTGCATAAAGAAGCAGATAAGCAAGAATAAATGCCATGCAATCTTTCATTGGATTCAAGTAACCTGCTTTTATTCTTTACAAGCTATGTCAAGTAGATACTTGTGATACACTCTTTCTAATATTATCAAAGTTTTTTTTTTTTAAAAAAAAAGGGGAAGCAGCATTAGTCGCTTTATGATTGACATATGATATGATAGTTTTGACTAAGGCTTTGTATGACGAATTAATAGTGGCAGTAAAGCATCTTGAGATATGAACACGAAGCGATAGAGATAAAGGGTTAAAGCAAACGGAAAGGCACGGATATGGAGACAGAAGCAAAGGACCAGCAAGGCATCAGCAAAGGCAGGTCTTGAGTTGTTTAGTAATAGAGTCACCTCCAACAACAAAGCAAGACAAGAAAAAGTAAGAACGCAGAGGGTAAGCTTTCCTTGACTTACTTTTTTGAATAAGCCAAAGGAGACTCAGTTCTGTTCGCACTATCCCAAATCCTTAGCAACCCCCATACCATTCAACTAACGAGGAATAGTACAAGTATGTCTGTACCCGCTTCCTCTGCCCAGATCCCTACAGGACACGCTCATAGTGTTAACAGATCAGGCGGCGTAATTGCCCTCAGTCATTCCGACTTCAGTCCCAATACTAGAAAACGAGAGGTCGTTCGCGAAAATGGACTAGATTCCGGTCGTAAGCCACTTTATATAGGATCAGGAAAGGCAGCATCAGTCTTTGTCCTTACCCCCCATCAAGCTTGTAGTAGAGGCAGAAGCACCAAGAGAGGCAGAGAGAGAGCAGAGAGAGAGCAGAGAGAATGCGTAAAAAGAACTTGTAGAGCTTGAAAGCATTTGTAGTCTTGTAGATAGAGAAGACATGCGTGTTTGCTTCTTTTTTTTTTGTAGATAGCGTTTTTTTACTCTTGGTGTAATAATGGACTTGAGTAGATCATAGAGATTCAGACTGTGCACAGTAAAACAAATTGAATAACAGTACTATTAATAAAAAAGAGTAGGCATTTACTTGCCTTTGAGGTTGCTGAGGTGATGAAGTTTTGAGTTGTAGTTGAAGTGACTTTGATAGAGAGAAAAATGATCATTACGTTTTGTTTACTTTAAATACATGCTGAAAAAACAGTCCTCTAATTAGAGACTGGCAATTATCCCATCAGTAAACAAAAACATGTGAAAATTGAAAGGAACAGTAAAGTAGAGGGTGTCAAGAAGTAAGCAAGCTGAAAGAGAATGTAATTTTATGCCGACATAATTTCTCCACAGCCAATCTCCTCTTTAATTTGCCGTGACACCTCTTGTCTAATAAGTCAGGCAAGCTTACAAGAGATAATTGCAAAATGGATACTGTCTGCTTTGATTTATGCTCGCTTCAATTCTTACAAAAAGGATCGTTACACTCAGTTAACAAAGCTTCGTATTGTCTATCAGTACACTGAGAGAATATTCTGTTTGTTTTTGAAATGTGTTCTCTTTGGTTTTGTTGCCAGGGCAACTTTTTTCCTAAACAATCATAGGTTTTTCTTTTTACAATCTCAAAAAAAACCATAGCTGTCTGATGATACCAGTCCTTTAATATCACGCTTTATTCTATAGATGAACTGGAGATTGTCGTTTTATTCTTTTTAACTACCTTTGCTGTATAGCAACAAGGCATATAAGAGAACAGAGAGGGGAGACATTGTTGTTGTAAACAATCTCAATAAAAGAAGTATAGTACATATAGCTTTTATTTTTTCATGAAAATATTTACAGTTTTTTTTTTAACAAGAAGGTATCTTTAGTCTTCTAAAGATAACTTGAGGGAAGGCAAAACAAGCTTGTTACGTTTGCTCAAAAGTTGATCGTGAATAGCATTCATGGCTGTCACTGCACTACGCTCATCAATAACGCAGGAAATGTTGATTTCAGAGGAACCTTGGGAGATCATTTCAATGTTAACACCTGCAGAAGCTAAGGTGCTAAACATCATACCAGCAATACCCACCATGTTCTTCATTTGTTTACCAACAAGTGACAAAATAGCAAGATCCTTGATTACATCTACTCTTCCAACTGAACGTAAATCGGCAATCACATGATCCAACTCCTTGTCCATGCTGTCTTCACCAAGAGCCATAGAGACATGCACTTCTGATGTCGAAATCAAATCAACAACGACACCATATCGATCCAAGGTAGAAAAGATTTTGGCAAAAAAACCATGACTGACACTCTTACGATTGGAATGAACGTTGAGAACGATCACATGGTCTTTAATAGTGACAGCAGTAGGGTACTTGCGAGAGAGGTCTAATGAATAACCGTTTTCGGCCAATACCTTGGGTGAGTGAGGGGGTGTAGAAGTACCATCTTTAGAGACGATATCTGTAGGGAAAATAATAGTGCCTTGACCACGAGGATTTTCAACGTTCTTGATGCGAATGGGAATATGAGAACGAATGACTTGTTCCATAGTAAAAGGGTGAATGACTTCGGAACCGTAATAGGTTAATTCGGCTGCTTCTTCAGGTGTAATAATTGGCAAGAGACGTGCAGATTTCACTTTACGAGGGTCAGCTGTAAAGATACCATCTACTTCTTTCCAAATCTGTAGTTCTTCAGCTGACAAACCCACAGCTGTCAATGCTGCACAAAGATCTGTGTAACCACGACCGACTGTACTCAACAAGCTACCAGGGACAATACCAAAGAAACCTAGATAACAACAAATAGATAAGAATGATATATAAACATAAACAAAGCACACAAACATACCAGTCACTACAGGAACTTTGTTTCCACATTGTTCAACAGCCTCAGCCATCTTCCTGGTCAAATAATCATAAAACTCCTGGTCTAATTTATCAAAATCTCTATCAATAATGTTTTCAAACGATAGGTATTGTGCGTCTACATCCTAATGACAACAATCGTGTTAATCATTGTGTTTCATATCATCTCAAGTCACTTACTCTATCTTGCAACACAGCAGCAACAATTCGGCAAGACAACTTTTCACCAACACCAATAATAATGTCCTTGGATCTAGGCGAGATTTCATTGATGATTTGGGCAGCTTCTAAAAACGATTTGAGCTTATTGCAATCAGATCGAATATCTTGCTCAAGTTGTTGTCTAATTTCGTCGTCATGAACCATTTCAACAGCTACTTGGAGATGGTCTTCTAGCAAGGCAGAAACAATCTCGAGGTATTCTTTGGATCCAGGTTTCAAAGCGTCATTGGCAGCACGAATGAGACGATTTGTTGTTCCTGTCTGCTTATCCTTTCCACTTCTAGCTGAACAAACAACCACAAGGCGATTTTGCTTAACATATTCCCTATAACAAAAATTAGTCTTTGGTCACAAGAACGCTTGGAATTAAGGGGTACTTTACTTGATGACTTCATTAGCAATATTGTCCAAAAACTTGCCTACACTGGTACCACCAAACTTCTGAACAACCCAAGGGAGTCCAGGAGAGTTGTTGAAAGTGAATGTGCGAGGCATGATTTCTTGAAAGGAAAAAAAAAAAGGGTGAGGAAAGGAGAGATAGAAAAAGAGAGAAATGAAAAAAAAGGAATTAAAATATATAAATATGGTATAAAACTGGAGTGCTCCAATAATCTGTTCAGTTAAAAAAGTGAGTCAATTTGACATTGAGCGAACCAATGCAAGGGCAGGATCAAACAATTTTAAAGATCAGCTTATCTTTCATCGGAGAGTCCCACAATGGCTTTTATAGTATTAAATTTGTATGAATTCACATCTTTAAAGGATCATAAGAGTAGACTTTATTGTTTGCGTCAACTATTCATTACAAAGCAATATAATCGCTCTAGAGTTGTACAGCGAAAAGATATACAGTACTTGAATATTAATGATGAATTTGTAGAAAGTTTAGAAGCAAAATCACTTGGTATATTTATTCGGAAAAGCACTTATATGTCATCATACTGTTTTGTATGACAGTTTTTGCCTAGTCCAAGCAAGGCGTTACTTATCTAACATATAGATAAGAGTATTATTTAGCACTTGTCTATTACAGATATTAAAAAAAATATTTTGATCTCATGAAGCGAATCACTTGTGCCTGGTTTATATAAAAAGCCAAGAAGAATGTTATGTATCGCTGCTACTGTACAAATATTGCCCAAAACGATAAAATATATTTTGGTTTGCGACATACATGCTTTTACAATACAACTCCAAATTTAACGCATTCTGTCGCTCAAATTTTGAACAAATAGATGCATGCTTTGCCGTCAAGATAGAAAATGCCAACATGACATTTAAAAGCAAAAGGTAGGTATTGGAAATGATCGGCAGTGCTTAATGTTGTAAGGTATAGAAGCTCAAATATGTTCAATAGATAAACAACTTATCACACTGATGGCAAATGTAGGTGAAAGTTAGTCCAAGAACTTAAATCCTTTGACATTTTCATCCAAGTTGCAAAGTATTCCCAAACTCAAATCAACTCATGAAAACCTGAGTGCTATTAGTAATATCAGCTTTAATAAGATTACAAGAGGTCACAATATGGATATTATGTTTCATGGGTGATGCTTTTATTTTACTTGCAGATCAATCACATACAGAGATCAGGACATGTACCTTTTGCTTCTTATTTCTCTTTTCTTGTAAGGAATGTAATAAAAAATCTCCTTCGTGATGGGGTTGCTTTTTGATATATAAGGAATAACTCTATAGATGTTAATGTTAGTTCCCTTTTATCTTTTCTCTTTAGAAACACAAATATTGTGTTGTTTCTCATTGAATTACTAGTCTGCAAAATAACACATCAGTTAGATGCTTTCAAAAAGTTATTTACTTTTGATCTATCAGCTAAAATTGACACATATGCAAGTAGTGCATTTGTCTTAATTTAAGGTATTGTGTCTATAAACTTATCATATCAAACAATTCTCAGTATTTCGAGTAAGCTTCAAATAAAGAACTTCATACGCAAAAGCTCAAAAAGGCTTTTTTAAATAGCACTGACGAAACTAAATCCGGCCTTTAGTACAAAGGTTTGAGTTGAAGCCTCTCATACTGCTTATTGTAGGCAGAGTAGCCCTATTGAATCTTTTCTCTTCATCTTCTGTTTATCGTTTTGCCTATAGGATTGAACGATGGCTGTTGGAAGCTAACGATTGATTGATTGAGCTATCTTTGTAGGCAAGGCAAATTCAACAGGATGTATGTCTGTCGGCTTGAAATTACACAGACACAGCATATTTTATTTTAGATGCAAAGCGTCTGAATTTGATAGAAACTAAAGCTTAAAAGCAAAGGCTAACAAGGAATAGGTCCTTCAGTTTTTTTTTCTTCTTTTGGGATAATATTTGAACTTCTGTCATACAGCCTTTTGTTCCTCAAAGACTTTACAACATTGAGCTGCTTAATTTTGATAAGCAGTGTCTCAATTCGATATTTTGTGAGCAATTTGAATCAACACCATATTTTGACATCAAGATTACAGTCTTGCAAAAGCATCCTGTGTCATTGTCGAAAATTTTCAAGATAAAGCTCATGGAAATCAGAGAAAATTTCATTACAACAACATCATAAGGACATTTTGTCAATTAAGATTATATGTACAAAGAAAATCCCTTTTTTCTCGTACCTTGTAGTAAACACATTTCTATAAGCTTTAACGGCAGATACCAGATACACGATGAGCATTCAGACAATTCAGCAATACCATCAAGCAAATTTACCTGAAATCTTTGACTATCTTTTTTTTTTATATATTCGCAAGCTCTTTTTGCAAAACCGCGATTTTGATATTAAAATAGAAGGTCTTGTCATAAGCTCTTGCCACAAAAGGTACATATACACAGTCTTTTGAGCAGAAATAAAGAAATTCAACTCCTTCTTCTTAATTGAGCGGCAAGCCAGAAGAGCTATGATAGACTGGCTTAATAGATTAGACAAGCCAAAGTCGAATTATCGGTAGGGGTCGGAGAAAGTTTTGCTCAGAAACAGTCCCGGTAGTTAGCAAAAAATTTTTGACGCGCCCAAGATATAAAAACCTTGCAAAAGCTCACAGGAATTCCTTTTTTTTCTTCTCTTTTGTTCAACATCACAACAACAAGAAAAACTCGTATTATAATGTAAGTAATCCAACAATAGTCACTGTCAAGTGTGGCAAGTGTGTGGTTCATGTATTGCTTTCCATCTCTTATCACTTTTCTATTGAAAATGATGAACAACCAATATTGCTACTAAACCCAGCTCAGTTTGAGGTCTTCGATGAAAGCAAACCCTTTTGACCTGAAAAATAGAACTAGTTTCTAGAGATTTCAAGCAATATGAATACACATTTGTTTAGCTTTGTCTCAACTTTTTTTTATTGACTCTTTTTTCTTTTCTTAGTGCAAGATTTCTCTTGGCTTGGTCTTGAATATTGGCAATTATATACGTGCTTTTTCTTAATAAAAAAAAATCTTTTATCATAATTTATTTTCTTGTTAATGTTCTATTCTCTTTGATTGGCAATATGCCTAAATTACATGGGTTCATAAAGACAAACAATAATACATTACCTTCGTTTCATTGACAAGTTGACGGGCGCCTTCTTTTCAAGATTACTCTAAAAATGGCCCTTTGGGAATACAATAAATTAACATAAAACATGTGTTGATAAAAAGCAGACGGATTGTGGGTTAATTGAAATATGGGATATGACAAGAGAAAAATGTGGGAAAGGTGAATGTATTTCTAGGGTAAATAAAGTATCTCGCAAATACAACAGCATTCACTCAACCTCAATATAGCACAGAACAAATGCCTTTATTATTGCTTGTCAATCTATACAGCAGCATGCGCGTCATTCATTTTGCTAAAAGAAAAAAAAAAAATACAAGAGAAAAAGTATAAAATAGAGTGTGATCACGATTTATTTTTAGTAATAGATGGTTCAAATCGCTTCCATCTCTCCTTCCGAAGAAGTTGTAGCCGTTGAGCGTTTTGCTCTTGCAAGAGTGAATAAAAGTACTTGATAGCTTCGATTATTTCTTCATTGCCAGAGTTCAAGACATCTAATGTTCTATAGTGGGTCATATTGCTCTCCTTATCAACATAGATCAATTTGTATCCTCTCTCATACAGAATGACTTTGTTGTGTTTGAAAAAGTTAAGCTATACACACGTGTCAGTTTTTTGTTTCGTCTCTTTTCCATCAATCAATACCTGTAGCACACCATTGTTTAACCGGAAAGCGATGGCTTTGTCGGTAACAAAATACTTAAATAGGTGAATTTTTGTACACTTCGTTGCTTTTGGAGCTACTTGACGGTGGACAAGTTCAGGCCCTTCATAAATTCTGAACTGCTTTAGTATATGACATTTCTTTTTGAGTTCAGCGGGAATATCTGTATATTCTTGTTCGACATAACGGTTGTCTTCTGCTCTATGATAGATGTAATAATAATGGCTTGTTTTTTTTGTAATGATTGAGTAAAAGGAAGATACGCTTAACGATGATAAAACAACTCACTTTTCATCAATTGTTGTCAAGGTAGAGCCATCGTTAAACAGGCAGCCATAAGTGCTGTCTGATAGCCGATAAGCAAAACCATACGAGGAAGAGAAATCAACCCATGTTTGTAAAAAGACATTGTTCCGACTCCATTCAAATTCTTCATCTTGCTTTAGGATTTCACTACGATCTTGTTGTTGGCTAGAGCAAGTCCGATAGATCATGACGTTTAGGTTATCTGCCATCTCTTCCATCATAGGCTTGCGATTAGGCAAAGCAGTTGGAACAGCTAACAAAACATGCATTAGTTCATTGTAAGCCAAAAAAGAAAAAAGATGGATTACTTACCAAACGGTTTATATTGGCCCTTGACTTGATCTGTAGAGACCGAAGATGGATCATCTGTTTTAGTTTCCTTTTGAGGTGATGCTGATTTACAGAGGCGTTTAGGGGAAACATTGGCTGATTCAGAAGGGAGTTCAGGCATGCTTTGGTCATCACTAACGCTGTGACTTTTGACATTTGCTGTTCGTTTTTTGGAAATGGTAGAGGGAACGACAAGTGATCCTTGTGAATTTATGTCGTGTGGCATAGGGTATTGTGATCTAGGATCATATAGTGTATGTTCCATCAGAGTAAGAGGGGGTTGGACATCACAGTCCAAATAGCATTCATTTTCGTCTTTTGCACGATGGATAGCTACAGCCACTTTGGATTGAGTCAGATAGGCATCATCTGATGAGTCAAACAGCTCTGTGTATTCAGGGGGTCTAAAGAAAGCCGATTGAGGAATCTTGTCTGGTATTGGCTTTTGAAAGAAAGGATGCTTCAATGCTTCAATGACAGATAGACGTCGATCTGATATAGAACGTTTAAGAAAAGAAAAGAAAAAAGAGGTTTGTCTAGCAACTTACCTGGATTGTTCACCAGGAGTTTGGTAATCAAGTTTTTTGCATAATCAGAAATATCATATTCTTTTGACGGAAAATCAAACTGTGCTTTGATCTCATTATCTCGCACTTGTCTTTAGATACAGGAGTTTAGTTGCATTGTATTTAACTCATTTCAGCCATGACTTACTGATATAACTTTTTTGTCTCTGGGTGATGAAAGGGGCGTTTACCACATAATAAGTTGAACCTGAAATGTATTTAAAAAGAAAAAAGAAGAGGGCAAAGGTAAATCAACAGTCAAGCGATATCATTCAATATCTTACATAAGGATGCCGGCAGACCAAATATCTGCTCTATGATCATGTCCTTGGCTAAATAAAATTTCAGGAGCAATGTAATGTGGTGTACCACACACTGTTTTCTTCCGATCCTCTTCGTTTAGCATGAGAGCAGCCAAACCAAAATCCCCAATTTTGCAATCCATATTAGCATCTAAAAGGACATTGCTCATTTTCAAATCTCGGTGAAGAATTCGATTGTCTGAAAGGTATCTCAGTACTGTGAATATTTGTCCCATATAATATCGCACTTCTAACTCTGTAAGCAAACCGCCTCTATTTCGTACCATTTGGCTCAAAGTCTATTTGTTTAAGAAAACATATAGATAGGTGCTAATCAGTACATTGCAACATATATGATTTTGCTCTTGAAATATACTATGGTATCAAAAGATGCCATCTACATTGCATAGATCAAAAAGCCAAAAAAAAAAAAGATATACACATAAAAAGTGTCATTCTCAATTCACCTTATTTTGACAAAGTTCTAATAAAAGATAGATATTGTTTTTGTCTTCAATGCACTGATAAAACTTTACAATATTATCATGCTTTAGACTTCTATGAATGTTGATCTCGGCTAATATTTTGTTCCTCAGTCGTTGATCTAGTAAGGAAGATTTGGAAATCACTTTAGCAGCCATGAATTGACCTTCCATAGTTGCAACTCGGTATACTTTAGCAAAGGCACCCTAACGAGAAAAAAAATAGCGAGTATGTCAGATAAAAGAAATCAAGGATTCTAATTGATTGTCGTCTACTTGGCCCAAACATTCTAGCTTTTTGTACTGTCTCTTTCGTTTGTAATCCCTGATAATTGTAGGTACATTATGTTCCTCTACCAAGTGATAACTGGGTTTGGGTTTCTTCTTTTCTTTTTCTGGTATATTCTCCTTCAATGGCTCGTCTGTATAATAGTTTAATATCTCCTGTAGCTGAGGACGCTGTGCTCTTAATGGCTTCTTGTTGGTCTGAAGAGGCTTTAGACTAGCATCTGCTTTAGGTGATATTTGCTTTGAAAGGTGCTTTGGAATGATCACTTCCAGTTTGCCTAGTTGGTTTGCTGATAAACCTGGAGAGTCGTCTGGTCGTCGTTGTTGTGACTCGGCTCGAGAGTTCAAAGACTGAACACGACTTCGTTGTTGTGAGCTCATGTGAGATGAGGAAGGTATGCAAGAGAATTGGGCACAACAACCTTTATTTTATTTTTTATGTGTATTATTTTTTTAATAGAGAGGACTGTCCAAGTCACAAAAAAAGTACTTTTTTTACTTTAAATTTTATGCATCTTGAGGTAACACTGGTGCGCGCGCGTGTACACATTTTGTTTCACGCGTTTATTTTGTACTTGTGCCTGACTTTAAAGCATCAATGAGTGATTTCCAACATGGATTGCAACATGCAAACACACTTTGTCTATTTGGAATGTCGGGTTTTTTTTCTCTTTTATCTCTTTGAAAGAGAAGGATTAAAGAGAGAAAAAATTAAAGTGACAAGAAAAAATTAAAGGGGGGAGGAGTTTATTTCGAAATTTTGTTATGGATCATCATTGTCTCGAAACGCTTCCCTATTGCCTCCACTCTACCACTTTGTTTCCAAATTTCCTGTTCATTATCTATCTGTCTTGACAGCTGGGATTGACCAGGTGTTGAGATAGATTTGGAGCGAGGTTTAGACGATAAAGGAGGACGTGGAGGCAATTCAGGTGATGGTTTGATGGGACTTACAGGTGAAAAGAGAGACCGGCTCGGTTTAGGGGGTGGAATTTTGGGTTTTGTTGAAATGACAGGACCAACTTTTGATCGATTGGACGGGTTGACAATAACATCTGTATCCGACATTGTTTTTGCATGAAAGATGCGCTTTGATGGTGGTTTTTTGCTAGGCGGTAGTGGCAATGGAGGAGAAGGTGGTGGTGGTGATGCTGTTCGAAGAGAATGATCTATAGACAAGTTGCGAGGCTTTTGAGGTAAAGGAGGAGGAACAACAGATGTATGGCCTTTCTTGGAGGACCCCTTTCCTTCAAAGATATCCGTATAATTCTCGAGCATACAATGAAATAAGGCTCGACCAATATTCAACGTAGGCAAGAAAATGACGGCTAAATTCGAAATGGACATTCGGTTCTCTGATTCATGGTCTGCTACATGCTTCAAGTGTCGACAGAGCAACTGTAATAGGCAAAAGCTATGAACAGGTAGTCGAGACGTGATGGATCGTACAGCTGTCAACACTTCGGATGAAATAGGTGACAATCTTTCAGAGCTAGGGGTATCTTCCAACGATTTTTTGTCCTCGGATGCTAAGGATTCAATTGATTTTGTATATTCATCTACTAATTCTGTAGGTATAATAGGCTCAGGTACTTTAATAGAATGATTTGTTGAGTTATTTTTTCTCCCCTCTAAATAGTACTTTTTTTTTTTTCCTACTTACATTCTCTTAAATACATTTTGAGTAATGTACTGACTGCATGAGGATCTGGTTTTGTTTTAAAAAAATCTATGTCAGATCCATCATTAAATACAGATCTGAATTTATTGACTGTAGTTGTACTGCCTGGGATTCTATGGACAATCAAACTGTCAATCACCTTGCTTGGACATCCTTTCTTTTTTTCCCTTTTTCAAGCACCTTACCTGTAAATACCCACTTCCAACACACCTACAATTCAATAAAAACAAAAGAAAGAGAATGTTTAGGTTGATAGAACATGACCTTTTTTGGTTTTTGGTTTACTTGCCTACATCATTTAGGTATTCTATGCATCTTCGAAAGATAGCAGGTATCATGTCATCAGAGTCAATTCGGGTTAATGCCACTGCTACTTCAAGTGGCATGCCAAACACTGCATTCTCGTTTTGCTGATGTGAGGAGCGAGAGGACATGGCTTGTTCTTCTAAAACAAACAAGTCAATCTCAAAACAAGACCAATAAAGGTGGATTATCTTCTTTCACTTGCCTAATTTTTCTTTTTTCCATCTATCAACAGCTTCTTTTCCTCTCCGACTCCACTCGATACTTGTCTCTTTTGCTTTGTTTGAGTAAATAGCACCTCTCTGCTTCCACTCGGGTAATTTCTCCTGTACTGTCGCATTTATTTCGGACGTCTTTTGTTCTACTTTAGACCGAGTATCTCGAACAAGTTTGGCAAAGAACTGTTGTGAGTTGGCAGAGCTTGGTTGGTGAATATAACGATGGTCATGGTCATCCTCTTCATCCGAAGAAAATGCTAATGACGTACTTGAATCTGACTCACTATCGAGGAGTCTAGTATGAGGTTTCATATTATTAAAAAAAAACAAAGAGAGAGAGAGAAAGTAGTCTTGAGAAGAAAGAAAAAAAAAAACTAAATTTGTGCGGAAACTAGAGCCCTGTCACGCTTTTGCTTTTTTAAAAAGAATAACCTATATTTTTATCCTTTCTTTCATGACCTTGTATTTTCCCATTTATTCAAAAAAGAAACTCTTGCTTGCTTCGAGATAGGTTATACTGATATTGGTTGAAAAGTAAAGAAGAAAGGAATGCATCATGCCTGCTATGAAATTTACATTCTCTACCCATTGCATTTTATCTCCAAGACTTGTGTTACATCATTTCCGTAAATAGTCAACACATTGAGAAAATGATGGTCCCCAAGAAATTTCAAGTTGCATTAGTGCGCCTAAATAAAGTTTATTTACAAAGAAAGTCGGACATAACCTAAAAAGACAGAATTGCTGGAGATCGACACAAAAGAAAAAAAAAAGAGCGTTTTAAGGCAGCGATACTCAAAATAAAATAAAAAGGGCTTCTAAAGGAATCAACTCTTCTGTTTGACCTATCCCTGCTTTTTTTTTTCTTTGATAGCTTTTAGACTATAAAGTATCGTATCTAATAACTTTTTTTCTTTTTACTTTATGATTATTTTCAAGAAGTTTGTATTGCAAAATAAAATAAACGTATTTGATGGCAACTAATATCGCTTTGTAAAAGTGATTTCCAGGTTTTTAGGTCCAACGAGGAAAGAACCTGAAGTCAAGACTCGTTCTTGATGAGGTGAGTTCTTGGGTAGAGACCATTCATACTTTCTTAACAACATGGACAAGACCACACGTTGTTCTGTAAGACTAAAGTTCATGCCGAGACATTGTCTACCGCCTGTACTGAAGGGAATCCATGCTGCACCTTTGACTGGAGCTTCATTGCCACTTGAGAATCGATCAGGATTGAATTCTTCGGCATCTTGCCAGACATTCTCGTTACGATGCAAGTCATAAATATCAACAATGACATTTGTACCCTTGGGAATTAGATTACCAGAGAGAACAACATCTTCTTGGGCGCAGCGAGGGAAGACGCGAGGAGCAGGAGGCTGTAACCGAAGTGTTTCCTTAATAACCTGATTGATGTATGTCATTGCCTTTGTCTGTTCTAAAGTAGGCATGACGTCTTCAGGATCGCTACCCAGAACTTCTAATGCTTCTTTTCTTGCACGTTCTTGAATATCAGGATGAGTAGCAAGGAAGTATAAGGCAAAAGAAAGAGCATTGGTTGTTGTATCATGTCCTGCAAGAAAAAAGAAGCAAAGATTGCCCTATTATTCGATTGTTAGTTCTAAAAGGCTTAAGAATCAGAAAAGATATAATGTACCTTTAATATTTCATTTGTCATGACACCTTCGCCTCTTTGTTCAGCTTCAATCATGAGTGTCAATATGTCTTTTTCGCTTTCGTTTAGATCTTTGTTTTCTGTCATGCCTGCTTCGATTTCTTTTCGCTTGTTGATGATGATATCATCCATCATGTTGAGAAATAGATCAAGTTGATCATGAATAGCCTTTCTCTTTGGGAACATCCAAAGAAACTTTTGTTCAAGAATTGGGAAAAGGAAGAAAAGAGGGTCTTGGAGAGCTTCATTGATAGCCTCATATCGTACAACCCACTTACTGCTTGGATCTACTGTAGCATTAAAGTCAAATCCTAAAGTAGATATCAGTTAGTGATACAACCAACAAAAGATATATCAATACAAATGAACTCACCAAAGGCAGCTCTACCTATAGCATCAAGAGTATAGCGACGAAGCAGGCTGGTAACCTCGATTGTATCACCCATTCCCTCCATTGATCTGAAGAGTGTCTTTGATAGTTCACCAAACATAGTAACAGGCATTGAGCGGTTGAAGGCAGGATTGGCAATTGAACGTTGGGCTTTCCAGTTGTGTCCATTGGCAATAAAAATATTTTGACCCACAGAGAATTTGTTTCCAAGTGTATTTTCATTTTGCTCGAAAATATCAGCCTTAGGGAATGCATCTGTAATTCGAGATAAATATACTAGTGGTTAGTATATATTTTCTTTTCTTGTCTATGGATTACCTATTTTAAACAAGATCTGTTTCGCATCTTCAGGGTTTGATACATACACTTCCCAACCAAGTTGACCCAATCTCTAAAGAATAAAAAATGTAAGTGAAGGAAGAGAGATGAAGTTTGTGTCTAGAATACTTGCAACATAGACACCATTAGTCCCTTGTTTCTTCAACCAAGGCTTAACATGGCGTTGATTGTATTCAAAGATGGATTCCTTTTTTAAGGCAGACAAGATAACTTTAAACATGTTTGTGTGAGGCAGGTGTCGAAGTCGCTTAGGAGGATTGAGTACATGATTATGAATGAAATAGGCAAGTGATAAGACAATGGCTGTACTTATGGCCCATTTTTTGTTTTTGTTTTGTAGTTTAGAAAGTACAAGTCGGTTATAGAAGTCTATTGTATTCCATACGGACTCTTTTAGGATTGAATAAGTTTGAGTCATATAGTTGTTCATGATAGTAGAAATAAATGAAAAAAAAAAGGGTAAAGAGAAGAAAAAAAAAGAGTATGAGAGAATGATATTTTATAGACTTCATGCATAGCATGTATCCAATCACAGCAATGTTTCTTATACAATTTTTGATCTACACACTTGCGTTGAATTCTTGATCTACGCACTCCTGTTATGACATAAGTTTGGCAAGGACGGATAAATTAATTATTCCGCTATTCTTTGATGTTCTCCTTGATGATCAGATATGACAGTCAAGATCGCACAGAGTTATTTTTCGATCAAAATCCTCATCCACTTTATACAAATCTCAATATTATTAGCGCCATTAAGAGCAGCTCTATTCAACTAATAATGCGATGATTCATTGCTATTAAACACAACAGGTGATAGTACATCTCGAACTTGAATAGAACATGTTTGATACACAAGTAATGGTACAAGAAGAAACAAAACTGTTGCAGGATACAGAATAGTTGATCAGCATACACCTTGAATGAATGGAATAACATATGAACATGTATCACAAAGACGAAGAATAAAATCAATCTATCATAAAGTCAAAGCGGATAAAAAACACGTTTTTCCCCGTCTATCTTCTCCTTCTCTTTTACTATGCGCTTGGATTAAATCAAGTGGCACTGCGTAGCCGGTCTTAAAGTTGTAATTTGATATATATCAAAGCTTTATGTGGATACTTTCCAGATAGCCTGTAAGCGAAAAAAGAAAGACGAGCTTTCTCTCCCTCCCTTTTTTTTTTAGTCATCGTCCTTTCTAACTCTTAGACATATCATTGCCTGAAGAAGACAAGCAAAGTTAGGGATGTGCATCGACTGAATCAGTAGAATGATTAATTTCACTCAATGCCAATCCTAACAAAGATATTTTCTATGTTCAACATCGTCTATTATTGGTTATGGCTTTCCTCGAAAGAACCAATGACTCTCAAAGATGAACTTTTTTTTTTAGCAAGAGCAGATGTTATTGTTGAACTTATTGTCTCTTATTTTTATCCTTGCTGTTTTCACAGCACCAAATAACATATCCCATAGAAAAAACTCTGAGTGTTATAAAGCATCGATTGACATTCTGCTATAATTGCTTCTGAGCATATAAATACATGATATCTTTTATTAGCAAAAACAAAAGAGAGAGAGAAAAAAGCAATCAAGTAATGAATTTATTAAAACCTTTGTGTGAGCTTTTGCGATGCTTTGTAACAAATGGAACTTTGTTCTTGGTATATTGTTTTCTCTTTTATGGTTGCTGAGATCTGTTGTTTGCAAGATCTTCATTTTCTTACAAATGTATGCTATTTTAAAGATATGGAAAAGAAAAAGACTGGTAATCAACGAACAGCTATAAGATCAAGTTAAGGATATCTATGCAAATCATTCCACTTCCTCTAATGACTTGTAACTTTGAAAAAGGCTTTTAACTATTTTGAGTCTTTTAAACAAAGTTGTTACTCAACAATCGAAGCTAAAAACATCCTCTCTTCGGGAGTTTCTCTAGTGCCTACAAAAGATATTCAAATAAGAAAGTTGTTATAGAATGGTCAGGGGTCGAGTAGTATTATAGTAAACAAAAGGAATAAAGAGGCCAATACACCCTATTGAAGTGTAGTTTATTTTCTGTGATATAGTGAAACCCAGCATTGCTCCGCGTATTTCGGATATTGGTCATGTATCACACTAATTGTAGAGGAGTTGATAACAAAAGCTTATTGGCGGCATAAACGAGTAAATTGGTCTTTGCACTTCTTTACTTCTTTTACTTTATGTCTTTATCCTTTTCTCTCTCTTCTTATCTTCCTATGGGAGAAAAAGATAAGGAACAAACTCAGACTTGGCGTGCGTGTATACGTGACAACATTGGGACTGTTATTGAAAACAAAAATTTATTTTAGCAGTCAAAAATATCATGTGATAGTGTGCTGTCAAAAAGGTATATAAAGGGTCCTTTTCCCCTCTTGTTTTTCTGTTTCTTCATCCTAACTTTTCAGTGCGTTTTGTCTTTGGACGGGCGTATTGAAGGGTTGAACCAGCTTAGCTTCTTTAGAGTCATTCCAATACTCGTAGAGGAGTTTTGCTTTGGTGTTTGTTCATTAGGTAGAGATACACCTGATCTTCTAACATAATGAGTTATGGTTCGCTCTTGGCGACTTGCCTAGTTTTCTTCCCACGAAGCGCTATGGCATGTAATTATAACCGAAGATGTGATGGTGGAAGGCTCCTTTTGGGCAGGGATCCTCCTGAGGATCATATAGTTAGGGCTAGACTGCGTGGGCAGGATAACCTAGCTATATGTGATGGGCGCAATTCAAAGAAAATGAAAATATTAATGGGGGAAAAGGATATAGTGTAATTTTCTCTTTCTGAATTAAATGTTATTATAAAAATACCATTGAAATTGGAGAAGACGTGCAGTTCTTTTTTGAAATGTATTTCTTATTTGCTTTAAAGAAAATAAACATGCCAAGTATCTAAACCTTTGTTTTCGAAAAGATATCTGAGGATGTTTGGAAAGCCCTTTTCCATTCTCTTGATAAAATGGAGCCTCTCAAAAATGTATTCTGTAAAATAGCGCTGCATGTCTCAATGAAGATTGAGGTAAAATAAGAAAAGAAAAAAGGTAGTCCTATAGTAAAGACAATATTCTGTATTTCTCTCTCTGAGATGTGTCCTTCTGCATAAACATCCTCAAAAGACAAATTTCAATCAATGCATGTCTGTATTGCTTTGCTTTCCTTTGCTTTAAAAGAAAAAGGTGCAAGCTATGCTAAGAATGCTACAAATTGTTTGAAAGATGCTTTGAAAACAGTGTCCTATCAATCACTCAAATGATAGATCAATGCATAAACTGAAATAAAAGGTAACACAACGAAATTCTTGGTGACTGTTATTATTATTTTTTCGAGATTATTTTTTAAGCTTTTTTTTTTCTTGTTAAAGTGTTGTTTATCATAAAAGTGAAATGGAAGACGACGGTATTTTGCTCAATTTTGGCAGCCATACTCCAGTTGCATCAAGACCAATCAAGAAAGCAGCCAATAAGAGTAAGTCTAGCACAGCACCAGTAGCAACAACAACGACAGCGACGACAACAAGTGAATCAACTGAAGCATCCGCTAACGAAGCACCTGCTACTGGTCTTGCTCCCGGCACTAAAGTGCTTCATGGTAAAGCTCAAATCACATCCTCACTCTTCTCTTCCAATCCTCATATTCCTACTGCTCATGTTCAAAAGAAACGTATCACTTCAGAGAAAGCCAGTAATGCACCTGTTCAAGACAGTAGTCGTTTTACCGGTATCGGCATCCAGTCTGATCTAGCCGATCATCTCGAAAACAAATTGAATGTCAACACACCTACTCAAGTACAAGCCAAGGCTATTCCCGTCTTGTTGGGTCCTGCTGGACCATCACTCAAACCAGATGTCGATGTGGTTGTTCAAGCACAGACAGGTTCTGGCAAAACACTCACCTATTTGTTGCCTATTGTCAGTCGTCTGATACAAGCTTCTACAGCACCTAAAAATGCCATTCGACCTGAAGATCAACCCTTTGGTGACCGTGCCGTAGGCACAGTAGCTATCATCTTGACCCCTACACGTGAATTGGCTCAACAGGTACTGGGTGTCTTGACGACGCTTGTCAACTTGCCTCGACCCAAGGATGAGAATGTGCGTCGATTGCATTGGATTGTGCCTGGCATTGTGATTGGTGGTGATTCTAAAGCGAAAGAAAAGGCCAGATTGCGTAAGGGCATCAATATACTTGTCAGTACACCAGGTCGATTGTTGGATCATTTAGAGAACACAAAGAGCTTTGATATCAGTCAACTCAAGTGGCTTGTGTTGGATGAAGCAGATCGATTGCTCGATTTGGGTTTTGAGGAATCCCTCAAGAAGATCATGAGTATTATTCAACAGCGCACAGAAGCAGGTGGATCAGCAAAATACCGTCAATTGATGGCTAATGCTTGCTGGCCCAAGAAGAGACAGACTGTCCTTTGTTCGGCCACACTCCGAGACGATGTGAAAGAGCTGGCTGGTTGGTCTCTTGTGAACCCTACTTTTGTCAATGGTACTGATCTCAAGAGAGACGCTCTTGATCTACTCAAAACCGACAAGATGGATGAGGATGTCAAATTCAGTACACCCAATCAATTGAGACAGACGTATGCCATTATACCTGCTAAATTGCGTTTGATTACTTTGCTCGCCTTGCTTCGTTCATGCTTTTACGATAAGCAACAAAAGAAGAGTCTCAACAGTAAGGTGATTGTGTTTTTTTCTTGTTGTGACTCTGTCGATTTCCATTATGACCTTTTCTCGCATGCTGGTAAACCTATATTGGATGAGGATGAAGAGGATGACGAAGAAGATGAAGAAGAAAGAGAGAATAAGAGTGTCAAGGCTGCTATTCAAAAGATGAAGGATGGAGGCAAGAAGCCATTTGTTTTGCCTAAACGCAAAAACAAGAAGCAAGAAAAGGCAACCAATGAACCAGAACCTATCAGTCAAATAAGCGCCTTGTTGCTAGACAAGCCTGTCTTCCGTCTTCATGGTGACCTGAACCAACAGATCCGTTCTCAGACATTTGCTGAATTCAGTAAAGCTAAGGCTGGTGTCTTGTTCTGTACCGATGTGGCTGCTCGTGGTCTTGATTTGCCTAATGTGGATCGCATCGTCCAGTACGATGTACCTACCGACCTCAAAGACTATGTTCATCGTGTGGGCCGTACTGCTCGTCTCGGTAAGGCAGGTGAAGCTCATTTGTTCTTGTTGCCTAGTGAGATGGAATATGTGGATATCTTGAAGGCTCAGGATCTGTTACCTGAATCGGTTGGCATGGAAAGCATTTTAAAGCAGTTGGCTGAATACCAAAACGATTTCCAAACACCTGCTCAAGAACTTCAAAATACCATGGAAAATTATGTCTTGTCAGATGAAGATGTAAGTTTAAAGAAATGAAGAGAAAAAAGAGATTGCTAATTCACAATGATAGCATATTGAATTAGCACGTAAAGCCTTTTGGTCCACCTGTCGTGCCTATGCAACCCATCCAGCCTCTGAAAAACACATCTTCCATGTAAAACGACTTCACCTTGGTCATTTAGCCAAATCGTTTGCTCTTCGAGAAGCACCCTCTAATATTCATGAGAAATCAAAGGGTAAAAAGAGGAAGGATGCTAAAAATGAACGCATGCCCGGTTTTAAGGGCAAAGATAAACCTTCAACGGATGCACCCAATAACAAGAAAAAGAGAAAGAACAACAACAACCCACTCAAGCGAAACTTTAATCATGCTGGTGAATTTGCTATTGCAAGTTCAGCTACCATGATGGAAGGACCTACCACTAAAAAGAGAAAGGGCAAAAAATAGATAGCCTCCCTCCTGTAAATAGATAGAAATTCATTTTATTATTGCATAGATCAAAACATTAAAAAAGAAAAGTGTTTAATTTACAACTTGAAAATAGCTTTTGAAAATGGCACATCTAATACTTCAGAAGGCAATTGACTACGGCCAACGATAATACCATTCTCACTCACACCACCAAATGTGTCCATGAGTACAGTGGTCTCTTCAGGAATATGGACAGGAGCAGTATCAATTGTATGATCCTTGCTGTTGACACCAAATATAAACTCATTGTCTTCAACAGGTCCATTTGAGACATTTTCAAATCCAGTAGAACTCTTTCTCATAAACTAAAGAAAGAAAGAGATGAGTCTACCCTATTTCATTCCATTTTTTGTGCTTTTTTTACCTGAACTACTTGTCCTACTTGAAGATCGACAGTGGTGTCTACTGACATGTTACCTCGACTAGGATCGCCACTGGTAATACGACTGACAGTTACATTGGCTTCTGAATCGTCGTTTAAAGGATAGACACCCAAATAAAACTCTTCGTCTTTTGATATCTGAGCACCCGTCTTGTTGCCATGGATCAATCGAAGCAAAAGCCCAGTGGCTCCACCTTCTTCCAGATCAAGAATGATATTACCACGACAACGTGTAATCTTCATAGGCTCGCCTAGCTTTTGCATCGCTGTATGCTCAATACGAACATCATGCTGCTTATTCCCATAGGAAGCAAATCCAACAATACCAGATCCCATAATGCCATCTGTATGATTAAACAAAGCGTAAGGTTCGCCTGTGACAAAAGGAGTAGAGGCACCCAAGATACCCAATTTGGGTATATCAGGGTAATAATGATCGAATGCTTGAAATAGATGATCTGGTTCATGATCAGATACTGTCAGTACAAAAGAGGGTTTTTGATGTGGATCCATGTTGTCTGGCAATTGATGAGCTTGAGCCGGTGTACTGATGGAATCCAGATTAGCCAGTCCGATGCGATCGATATGCTCACTTTGATAGGCCAATCGTTCCCGGTCATCCGCTCGACCCCATCGACCAACAGCAATACTACGCACCTTGTGACGATCCTTGCTGTCTTTGATAGTGAAGGGAACAATGTGTTCATCATAACCTAGCAACAAGGAAATACCATGGTCTAATTGAGGCACACGGTCAACCACACCACCTAAAAAGACTGTAGGCTTTAATTGGGATTGAACATGGCTCACTAGTTGACGATAGTTGTTGAGCGAAAATGATTTACTGGCCAAGACAAAGCAGACATCAGGTTGTTTGTGTGAGAAGTCTTTCAAGGAATCTACCGAGACTTGAACACATTCCTCAATGGGCGATCCCGTGGCTGTCAGTTGAGTCCAAATAGAACGTGTTTGTCTTGTTCTTAAGCGAAATTGGCTTTTTACTGAGGATAATAAATAGGACATCAATGTAAGGATTTGTTTTTCTATCAAAAAAAAAAAGAGATTACAATGGTATGGCTCGCAGTCCTTTTTTCTCTTTTTTTGACAATCGGAGTAAATCACGCGTCTGTATCGATCCGCGTATTTTTGCTGTTTCTCTATAAAACGAATTCATTGTTTAGACGCATAAAAAGAAGACTAGTCTTGGTCAACTCGAGCTTAAGACTGCAGCAAATGATCAAGACGAACTAGTTTGGTACAAACATATAAAACTGTTCTTTTTAAGTTTACCATCAAGCTTGTAAAACTATAGTTAATGCAAATTTGTGTTTTCTCTTGTCATTGATTGGCTTAATTCCAGCTGCATTCATTTTCATTCAAAATAGCAGTTATCACATATAAACTAAGCCTCTAGTGACTCAGAAGCCTTTTTTATTTGAAGATCGACACAGACCAAATTTCTTTTGTTTTAACTCAATCAAACGTCAACTTTCTTTAGTATCCATTTTATTCATTAAATTGGATTTATTACAATGTTCAATTGCAGAAACCAATACGTCTGTCTTTGTTCATTTCGAACGTCTGTATAAAAAAACCAAAGCTTAGTGATTGGCTGTCATTTCAAACATAATAAGTTCAATCCAATCAAATTTTATTTACAATCAACATGTCAGATCCGCTTTATTTTGACTTTTAAATTTCGAAATAACAATGTATTTTTTTTCTTTCTATATTTCTCCCCTTCTTTTCTTTTCCAATTACTTGTATGATTCAATCATTTGGCAAAAACATTGAACTAAAAATCAACGTAGTAACAGACGAGATTGTATTGTATGGTTTAGCTGAAAATGCACCAGCCAAAGTCCTACGAGGCTCACTAGTCATCACCCTGAGTGAAGCCATTAAAGTCAAGTCAGTCGTTCTTTCTTTTATTGGAAAAATGTCAGTAGCATGGTCTGAAGGTAAGTTCAATTGCATCTCTTATATATGATTTCTATCTTGCTGACGAATGAATATGATTAGCTCTAGGTGTAGGCCATCACCAACAAATTCATAAACAAGAACGCAACATTATCACTCATTTTTGGGATTTTGTTAAAAACAAAAAGAAGAGTTTGGTTGTCTTGGAAGCAGGACAACACAAATGGAACTTTGAGCTTCCTTTACCCGGAAACCTTCCTCAATCGCTTGAATCAGATGCAGGCAGTGTCAGTTATCGTCTCAAGGCAACCATCGAAAGACCAGCTTTTATTCAGAATATTATCAAGAAAAAGATCATTCGTATTCAACGGTGTGTCATTCCGTCTCAATTCGAGTTAGTTCAATCGCTTGAGGTTCGCAGTACTTTGGCCGACAAGATCGTATATGACATATCAGCACCTTCCAAGATCTATGCCTTTGGGGATAAAATACCCATCACCTTCAAGATCGAACCACTTGCCTCTACATTAAAGGTACATACAATCAGAGCAGCTCTAAAAGAGTATTGTACGTATAGAGCCAATGATCGCTCAAAGACAGATACACGTACAGTATGTCAAGCCAAACTAGAGCACCCCTTCGCATCATCCGCAGCAACCATAGAAAAGGTAGGACACACATGGAAACGTGTCATTGAACTATCTGTACCACCTCAATCACCCATGATATTTGCAGACACAGAAAGTGATCTGATTCGAATTCGCCATCGATTGAAATTCCTCGTCTCACTCGTTAATGCAGCCGGTCAGATCTCTGAACTTCGATCGGCTGTTCAGGTTACCATGCTTGAATCATTTGCTGTGACTGAGGAATTGACTTCGTTACCTGCCTATGATGAGATGTGGCGATCCATTCCCTATAGTCATGATGTTCTTGAACAATTGCGAACACAACAACAATCCATTGCTGAGGTTGAACCTACCATATCTGAATTGACTGCCTCAAGACAGCCACTGACAGTAACTGGTTGGTCCCGATTGTTGTCTCTGTCCTCCGAGACTGTTCCTCTATCAACCGCATCTACCAGTAGAGCATCAAGCATGTCTGGCCAAGATGCAGTATCGTCCAATGCATCAGAAGCTGTCAATTCAAGCGCCAATTCAATACAAGATGAGGATTTTCAAGGACAGCATGACTCGAATGACTCACAATGGTGGGACGGCGTTGATCTTGCCAAAGTACCATCTTATCGCACAGTGGCTAGCATTGACTCAGCAATCATCTCTAATTCACTTGCACCTGCTTATGAATCCTTACCACCTCGACATGTACCAAGACCATAGGTAGTTTATGTACACTATCTACACCTAATAGATACCTCTATCATTACTTCTTTTTTAAAAAAGCACAACTAATATTTTTGTTCAATCACTTAATCCATTATACTATATTATAAACAATATTTCTTATGTTATCTGTTTTATTTCATTTGTTTATAATGACAATTTGTTCTTGTTTGATGTAAGCTTTTTTTTTGCTGGTCTATAGCTGGCTTATTTAGTCACAGCTTTTCTTCAATCAGTACTTTAAAAGAGCCCGTTTTAATAAATAAGGAATAGTATGTATATGTACATATCAACAATTAATCCAGATGATCTTCCTCATCTGAAAAGTCACTGCTATGTGTTGTTGTATATCTACTTAAACAAGGCTCGGACTGATTTGACTTGAGCAAATCTAAAGCTGATAGTGATGCTTGAATGGTGTTTTCATTATAGACAGATGTCATTAGTTTCTTTAAGTCATGGAGTGGTTTGATGAAATTTGCATTATCTGCATCATGCAGCTTCTTGAGCCATTTCAAAGCTAGAGAGAAATCCCGAAAGGGTCCTTTACGCATATGTATTTGAGCCAAGCACATTTGAGCATTCTGGTTACCATGATTGGCAGATTTCGTATACCAAAAGACGGCTTTTGTATTATTTTGATAAAGCGTCTCAAACAGCCTTCCCAAATGTAATTCCGCTTGATCATTTCCTTTGCATGATCCTTTGATGTAAGCATCAATTGCCTCTTCGAAATTGGCATGTATCTCCTGTATCAGACCGATATGAAAATAAGCGTCACCAGAGCTATCTTTATCAGACACTCTTTCGAACCACATCAATGCCTTTTTTAGATTTCGAGAAACGCCATGTCCATGGAAGAACAGTGTTCCTAATGCATACCGAGCCATGACATGATCGTTTTCTGCTGCCGCTTTGAACCACAGGTAAGCCATCTTGTGATCCTGAGAATCTCCTTTGTAATAGATGATGGCTGTGCTATATTGTGAATCCGCATCACCATTCTCTGCTGCCAATGTGAACCAATAGAGGGCCTTTGACCAGTCTTTGGTTATGCCAATGCCATCGCGATAACATACACCCAAGTTATAATGCGCTTTTGGATGTCCATTCAATGCTGATTTTCTGTACCATTCTACCGCCTTTTGGAAATCTTTTGTGATACCTCTGCCTCTGCCATACATCACTCCCAGGATATATTGTGCATTTCTGTGACCATGTTCAGCTGCAGGAACAAGAAAGATGTAGGCGTTTTCGTATTCGCCCACTCGATAGTATTGGATGCCCGTTTGATAGAGTTGGTCGAGTTTTGTTGGATTGGTTTTCTTTTTAATGCACGTATCTTCTAGAATTTTATTTCTAACATGTTTAAGGTTGATCCCTTTATTATCTTTTCGAAATCCGATTCTTTACCTTTTACAATGGCAATAAGACTTTTCATTATGAAATTAAGAAAAAAAATAAGCAGAAAGTAGAAAGAAAGAAAAAAGTAAAAGAATGAGAAGAAAGAACAAGGATATTAATATTAATTAGAATCATGGCGTTACGCTTTTTGTTGAAAAAAAGAAGTGTTACGAGTATGTTCAGGAGAAGCTAACTCAGTTTTAATACATGTGTCACTTGCAATCATAATTTCGAAATAAAAGATCTTGACATGTCAATAAGTACCAGTTTTTTATGTTGCGAGAAATGCAATTATGATAAAATTCCAAAAAGCGACTTTGTCTTTACTAGCATTGTGCTTGTAAATAAAGTATTTTTCGCTAAAGAGAAAGAGGGAAAGACATTTTATCATATCAAAAAAGGTAACTCTGTCAAACAACTTTACACCCAAATCTTGAGAGTAATGTAATAACAGTATGAAAATAAAATTAGGGTATATAAAACAAAATTTGTTCATTTTCGAAAATGTTGGGTAAACAATCAATTCCACAACAAACAGAGGTATCTATGGCTAGTAACACAATCAATAGAACACCAGTTTAACAGGAGGTTTTCATCCATTCATTTATTTAGATTTGTTGTTTGACAGATACAAAATGACTATCTGGACTTTGACTATATCTTTCTTGTATTGGAGTGTTTGCTAGTAAGCATATTTGTGTACTTCATCAGACACTCACCTGCTTGCCTTGACAAAGTCACTGATAAGAGAAGTTCAAAGGTGACGAGGATCAATTGTGCCTTGAATGAAATCTTCCAAGAAAAATCAGAATCTTCTATATATCTCGTTCTATTGTTTGTTTGCTGTACAAGCTATAGATAAGCAGTGCGTTTCAGAAAGAATATGAGTATTCTTTCTTTCCTTTTTTTTTCTATAGACCCTCTCTTCTCCCTCATTCACGTTATATTGATATCTCTTTTTTCTTCTTCTTCTTCTTCTTCTTCTTCTTCTTCTTCTTCTTCTTCTTCTTCTTCTTCTTCTTCTTCTTCTTCTTCTTCTTCTTCTTCTCAAATGAAAAGCCAATGGGAGCATATATAAACATACAATTGTATTGTAAATATATCAGCATTCAACAAATTTGTGCAACTAACACAGGTACTTTTGAGTTTAAACTCATATTGATGCACAACCTTAAGACTTGGTCTATATTTTATTTAATTTAAATTTTTATTTTATAATAGGAACCAAATAACAATAGTTTTGCTTGCTTGTATATATATACGTGTACATAAATATGCATATATAGGTATTGTACTAATGATACAGAAAATAGTCGCATTACCTTTACTCTCTCTCTTTTTTAAATTTTGTCTAGACAACTGACTGCTCCATATAGACATATTCATTTGAGCTTTGACTGTTGATATACAACAGTGTCATCTTGCCTCTTTTTTTTTGTTAAAAAAGAAAAGAGTGCTGACATATATCTATACATGTCAATTAATGTTTCTCGAGTAGCTTTCAAGTTACCGAGATTTCAGTAGTCTTATGACTGAATTATAAAGCTTATTCATGCAAACAAAGATGCAAAGGTCAATGTCGCTAGCAAGTGCTCATTATTTTCAGTTTTAACAACAGTTTAATGATTCATTTGTCTATGAATTGAATGAGTGCTAATAAAAATAAACTTGAGCAGAACCATACTCAATACTACGCTATAACCTAGCTACAAGTAAACCTTAACCATGAACTCAATACCTTCAAAACTCAAGTAGGAATAAAATACTTTTCTTAAATTGTTCTTTTTCTTTACTCTATATACATAAGCATGTATGTTCGTGTAAACATCCAGAGCAGTATGTAACTCGTTTAGAAATGAATTTTAGTTTTGTAAGTTTATATCTTTAAGATTAAGGGGTCGGTTTTTAAGGGGGGTTAACGGAATATTTGGTAAGCCAAATTTATAGGTTTGACAAGGTCATGCGTTTAACAATAGGCGGAGAAAAACTTGTATTTTCCCATGCTTTTTTTAAAGAACCCTGAGCAGAGACAGAGGATAGAAATGACACAAGGGCCCTTTGATTTAAGGGTCTCTTACCTAAACACTCAATTTGCTTCCTGTCTTTTATTTCCGCCTTTAATTATCTTGCAACCATTCAGCATTTTTTCCCTTTCGTATTGTATTCATAATCATGACTCTATCAAAAATAAGAAAACATTCATGCTAGCATCAAGAAATCAGTAGGGGAGAGCAAGACATTTCAATCTCTTTTTTTTTCCACAAGAATGGGAAAATGTGTCCTTTTTTTTCCACTTTATCAGTAAATTTTTCTTTTGTTATTATCAAGTGTTTCTATTTTGATTGGATCTTATCTGTCCTACAAGGTGAGGAAAATGTTTATAAGGAGAACCCTGAATCAACCCTGAATTCCCTTTTTTTTTCTCTTCTTCTTTTAATTAAATGAAAAAGAAATGACTCTTTTAAACAAGTTCAATACCCCCATCATACAAGTTGTCTTTCTTGGTTTTGTCTGTCTTTGCTGTCCGGGCATGTTCAATGCACTTTCCGGGTTAGGTGCAGGTGGATCGCTTAGTTCGAATGTGAGCTTGATTGATTCAGCCAATGGTGCTCTCTATGGTTGCTTTGCTATCGTAGGCTTCTTTTCTGGTACATTTACAAACACGGTAGGCATCAAGTACACTTTAACGGTAAGTTATTTTTTTTTAAGAAATCTACAAAGCATAATGATCTCTTGTTCATATTTGATTTAGATTGGTTCCATAGGGTATGCTATTTATAGTGCTGCCTTATGGGTATATGATCGTAAACAGGTTTCAGGTTTTGTGATTGCTGCCGGTGCCATTTTAGGATGTTGTGCAGGCATCTTTTGGTCAGCTCAAGGTGCTATCATGATGTCCTATCCTGAGGAAAAGAACAAGGGCAAATATGTAGCCATCTTTTGGGGTCTATTTAACTTGGGTGGTATCCTTGGTTCGGTCATTGCCTTAGGACTCAACTTGGAAAACGAAGCAGGAGGTGTGTCGACAGGTACCTATATCGCCTTTGTAATCATCATGTTGATTGGTGTTGTCCTCTCCTTGGCCCTACTTCACCCCTCTCAGGTTATTCGACCGAACGGCACACGTGTTGCTCTCGGTAAGGCCACGCATTGGAAGACGGAACTCAGAGGTGTTCTGGATGTCTGGAAGGAATGGCGCATGATTTGCCTGATACCCGCCTTCTTGGCCTCCAATTGGTTTTATTCCTATCAGTTTCGCCTGAATGCCGTCTATTTTGATCCGGCTGCCAGAGCCTTGAACGACACCATGTATTGGGGCATGCAAATCATAGGCTCTTTACTGATTGGATTCCTGTTGGACCATCGAGCCATGACACGTCGAGGTCGAGGTCTGTTGGCACTTGTGCTCATTTTCTTTGTCTGTATGGCCGTCTGGGCCGGTGGATTTGTGTTTCAGTTGACGTTTAATAATGATTTTAAAGATGCTATCGGTTGGCGAGATCCCAGGTTTGGTGGTCCCTTTGTGCTCTATCTGCTGTACGGGTTTACTGATTCGATCTATCAAAGCTACATGTATTGGTTGATGGGTGCCATGTCCAACGATCCTTCTCTTTTGGCAAGATATGCTGGTTTCTATAAAGCAGTTCAATCTGCTGGTGCTGCTGTTTCGTTTGGTATTGATGCTGTCAACATTCCACTTCGTTGGGAGTGTCTCATCTGTTGGATTCTTATGTTTGTCTCCTTTCCTCTGATTGGCTTTGTTGCTTGTCATATCACTGATACTAATGAGACTTTACCTGAAGAAAAAGATGATACCTCGGTGACTCAGGGTGAGAAAGCACATATTGAACAAAGTCAAGCATAATAGTCATTATATAAATAATAATAATAAAAGAGACTTTTTTTTATTATACAGTAGGGTGATGAGAAGAAGCTCTGTCTTTCATCAAGAGTTCATAAATATCGTTCCTCACTTCATTTTCATCATAGATAGAGTATTGTTCGCTTTCCCGTCGTTTACTGGTTGTAGAACGAGATTGCCATGTGAAGGCTGATTGATGGTCCTCTTCCACTTCTTCTATTTCTTCTCTTTGCATAGGTTGAGTCGTGCTGTTCTTGATGTTATAGCCCATATTCTGTAAAATAGCTGCCAAGTGTTTCATGATATCCATGTACTGTTCTTGACTGAGAGGTGTCTGACTGAATCGAGCCAGTTCATAACCTTCTAAATAGACAGTCCCCAGCTGTTTATCAATTAGATTTTGCTGCATAAGAAATTCAATGTATTGTCGTACAGGCACATACAATGGCCGAAAGTATTCCGGACTCACACTTTTGGCTACTTGTTCTACAAACCTGTTTTAGTCTCGTGTTATTATGATCATATGGATTTACTTGCCTACAATAGCAGGTGTTCTTGCTACTGCTTGTTTAAAATCAAGACCTTCAAACAGATGTGTGCCTTTTTATGACATTAGTTGTCTTTTTTTTCTATGGTGATAATATTTAAATGTACCTGGTTTAGCCCAACCAATGGCCTGAATATCTTCAGGTCTAGGTTCAGCTAATTTCTTGATCTGTTTTGTCTGTTGAAAGCCTTGATCAATTCTTTGAAATACTTTCTATTAAAATAAAAGCCTTTCAATGATGCCATCCTTAAAGTAAAATAAAAAGAGCTTACTTTGGGCAAATCTTGTTGTTGAATGGGTATATAGAGTTTAGGTATATCTTGTAGAGATGCTCGGACAGTTAACAGTCGATTACAGGAAAATGAAATAGAGGCAAGTGCCAGAAAGACATAACTACTGCCAACTACCATGGAACTTCGATAATCAAAACTACCGGAATAAGCTCGGTTGGTCAGGGATTGTATGATGACATCCGATGCAGAGATGGCAATACAGACTGCTGTTAGAAATATCAAAAGAAAAAGAGAAGCTGTATAAAAATAACGTGGCCATCGCATAGAAAACATGGTGAATAATAATAATAATAAAAGAATAAAAAAAAATGAATCTATAGGTCTTTTTTTTAAAATTGTTTATTGTCTTTACTTTTTTTTTTATTATTATTATCATTATGCCACCAAAAAAGGCGAATGCCATTCATAATGTGGTCACTGATCTGATTCGAGCAGCAGCAGGAGCAAGTGCTAAAGATGTGGCTGATGAAGATGTAGATAAATATGTAGCTGATCTTATTTTGAAAGAAGCGGAAGAGAAACGTAAAAAATACAATGCGGTAGGCGTAAGAGCCTATCAACCTGAACCGTAAATGATCTATAAACACGATCTTGCCACATGGACTAAACTAGATGTGTTAGATCAACCAAAAAACCAAAACCCAACACGCGATTCTTATTAAACGTCGTCAAGGCAACAGACAGTCATAATCAAGCTGTGATCCGAACCAACGAAAAGAATGTGGCACGATGGCGTCAAGAACGACTTGAACGAGAATCTACTCGAAAAAGAGCTCGATCACCCGAATCAAGCCGACCTAAACGATCGCCTTCACCTCGTCCTTGTTCGGAACGAAAAAAGAAACAAGATGTCGTGCCGGTGAGAGGACGTGGTAAAGTACGGCTACATACCTCTTCTATGGACAAATATTTTTCAAAAGGGTATGATCCTTTATTGGATATGATGGATTCTGAAGAAGAAGAAGAAAAGAAAAAGAAGCATAAGAGTGAAAAGAAGAAAAAGAAGCACAAGAAGGAAAAGCAATAGATTCTTATCCACGGAAACGTCTTAATGTGTTCTAAAATGTTGTCAGTTATTGTTACGATTGAATATTCAAAGACTTACTTCTAATACTGCCTCTATGTCTTTTGGATACACTAGTTTTTTCTTGCCAACATGCTTTGCTGTGTTTTTAGCTAAATGATCCATAAACATGACAAATTCCAAATAAAGCTTTTTTTATATATATGTCAATAAAGAACAGAGAATGGTTTCTTTCTTGTAGTCATTACCAAGTCATCTACATCACTTGAGAGATTCTTGCCAAACTTCTCACGTAGATCTTGTCTAAATTTTTCACGAGATCGTCTGGTAGGTTCTTTGCTGATTTTGGCCATGGTAAAATAATAACAAAAAAAGAAAGAAAAAGGGGGGAGAGAAAAAAAAATTATGATGAAAATTAAAATTACATTCAAATTTCTAGTAAGAAAAAGAGAAAGAGAGAAATAAAGCAACCCACTTGATTCACCAAGCAATAAGACATGTATGCTTCAATCTCCCCTTAAAAGCTGAAAATCCATTCAGTGGAGCTAACACACACACACAATGAATGCCCTGAATCTCTTTTTTCTTTATCTTTTTGCAAGGAATCAGCCAATCAATGACAAGGATAGTCTGACATTGAATTGACTAATTTCTGCATAAACTACTTCATACAAGAAAAGATAGGGACAAATGCCCCTCACCTTTCTTTTGTGAAACAATACAAAAGTTTATCGCAATCAATTATTTTTTTCTATTCTTTTTCTCTATTTAAAAAGCATGTCATCAGAAGCTTATTTATGCAGAGAGATATTAAAAGAAGAATTTGGTGATGAAACAGCTGTAAGATAATGAGTAGAATAACACACACAGGTTCTTATGACTCTTCAACAAAGGCAGTCGCTACTCAGCTCCTATTAAAAGGCCGTTTAACATGCCAGGCTCTTGCCAGACACACACACTCGACACTGAAACTTGTCCGAGAAGCTCTCTTGATCCTAATACAGCACAATATCGTTCGCTTTACAGAAACCATACAAGAACCTACCTTTTACGAGATTGACGCGAATCGTGTTCTGATTCGGTTACGTATGAGTCGTATTATGAGAGTCACAGAAGAGCACTATGGCAAGACAGTAATGTATTATTTGCTTGTTGTCTTCAGTTCATTTCATGGTTTCAACTGTAGGGTTCTGCTCTCTGTCAACTCTTGTTTCTGTATGGCAGAGTCAAACTGAGCCAGGTACAAGCATGGGCTAAAGTCAAAAGTATCAAGGATAAAGAAGGTAAGTCATATTATCTTAGATATATTGAGATCTCAACACCTTTCTTTTGTTAGAATCAGATTATGTTCGTACCTGGACACGCATGATTATGGATCAGTTTGTGATGGCTGCCTTGCCTCAACACAGTCGATCAATGGTGGATCAGTGGCTCGAGGCAGAAGCACAAGAGACAGCTAAATATACACTTGTAACCACAAAGGAACAACGTCAGATCAAACAGCAGGTTCAGAGTCAGATGGAAGCCATTTTAAAGCCTATGGAAATGATTGGCATGGTATGTAAATACCAATCTATGTTCTTTTTTTTCGGATTGACTGAATTTTCCTTGTTATAGAAAAGAAAGGCTAGTGTATGGAATTGAAACAAAAACAAAGCAATGTGTTATGGATTTACTTATTATTATTACTTTAGCCATTTGCATCGGATAGAGACAATAAGGTATGGTACACAAGTGTATTTTGATTGGCTATCTTACCATAAGAGAGAGAAATCTATAGAGATTAAAGCATAAAGAAGAAGAAGAATTTGTAGTGGATCCCAACATGTATTTCATGCTGAATTATGATAAATACAACATGTATTTTCGTAACTTAGTAAGTAAAAAAAAAACAAATGGTGTGATTGGCTGATATTCATTTGATTGTTTTATGTATAGATGATGGCTGATTTAGTGACCAGTCGAATCAACAAGACAGCAGGCATTATCTTAAAGACATTTTTTCGTCACGGAAGAGACAAAATGAAGGAAATTAAAGAAGATTATTCACGTAAATAAAGAAAAAAAGAAAGTGATAGACATACACTAACTAATATTCTTTATAGCTGCAGCTACAGCCAGCCATATTGCCAACTTGTTAGAACCTGAAGTATTTAAGCGAGGTGATCTTGTGATCCAGACAGACACACCTCCTTCTGTTCTCCAGGTCATTGAAGGCTATTTTCAACTGCTCAGAATAGACCGTATCTTGGTGACCCGAGATGAATTAGGCGCTCATCAATATGCTGTCAACTTCAAACGATTACGCCAAATGATACAACAAGACATTCTAGAGGGCTTGATTACCGATCGATTTGGTCAAGCCAGTTGTCGGCTAGTGAGAATCTTGTTGGATAAAGGCAAGCTAGATGAACAGCAGTTACAGCGATTGTCTATGTTGCCCCTGAAAGATGTACGCCAGAAACTAAATCAGCTCATGCTGCATCACATTGTCCGTAGTCAGGCAAGTAATCGCTTTTTATTTTTTTTAAAAAAAGAAAGTATAGTTAACTCAGCAACAGGAAATCCCTCGTTCGGCCACACACACATTTTATTTAGTCTATGTGGATCTACACCAATGCTTTGATGAATTGCTAGTGCATGTCTACCAGGCCATAACTCATCTTCAGCAGCGTAAAGTAGAAGAGTTACAGAGACGGACTCGGTTATTGGATAAACTCAGTCGACAGGATGTGATGGAGAATATGGCTTTATTGAATGAGATTGACAAGGTTGAATTGACCAAAATGGAAAAAGTGATTGAGAGACTAGAGACATCCAAAGACCGACTTGATCAAATGATGATGATTTTAAAAGATATTTGATACAACAATAAAATATAAACTGCGGATTATTTTTTTTTCTTTGTTTACATCAAAATGAACTTGTCAAGACGATGCTGGGTATGGGTTAGACCTTATCGTTCTCAGGCTATAGCTTATACAACCAAAGCTTATGCAACCAAAGCTTATAGACAACCCATAACCACCACCACTTCTTCTTGGACACGCCTCTACAGTACAGATCGTAACATGGAAGAGAAGATTGTCGACTTTCTCTATCGCCACAAACAACACCCTGTACCTACACACGACAAACACACTGTACGCACTCACTGCCCTCACTGTATTCAGGTACGCAAAAACAGTTTTGCTGCCTTACTCGATATTCAGAAAGGTACCTATCGCTGTACCACTTGTAAATCAAAGGGTTCATTCTCTGAATTCAGCAAGACATTGGTCAAGAAACTAGAACCACTTGATCCTGTTTTACCTACCACCAAATCCCCAAGTCAACCTCTCAAAACCCCTGAGGAATTAAAGCAATATCAAACAGCACTTCAATCCAACCGAGATCTACTCGATCAGATCCAGCAAAAACACATGCTTGCACCCACCACATTAGAAGCCTTTGGTGTAGGCACCATACCACTAGAGGATGGCACAGCTGGCCTGACATTGCCTCAGACTACCTTGAGCTATCAAGATCATCAGTTTCAGAATAGCACAGTCGGTCTCAAGGTATGCGATCTTGAGACACACACCGTTCAGTTGGAACCACCGACAGCTCATAAGGATCATGTAGACGGTTTGTTTGGTTACCAGACAGCCCATGCGGATGCAGAGACCATTGTGTTGACCCGCCGTGAACTTGATGCCATGGCAGCCTATCAAGCTACCGGTCTACCGTCTGTCTCGATCCCTCATACCAACTATCAACTACAGGAATCTGTCTTGCCCTTGCTCGATCGATTCAACAAGGTCTATCTCTGGCTGGATGATGATGTGGAGGGTAAGATTGCTGCCGAACGATTTGCTCGAAAGATAGGAGAACATAAATGTTTGCTGGTCAATACACGTCAAGGCGATCAACAGGGCCCGTTAAGCGCCCATGAGGCATTAGTGCAACAAAAGGATTTGAGTCAGATTATGGCGAAAGCAAGAGGATTTCAACATGATCAAATCATCAATTTCAACTTTTTGCGTGAAGAAGTCTATAATGAAGTGCTTCATCCGGAACAAACCCGCGGTGTTCAATCGAACGAACTACCTCAGTTGAACAGCATCATGAAGGGCCATCGACCTGGTGAGCTGACTATCTTGACAGGTCCTACAGGCTCAGGTAAGACCACGATTATCAGTCAACTCAGTTTAGACTATTGTAAATCGGGTGTGCCTACACTCTGGGGAAGTTTTGAGATTCTGAATAGACGATTGGCTAAAAAGATGCTTTATCAGTATGCTGGAAAGGATCTAAGTCAATCTCCTGAAGAATTTGATAGGGTAGCGAATGAGTTTGAAAAGGTAAATTGTGTGTGTGTATACATGTGTTGGTTCTCTATGGCTAATGGCTTTGTTTATACAAGTTACCTTTGTATTTCCTTAAATTCTTTAGTAGTACAGCCATTCATGATGTATTGAAAGCATGTCATCATGCTGTGTATGCCTATGATATTCAGCACATTGTACTTGACAATCTTCAATTCATGCTCTCTCAGCAGTCTAGAGGTTCGATGGATAAATGGGATCTTCAGGATCATGCTATTGCTGAAATTAGACGATTTGCTACTGAACAAGATGTTCATATCACACTTGTTGTCCACCCTAGAAAAGACAGTGGTCCACATGAACAGCTTGATATTCACTCCATCTTTGGTAGCGCCAAAGTCACTCAAGAGGCAGATAATGTGATGATCATTCAAAAGGATAGAGCAGATAGGCGCTCATTAGATATCAAAAAGAATCGCTATGATGGTACACTAGGGTCTATTCAATACAAGTTTATTAAAGAGACTTTCAAGGTAAGAAAAGAAAAAGAGACGAGATGATCATGTGACTTGACTGTTTCTTTATTAGATTGAAGAATTACCTGTACAGAAATTTAGAAGACAACCAAGCAGTGAAACGAAAAGATTCTATCCATGATTTTTGAAGAAGTAATGATTTATGAATACAAGCAAAAAATTAATAAACTATACAAAATAAGAGAGAGAGGGGGGGGGAATATACAAAATCTATAATAGTATTCTAAGAAGGCATTAATTGCTGCTTTAAATAAAGTAAACCTTTGCCATGAATAGAATGATGCTTTTCATAATCCAGAATCCAATTGACTGCCTTTTCACGATTTCCTTGTCGATAAGCCGCTTTAGCCAAAAACCAGACTGTCCTTTCATTCACCTCAACCCCTCTTGCCCTAAACAGTTCAACTGTCTCTTCAGCTGCACACACATCCTTCTGAAGGATAGCCAGTCCACGGACCAGAATGTTGAGTGTGGCCACCGTAGGCTTCAATTTCTTTTGATCCACAGCCTCTTCCCATAACTGCAATATTTCTCTAGGAAAGCGATCTTGACCTGACCTGTGATAATACAAGAAATAATAATCCATCATCATATTGTAGACTTGCATCAATTCTAGTGATTCATCCAACTGATGTTGATGGGACAAGACAAGTCGAAACATGTTAAAGACACGACTGGGACTCTGGTTGGATTTGATGATGGCCTGCAACAAGGTCGATTGGAGCACATTGTTGGGCAAGAGACCTTGACGGAGCATGTGTCGGTAAAGATCCATGATCTGTTCCAAAGGGTGATGATGACGCACTAAACCATGGACTAATGTAGTGTAGGTGACAATATCAGGTTGGGGTATACTGTCGTCTCCTTCTGTTGCCATTCGCTTCCATAACGATAAGGCCTGATGCATGTTTCCTTGGTGACATAACCCACGTAGCAACAGATTATAGGTATAAACAGAACGTGATTGTCTCGAGATGGCCATGCCCAATATCGCCATGGCTGCCTCAATGTCATCCGAGTCTAACAGGGCTGCAGCTGCCGTATTGAATAGTTTTTCTTCATCCTCTTTTGTATTCTCTGTCTTGGTCTCTGTTGCCCTTTCAAAGGCAGCTACCAGACTAGGTTCTTGAGGGTGTTTGACTAAGGCCTTCAAGAGAATACGCAAGAGAATCATGTTGGGTTCAAATCCAGCTTGTGTCATACGCGTTAACCAGACAGACACCATGTCCCATTGATGATGCTGAATGGCGTGTCGGATAAAGATATGAAACGTGGCTCGATTAGGCACCATGCCCTTGAGGACAAGTTGATCTAGCCAAGCCATCGCCTTATCGGATGATAGCGCATCCAGTTGTTCTCGAATCAGAATGTTGTAAGTAGCTGTATCGGGTGCCCAGCGACGTTGTTTCATCAGTTGAATCAACTGACGGACATGATCGTGTTGTTTTAGTTTCTGACTTTTGACCAAGATGGCATTATAGAACGGCATGACATCGGTTGGTTTACCCTTCAGAGGCAAACACTCAATTACCGGCCCCAAGTTACGTGTGGAGGTATAGCGAGCAAGGATGACGGAATGGAATAGATCGTATCGTAACTGTTGGTAGTTTTGTCCACATTCTCTCAAGAGAGCCATGACCAAAGTAGGATCCCAATGTTTGGCTGCCTCGATCAGGGCCTGACTGTTATATGTCTGCATGACTTGAGGTAAGAGTTGAACAATCTGTTGAGGTGTATATTGATTTAGTCGATGGTATGTTTGACTCAAAGGTGCTGAGGAGATGGGTCCTGAGAGGTCTTGACGTATGGGTTTATGGGCCGATGCTGTATGAAGCGTACGAACATGACCTAAGTGCTGCATGCAAAGAGCATATCGTTTTGTAGTTGTAAAGTATAGACAGGAACGTAATGCCATCCCTTATACATGCTATCAATAAACTAAAAAAAAACTAGAAAGAAAAAAAAATATTCATAATAATGAAATCCAGGGTACACAGCCAATCAAAAGACAGAATGATCAGAGCCTTAGTGTTCTTTAAATGTATGTACAAAATAATACAGTTTAATCTCTTTTGTTTTTTTGAAGGAGTGCTTAGAAAGAGAAGTGTCAAGATAATAATATGTATATGCGTGTATTCCTCTCTGTCTCTTTCTTCTCAAAATGCCACTCCTTAATCAGAAGCAATCAAAGCAACAATCATGCGGTAAAGGTAGTAGAAGAAACACTAGAACAACAGAATAAGTGTGTGCAAATAAGGAACCGCAAAGAAAAAAAGAAGACTTACAAGTGCGTAAAAGGCAAGCTTAATAAAGCTCTCTTTCTTGTGCTTGGACAATGTACGAAAGATCTCGGTTGCGTCATACATGTGTTGGTTGTTCATCACTCTAAGAAAAACATGAGTTTGCCTCTTCTTTCTTTCTTATTCTCGTCCTCTTGACTTACTTTTGTACATTTAAAACCAAGACAGGCAAGTTGATCAACATGGGGAACCAATGTCCAGTCACTAAAAAGATGGAGAAAACAAAGGCTTGAAGACCCATTTCGGGTAAAACAAACTTTTTTTTTCTTTTGGTAAGTCTCTCTATCTCTCTTTCTCCCGTATACTTTCATTTTCTTACCTGGTTGAGTTTGTTACAGAGATCGATAGGGTTGATATAATCACACTCCAAGTCTGAAAACATAATGACCTATCATATATAAAAAGAAAAAGTGAGTTCATAACAAAAATACACCCTTTTTGTTTTTGAATACTTACAAAAAAGACCATCAAGAACATAAGAATAGCTGCCAAAACGACAGCAGTCAAAAACAAGAAAGTTGGGCCAAACATTTTTTTTCTAGAGAAAGTGTCAGAAAATCAGAAAAAGAAAGAAAAAAAAAAGAGAAAAATAACTAGTAAGAAGTAGTACCCATTCCCTCTTATTTTTTTTTTACTTAAAATGCGATAAACCAATCAAAATAAGCGGGTGAATTTGGTGAAGTTTGAAATTTCTTTATGGTAACACGGATAGAAAATCACTTCTCTTTCATTCTTGCTTCTTAATAAAGCATAGTGCTAATCCTACTGTCTTCAACCTCTCCTTCTTTGTTACCTGTCAAACAAATAGAGATGACAGTAGCACGATGCAGGTAAGAAAACAAAAAAAATAAGGTACAGTGTCCCAATCTGTACACTTTACCGAAAACATTGATCAGATTTTTAAACTCAACTTAACCCATCTTTGAAACTCAATTGGTCAAATTCATGAAAACCATTTGGTATCACTTAAAAATGGGTCGCATGAAAATAAGTGACAGTCGTGTTATTAGATTGATTGCTTGCTTTTTTTACCGTCTTTGAAGCTTCTTGAAAGAAGCAGCTAATAAAGTGTTGAAGATGCTTTGTTGGAACAGCTTCGCGAGCTTCAATCTTCCTTGCTGTTAAAGTCCCAGTGTCCTTTAAAGGATGGCGCTTTACTTTTTTGATTTGAACAACAAGCCAAAACTGCTCCATGGGATTTAGTTCACAAGAATATAGTGAGAATTTAAACCGGAATACACTTCCGCTTAACAATGAAAGAGGTCAGCAACTAGAGAAACATGTATGGCGGACATTATTAGTTACAATGTAAAATCCCTTCATCTCTGTGGAAAGTTGTCCATTGTATCGCAATGAATGAGGACTAGCAGTTCCCTCTTGAAAACAGATGATCTATCTCCTGATGACTTTATGCTTAGTTGCGCCCACTACCTTTCTTCTCTCTTTACGTTTTACGGATCAGAGCTACGTTTGCAACATACAAAAGAAATAGCTTTTTTTTTGTATTGACTATATAGCTTATTTTTGGGGGAATTTGACTCCAGGTGGATCTCTTCTTTTATGTTTCTTTTGCTAAATGTAAAATTATCAAGGCCTTTTTTTTTCCTCTTGATGCTTTTTCCCCAGCTTTGTGCCATAGAGTAGCTTATGCTGGCAACAGCTTCTTTAAGCTTCAAGCCCTTCTCTGTCAAGAATGAAGCTCTATTTCTCGGTTCTCTGACTCAGTACTTGTTGTGTTTAACTGTCTTTTTTGTTCGCGGGTTTGCTTTCGGTCATGTATAGGGGTAACCAAAAAATTCTAAAACTTCACCCTTAAATAAAATACTCTTAAATAGAGCAACTATGGTATCCATTTCCTATCAAAGTTATTAGTTGGGTTATTCAAGAGATAAAAAAAAGTTCATGTCAACTTTCTTTATCTCTTCAGCCCATGCTTTGACTTTCAAAGACACTGTGTATTCCTTAGTATCGTCAATACAGGCACCTAAAATCTTCTTTGAAATATTTGAATAGCAGTAAAGTATAGGAAATTGTATAAAGGAAGATCTGGCTTATGAGAAGAAAAAAAGTCGAAAATCCAAAACTCAAAAACCATACAATTAAAAGAGATCATGCCCTGCTTTAGTATGACTGTGAAAAGCTGCACGCCCACAACAAAGTCCAAAAAGAAAAGAAGCGTTCATGTGTTAGCTATAATATGTTTTACTCTAATTATTTAGCCATGTCTATTCCATGCTTATACAGTAGATGGTCTTTGAAGCCATCAACACAGGCATAAGACATATTGCATACTTGACAATAGTTTTCTAAGGTAGTGTCGTCTATTTCTTCGTCTTCGCTGAAAATCATCTTTTGTTCCTCTTTTTCCTTTTCTACCTCTTCTTCTTCTTTTACTTCTTCTTTTATTTTTTGCTTTTGTTGTTGTTGTCGCTGCAGTTGTTCTTTTCTTCTTTGGTGCCGCTTTTCTCTTCGTTGCTCGTTTCGTCGCTTTTTGGAATTTGGTATAACAGGCAAGTTTTGTTTTGCCGTTATATACTTTTTAGCATCAAATTTGCTTTTACAAGTGCTACAAAAGTAAGAGGCAGTGTCATCCTGTGTAAGCTTGTTTGAAAAGCTTAAATAGACGTTATGCACCCTCCTCAAATGAGTATTAAAACTCTTGACTGAAGCATAATCCTGATCACAGATATTACAATAATTCCCTTTGGTAGTGAGATCAGGTAGCTTTTGACAATCGTCTACAATATACAACGAATGAATGGTACGGAAATGAGTCAAAAGATCTCTTTTGACATCAAAGCGAAGTTGACAGTGATCGCAGCTCAATTCTTCATCGTCTTGCGTAGTTATTGGTTCTACCGTATGTACCTCTTCCTGGTGTTGCTTCAGCAGAGACCTGAGGCCGAAATGCAGTCCACAAGATCGACATGAATACACATTATCTGCTGAGATTGGATGGACGGTTGTGAGATGTTGAATATAATCTTCCCTAGAATAAGCGGTAGTATCGCAAACAACACAGTGATAATTGTCTAGATCTGATTCTTGAATCACCACATAAGGGTTATTGTAAATTTTAGCTGCAGACAAACCATGCTTCTTTCGAAGATGTTCCCTCAGGGCCTTCTTGGATGCATAGTTGCGGTCGCAAGTCCAACATGTCCTGGCTGAATTCGAATAACGAACAAAAATGTCCTCTGAAACTATTGAGAATAATATAAGTGAACTTTCTTCTTTTTCTTGGTATTTGTTTACTGAGCATTGGCCAAGTTAGATGTTCTCACTTTCTGGTTCCGCAGGCACTGACCCGTTCGACTGAATAAGGGATTCAATTCTTGTAAGCTGATCGGCAAGAGCTTGATAGTTCTCTTGACAGGAATGATGGTTGTCTTCACTAGGACGACTGGCTGGCTGAAGACGGACAGTGTTCAAGTTCTCAATGGCGTTTTGGGGCAAGTTTTCCAATACATCATTTACTTCCTCGACCATAAGATCATAATGGGCCCTGTTGAGATGATCCCAATAGTCCCTTTTATCCCGCAACAATAGATCACATACGTGACAATAATGCGATGGCTCATTCAAGACAGGTTTTGTGGGGATGGAATAATTACCATCCTTTTGATTTTTCTTGATTGGTATTTGATGAAAATACTGGAGATGCATACCATGTTCTGCATCTGTCTTGTGTGATTTTATACAGAACCGACAATAATGATTGAGGGCATCTTGCTTGAGCCAATAACCTTCTCGTATACAAGTACGGACTACATATGGTTTCATCAAATGATACTTTTCAATATGCAACTCGAGTGCCGCCTGGTCGACGAACGCTTTATTGCTACAGGCCAAGCAATGAAAACCGGCTGCATCGGGATCAGGAAGGCAACTGAACAGATCAACGGATGTCTTGTCTAGATCGGAAGAGTAATGATAGCGATTCATATGGTTTCGATAGTCGCCAAGTCGTTTCCAAGATCGATCGCAGAGATTACAAAAGCCTACCTCTTGAGGAGATAGAACAGTGGAAGTACTAGGTTGGCTGGAACCGCGAGGAGGTCGAAGATGACAGTTGTGCTGTAATCGTAAATGACATAGATAGGAACATCGGCTCTTGTAAGTACGTTGGCAGACGCGGCAATAATGGTCAGGATCATACATGTCAGGCGCATTAAAGCCTGATGGGCCAGGCTTTTTCTTTCTGATCTTACAGACATGCTTTTGATAGTTTTTTTCACGCTGAAAACTAGTCATACACGTACTACATTCAAAACTGACTAAAGAGACAGTACGGCGACTCTTAGGATTATTTCCCAAGTTAAACTTGTTTCTTTTAAGCATGACGACAAGCCAAGGGTGGAGGAAGATGAAAGAATTTTATGATCGTGTACCAATTAGAAAAGATAAATACAAGCACCATAAATTCGTAAATACACTCTTTCGGAAATCGATTCTTAGCATAAAAAACAAATTGGAAAGCAGTTTGGGGCTAAAATAGAACAAAGGTTGCTGTTCCAAGTGTCATCCATTCTTCTTGTGCAGTTGCTGAATTCGCATAGCACTATGACATTATTGTGCTTATCTACCTTCTTACAATTTTTACAGCATCATATCTTCTTTTTTTTTTTATTTACTACTCATCTCTTTTTACGGCTCATCTTACCCTACCTATATTTAATGGTCAATGTCCTTTTTGTATCCGCACTCGCTTGATTGCTGGTATAGATGAATTATCAAGAGTCAGCCATTTAATCAACTTTGCAAATTGAGTTTTCTATTTAGTACCTGAATCTTTATGGTGGCAATACTCAATCGATGCAAAATCTGTAGTTGTCCATCTTTGCTTTAATAAGCAACTCCATGTATTATTTCTCATTTTCTACTATAGTGACGGCAGATTAGCTGATACCTTTATGTAAGAAAACAATATTACACAAATCAACCTTAATCTGTCTGTATCAAATGTGTGAATACCATGCAAAAGCACCTTAGGTCAAAGAGAGCAACTAATGTACCAGGAGTGACAAGCACCTTGAGGACAATGAGACCTATGCAGAGACGTATAGCGTTACTTTGAAAATGGCTGCTGAAGGAGTAAAACAAACTATCGCTTGCGGCATAGACCTCTACAACAATGATCTAAAATGGTTTGACTGTACTATTTGCATACAAGTGCTTGCAGATGTTTATAATAGAAATATATGCTATTATTCTCTTGTGAATACTAGTAACACATGCAGTATATTTGCCACTTACTTTCCCCTTTTGCTGCCCAAGAAATATGATGCAAGACCATTGCCAATTCAGCTCCAGATCATTCATGGTCTTCACTGGGATGCTTTAAAGTTTTCAAGCTCAAGGGAAGGACATTTTCCACCTTCAAATAATCTTGTTATCAACAATTAACAACTTTTTAACAATTTCACTATCTATTGAATCTGCTTCCATTAATTCCGCAAAGAACCAACATAAAAGAAGCTATTGCAGTTATTATCGATGAATGAAATCAATCAAGTAGTTTTCAATTGAATCCTCAAAATATTGCATTGGTATTTTTGAGTGGTGATACTTATTTTCTCTCTCTCTCTCTCTCTCTCTCTCTCTCTCTCTCTCTCTCTCTCTCTCTCTCTCTCTCTCTCTGTATGATAGCTAAAGAATATTTATCCTAAGCTTAAAGAATGATCACCTAAGCAAAAAAAAGGGTCCTCACAGAGGTAAAGGGTTCTTCAAGTCAAAATAATGACGTTGCATATGTTTTCGGCTCGCATAAATACCGGACTTTTGCCGGACATTTTAAACCTTAGCAAGGTTATATAATATCAAGCAAATTTAAAAATATATGAGGGGCTATGGCCCAATGGATAAGGCGTCTGACTACGAATCAGGAGATTCCAGGTTCGACCCCTGGTAGCCTCATATTTTTCTTTTTTTGGTGCCCTTCTATTTTGTCGTTTTCCTTATGGGACATAGAATAGAGTGTGCCATTACCTTTGTTTTTTTTATGTTTTGAAAGATGGTACAAAATGCCCAAGCAAAAAGATACGATTGTATAGTTTGATTAACATTTTTTGATTAGTGAGATAGTCATAAGGGCAAAGAAGAGAGAAAATAGGCTTAAGCAACTTGAATTATTATACTCAATTGATGAGGACAAATCCAAAATAGAGAATGAAAGAGATATAAAGAGATACGATGAGCAAAAAGTTTTTATAGCAACCAAATAGAAGCAACAAGTTTTTAAAAGTAATAGAATGAAGGAACATAAAGAAGGCAAAATAAATATATGTTAAGCTCTGCTGAAGATTAAGTGTATATACTATTCTAAACTACAGACTGTTTTTGAGTTTGATTAGGATAAATGTGCACAGAACATAAAGATGACAAACAAAATAAGACTTCAAAAGCAAGAAAGATGAGATTAAAAGTAGAGTTTGATCATTTATATATCAGTCTATTAAGCTTTTAAATTGTAGACTACAAATAAAACTCGAATTAGTTATATCAGCTAAATGAAAGGGCTGAGTAAAGCATTTGAGATGCGTAGGACCTTAGACAACAATGAGTCTGGAGCTTTCGTTGCCATATTGCAGGATTTCAAACAATTTTATAAAAACAAATAGGTTCTGAAAGACAAGTATGACTGTAAATCAGTACTTGGTTTTTTAATACTAAAGAATCATGAATGATCTGAAAGATACCTTTTGACAAATTTACTTTTATTATGCGGAGCTTTATGAATAGTCTGGTAGAAACTAAAGCAGTTGGAAGTCATATCTACGTACTGTTGAGGATTGGTTGAGTCAAAACGCATGAAAAGATCGAGGTCTGATTATATGTGTAGTGCAACAGACCAAGCTACACTAGAGCAAAGAATCAAGCTGTGCATTGTAAAGCAATATTTTTAATGAAAACTCTATATCGTAACCAACAGGACAAGAAGGTGTCATATTGAACTTGCAAATATTGCTTTAACAGACAAGGTAACGATTATCACACATTGCTAATAGTGTGTGCTTCAATTAGAAATAAAAAAGTAAGACAAAGAATTGCATCAAAGGACCAAAAGGACCAGCAGATATCAACTAGCCGAGTTTACGCGTGTTTTGGAAGATTTATTAAATGGTCATTCTGCGAGGCAAATTTAGGCTTTACCTATAGTTCTCTATCTCTATTCAAGACATTACTTAAATCCCTTTTAGGAATAAGTCAATAGAGATCAAGTAAACTGCTGCCAACTGCTTAGCAATGAAAGATTTAAAAAACTATGTGCAAACAAATGGAAACATCATCAACATAGACTTTAATAAGAACAAGTGGCTGTGAAAAGTAAAACAAATGTAAGAATATTGAGTTAATGCATTTTGATCTCGTTGCCTAAAATGAAAAAATATTTTAATCTCAATTCAATAAAAAACATTTGAGAGTCAGTTTGTGTGTGTGTGTTTAAGGTACATCAAAACAGGAGGTTGCAAACGCCCTGTTTTTCTTTTAATACTGTTTCTTCTTTTCTCTTTTTTTATTATTATCACATACGTTAGAAAAAGATGGATCGCAGAAAGGAAGAACTCGAGAAGAAAAGACAAAAGCTAGCTGAGCTCCGTCGTGCACGAGAAGAACGAAGGGCTTTACTGGAAAGCCAATCGACTCAGCCTACAGTAGGGTGTCTCTTTTTTTTAATACTGGTAGTTCCAGTCTAATCTTCTAATTTTTTTTAGTCGACAGCTAGTACGACTGTTGGTAGAGATAGAAGAGCTATTGATGACTTGGTGGCTTTGGTTTTAGGAGAACGTCCTTCTACTCCAAGTGCCACTACAGCAACAGGCAGCGATCGTGGGTCAGACGCAGGATCAGACGTTTCCAGTTCACGCCCAGCATCAGCCAACTTTGGTTATTCAGCGCCAGGAACACCTGTCAGCCAGTAAGACACTATTCTTATACATCTCTGACTTTTTTTCCTCGATGCTGACCATTGTTCATACTGTAACTTGTAGATCGGATGCCAGACTCTCTATGGTTTCTAATGCCTCTCATCCCACTCAAACAACACCACGTTATGTTGCTGAACTGACGGAATCACAAGCCTTTATTGCCGATATTCCTCCTCTGGTAAACTCATAATACATCTCGATATTGTCTTATTGATGTCTTTTTTTTTCTATGGGTGAAAATAGGAACAAGTTGTTTACAGTAAGGAAATTCAAACAACAGATGGCTCTTTGGAAGCTCCCGAGATTTCAGAGGAAGAAATTAGAAGACAGATTACAGAAGAATTTGAGTTGAGGGAAAAGCAAAAGATAGCTCAATTAGAGGAAGAGATCAGAAAGGCAGAACAAGAAAAGCAAGAAGAAATTAGAGGTTTGAGTCCAACTGAAGCTATTCTTCCCTCTCCCCTGTTTGGCTTACTTCTTTCTTATAGATTTGACTGAAGAAGAAGCAAAAACAATTCAAAAGTCTCAAGAGTTTGCTGAATTTGTTGATATCTCAACTAAGCTTGTGGAAAGAGCTTTGAATGAAAAATACGATTTCATGAAAGATTATACCCTTGGCATTGATGCTGAAAGGCAAGTAACTAGATGAATCAAAATAAAGAAAAAAAGACTAACCACCCGCCTTTTTTTTTAGTGACGAGAATTCTGGCAAACATGTCAAATTCGTTTGCAAATTTTGGGATGAAAAATGGTGCAAAAATAGATCTGTTACTGATGTGAATTGGTCTTTGAAAGTAAGCTTGTTTATTTAAAGTTTTTTTTTTATGAAGGCTGATCAGATGTATCTTTAAAAAAAAGTACCCCGAGTTGGTTGTATCTTCATACAACAAAAACCCTCTTGCACCCAATGAACCTGATGGTGTTGCACTTGTCTGGAACGAGCACTTGCTAGATCGACCCGAATTTGTGTTCCATTCACAATCGGATGTACTTAGTGTTATGTTTAGTAAATTTCATCCCAACTATGTTATTGGTGGTACTTATTCTGGCCAAATTGTATTATGGGACACGCGTGCCAAATCATTGCCTGTTCTCAAGACACCTCTGTCTGCAGGAGGCCATACACATCCTGTTTACTCGATTGAGATGGTTGGTACACAAAATGCTCACAATTTGATTTCAGCCAGTACAGATGGGTTTGTTTGCTCTTGGCAATTAGACATGCTTGCTCAGCCTCAGGACTATTTGGAGTTGCTCCATCCTGCTCACAACAAGACAGATGAAATCTCTGTCACTTGTGTGGGATTCCCTGATAATGAAACAACAGCTTTTTGGGCGGGTACAGAAGAGGGTAATGTCTATCAAGCTAACCGTTATGATCGTGCCGGAAGGTAAATGCGTAGATCTTTACTAGTGAACAAAAGTGAAAGAGGGGGTTATTGATCTGATTATGTCCTCTATAGCAAAGCAGGTATCAATCAACACGACACTTACCGTGGCCATCATGGTATGGTAACAGGCTTAAACTTCCATCCCTTGCATGGTCCTGTGGACTTTTCTGACTTGTATCTCACTTCATCTGTCGATTGGACTGTGAAGCTCTGGAGAGCCAAGGTAAATTTTGATTTGAGTAGCTCAAGTTGGATACTGACATAAACAAAAAAAAAATTCCTGTTAGTCAATCTCAAAGACCTCTACTCAGCCCTCTGTCATTACACCCCTGTACTCCTTTGAACATGCTGATGATTATGTATATGATGTTAAATGGTCTCCCACACATCCAGCTTTGTTTGGTACTGTAGATGGTACTGGTCAATTTGATTTATGGAACTTGAACGCAGATACAGAGGAACCATTTGTTAGTACTCAGGTTGGATCTGGAAAAGCATTGAATAAGATTGCTTGGGACAAAGAAGGCAAGAAGACTGCCATCGGTTCGAGTGATGGTTATGTTTATGTCTACGATATTGGAGAGGTAAGTTTTTGCTCTTATGGTACTAAGGTTGTATTCACTCTAATTTTTTTTAACACTCACATCTAGATGGCTACTCCCAAGCCTGAGGATTGGAGCTTACTTCAAAAGAATATTTCAGAAATGATCTCAAACCAAGAAAATCCTCCAGCAAAATAATTTTGTGTTTGAATAATAAATCATAAAAACTCGACAATTTGTTAGACATTGATCTAGAAGCATTTTGATGCAGATGTTGATGTTCCAAATCATTAGGCCTATCGCTTTTTATTGTTTGGTTCATCAGTCAGTCAATTTGATAACAGGATGTATACCAAACTTTCTTCCACAAACTACTAATCAAAACATTGTTGCAAATTTTTCAATTAAAAGAACAATAAAAATGCTGTGTTAAGCATACACTTGTCTTATACTGACTTTACAACGCAAATATCATTACTGGGTCATAATGAGTTCTGATTCAATTTGACTTATTTTATTTTGTATTTTTGTATTATTTCATTTTTTAAAAAAAGAAGTTCCAATCATTTCTCAATAGTTTAAACACCATAGGCAGCCTTGGCAGCAGCAAAAGCAGCGTTGACCTTTGTAGTGTATGTCTTGGCACGATCAGCATAGTTGGAGGGAGCGGCAGCTACTAAACAGGCAGTCAAGGAAGCAGTTTTGGTATCCAAATTCTTGACATCAGTCTTGACAATGTTGAGGGCCAATAAAATGTTGGCAAAATCAGGCTTCTTTGAAACAAGAGAGGCCAAAGTGTTCTCAATCTTGGGAACAAGTCCATCGATGGTCTTGAAAACGGCAACAGCTTCTTCTTCTGTAACTGCCACCTTTTGCTTACAACAGCTGGTGATAGCAGTACCAAGATTAGTTTCAAGAGCTTGTTCACTGTTGTGAACAGAAAGAGCACCAGCGTATCCAGCAGCAGAAGTGAACTTGTCAACCTGTTTTTGAGATCAGTTGCCTGTATTGACTTCCAATTAAAAAAAAAAGGTTTAGACTTACATTGCCTTTGACAGTATCAAGTTGAGCTTCAGCAGTAGTCATGTCAGCTACACATTGCTTGACATTAGATGAGATAGCACGCTCTTCAACGACAGCAGCGTTGGCTAATAATGAAATTAATACTTTTTTCTATACTACATAGAGATTGCACTCATTTACCAGAAGCAGCAAGGGCAAGGGCAATAGAGACAAGAGAGAGAAGACGCATTTTGAAGTATCGAATAAGATGATGATAAACGCAACAGATAGTTTTCTAGCTGGTATTTATAGTAAAGTTTGGTTCATCAGCTCCTTTTGCTTGTCGATCCAACCTGTCCAAAACAATAATCAGGAACGATGCGTTTTTCTCGACTGAGAAAGTCACTCTTCTTTGTGCTTGTGAAAAAGGTATCAAAATAACAAAGAGGCAGTAAGAATAAGCTCATCTGGTACAAGTTGGCTGTTTGTACTTGGTTGATCAAGAAAATCCTTTTTTTTTGTGCTTGAGAAAATACAATGCTTATAATATTTCTTATGCTTTAACATGGTAGTATTATATCTGTACCTTTAAGAGGGAAGCTTTACACAATGTTTTGATTGAGTACAGGCGCATTAATTTATAGTCTATTTGTACTATCCAAGCACACTATCACAACAAGATGTGTATAGCATCCCTATCCTTTTTTTTTGCATTCATCTAATTTTCAAAAGGCCGTTGAATGTATAACATTTGCTACTAAATGAACTGAATCGGTTTTCATGATACCGAAAGCTCTTTTCTTTTCGCTTCTAAAAAGTACATTACACAGTGCGAAAGATTCATTTGATTCAAAACTTTATTTTCAAAATAAATAACTTTGAATAGACAAATATGCCTTTTTGGAATAAAAAAAAAAAGCAAGGCATTAACGTGTAATTTGTATCCGCAAATCAAACACTCGGTTAAACCAAGTAACTGCGCAATATATGAACTATTCTTTGTGCATTTCGGTATCGCCAATTTGAAATGGCTGTGTCTCCAGATAAAAAGCAAGTTTAGTAAGAAAAAAAACTATAACATGAGGCTAATTCATTCATTCGTTTCGTATAGGCAAGCAAAGTAAAATTATACTGTACTTTGTATTCTACATGTAATCTTGGTACCCTTGATGATCTATGAATACAAACAGTGTTGTTGCCTTTTCATACATATATATTTTGTCTGATGGCATACAGAATACACGTATAAGTGATGGTTACAGAAAGAGATCAGCTTTGCAATTTGATGAAGTCACATCTGTAGCATGCATATTTCATTCCCTCCCTCCCTCCCTCTCTCTCTTTTTCTTTTCCTCTTTAGTTCAGTCATTCATGCTTCATTTAAAGCCGCTTGGTGCGACTCGACGGTACTTTATGCAGCTTTTCCTATTATTTTGTGAGAGGCTTTAATTGCTCAGTATCTGTTATGTATACTTTATCCGACTTGAAAACATAGAAAAGGCATAAAAAATAACAACTATACCAAAAGCAATTGTATCAGCTAACTGATTAACATGCTCGTGTAGCTCGGTAGTCAATAGCCGTTCATTGTCAGTATGCTTTACTAATTGCAATAATCCTAAGACTATTCAAGCAGTGTACAAATAATGGATTTTTGGTTAATATTCACAAGTGACATTTGAGCTCTCTCTTTTGTGTACCTTGTGAATGGGCTGTTTCTGAAAGTAATGTGAATCTGTTTTCAACAATAGTGTGTGTTTCTCTGAGAAGTATGACAGCACACAAAAGAGAAACTATCATGGAGCATCATTGAGTAAATTTGGTGATCATGTTGTTGACTTATTAATGTCACTTAAACAATAAACCATATACATTTGCCAAAGAAAGAGCCCAAGAAAGACTTGACATTATACTGCTCTCCTTTTCTCTCTCGTTTACTGTCGCCATGTATAAAGGAGCAAATCAAGTGAGAAGCAAATAATGTATCACAGCAGAGTTGGTGATACTTGTGCAAAGAAATGCCTAATAAGTTCAAACGAATATTATTGTGATAGCTATGCTTTCCTCTTCCTCTCTCTTCCTCTTTGTACTCAAAATCAATATGTGAGACATATATTGATTCTTTACAGCAAGTACCTAAAAACAAAATACAAAGAGCAAAAGCTGTTACTATAAGTTAGTGTTTTCTTTAGTTTGTCATGAATCGAATGTATATTCGACTGCAATATCTATCAAAGTAGTTTCCTTTAAGCATTTGTGTTTAGTGAGTACACCTTCATGGCTGACTTCAAACAATGCGTCACACTATTCAATCATTTGATTCTTAAGGGCATACTTGGCAATTCTGTCACCAAGAAAAACAATTTGCAGTTGGCAGAGAACAGTCATACAAAAAAGACAAATGTCACTGCTTCCTTCTTTCCCTGCGAAACAACCGAATCAATAAACTCAATGTGTATTTCTTTTCTTTTGTATTGTTGAAAACAAGATAAGCTTGACACGTAATTTATAGTAAAAAAAAGGGAGCTTGAGTATCTATATTGCTTCCAGGCTATTTATCGTGTTGGTTAATAGAGACATAGAGTCTATTTCATTTTAGTCGAAAGACAGAGTCAACACTAAAAAAAGAAAGGTGGCCATGTCATGCAATTTATTAAAGAAAGTGCTTATATGTTGTTTGATTCTATCATGTAACAAAGCTGAATTCAAAAAAGAAACAAATAATATGCGCAAGAAATGGTGTTGCTTGTATACGTCCCACTTTGGTTATTCATCTGCACCTGTAGGCGCATACACATGCTTGCCTCGTTGTTGAAAAGAAGTCATACCTTTACCACTGCCTACAACACCCACTAAAAGCAAATTGTAAATAATATGTCATCTATGTTTTTCTTTTTCTTTTGTTTCTTACCTTTGCCTTCCGGATTATCAGGTGTCTTAAAGATACTCTTCTTATTGATGACAGGTGCCGCGGTTTTTTTCTTTTTACTAGTGGAAGAAGAGCCTGTAGCAAAATTCAACCAAGCATTCTTCTTGCTTTCAAATTCACTTGCCTTCTTCTTTTTCAATGAAGCTGCAGGAGTGGGTGGTAAAGACAGATTGCTACTCAAGGCAGCTGAAGAAGAAGCATTGGCTGCTTGAGGTGCTGCCTCCTTCTTCTTTCGTTTCGCGCTTGCATCTACCACATCTTCAAAAATACCAGCTCGCTTTTTATCTACTATGGGTTTAATGTCCTCAGCTTTCACAAATTCTACATCATTGTATCCTTTAAATTTTACTGAAAATACTTGGTCTGCTCCACCAATAGCCGTGATAGTGGCCTTGTAGAATTGGCCATCACCCGACCAACGTGCTAAAACTTCTTGATCCACTGAAAATTCGTGCAGTTTGAGGGCTGTTGTGGATGTAGAGCTAGGTGTTGTCGGCTCTGGCTCGTACTTGCGCTTATTCTTGGGTGTAGGTGAGTCCAGTGTGCTTGTGGAAGTAACAGTAGGTGTTGCTGGTGTAGATGGAGTCACTGCTTCAAACATAGCAATAAGTTCTTTCAAGTCATTTTGCAATTTCTGCAGTTCTTCATTTTCGGGGTCTGCTTGTAAAGCAAGTTCAACTTGCTCAAGTTGGAACTTGTATGATTCAATCTCTTCTGCACTCATTTGTTTATAAAGGCAACAATATTAACGACAGTAAAAAAGATGCTGGTTTTTTTGAAATAGCCCATTTTTTTGGTTTATTCTACGTGACTCTTTTTTTAAACTGAGTAAGCGCCATGTCGCACATATAGCTTCACATACAATGTGGCCAACAAGGAAGGTCAAATAGCTACATAACTTTCCAGACAAAACCCAATGAATTTTGTCGAAAAAAGCGCTATATTTTATCTAGTAGTACCCTTTTGTATCTCAATTCGTCTACATAACATGTCTTTGATTCAATTGAGGGAAGGAAGTCAGGTAAGAATATACACAAAGAATTAGCAATCTGCTCCTGCCATTGTATTCGATTCGAGGCCAATGCGTAATTAAAGATTCTTTTGCGTAGCAAATTCAGAAGAATGAGTTAGTTTACTGAACTTCCTTAAAGCTTGTTACAAAGGATGTGTGAATGACATTGGTATTGGGTTAATTTGGGAACTTTTCAATAAGTAAATGACCTGAACTAAGCAAGATGATTCCACTTTTTAATGTAGAGTTCTCTAACAAAGAGGCAATGTATTTGCAAGAATAAAAGAGATACTTTTCTTCCGGGAAGTCTCGCTACTTCTTTCTTTTCACCCGTCAATGCGATACAGAATGTTTAGAGTTGATACCTCTTGTAGTAAGCCAAAGCTGATAGCTATTTATTTTGACAAACAAGTTGTAACTTCATAGCTGCTTAAACAGTTATTGAGTTTTTCAAAGAAGAGAAGCTAAACGAGCGAAACATGGAAACATTTAATTTTTTTTTTTCATTTTAGTGCAAAGGATTAATTGATTTCGAGCGCGGCAAGTACGGTTTCCTCGGGAACAAATGGATAATGCCAGAAAGTTCAGATAGGTCATCAAGACACTAACGCAAAGTATGAATATCATCAATTTTTTATGCACAGGCAGTCAATATCTGTACGACAGTATTTTGCTCTCAGATTGAATATCAACTGAGCAATGCTCTTGATCTTTTTATTCATCAAAGGTGCTTACCCTCTCAAGGAATTTCTTTTAGAGTAAGCATCAGTTGCACTAATCAATCAGAGATTTGGCAGAGTTGGCGTTTAATAAACTTATCAAGTCTGCGACAAATGAATACTATCGTTATGTTTATTTAATGGAAATTTCCAGCAGCTGGTGGCACTAATAAAAAGAAATCGAAAGTTGAAGAAAAGGCTTGGGGTTTAATTTCGGTCTTTTTTTTTTTTTAGAAGTTCCATTGGCAATTGTATTTTCGGATCATCCAAGTAAGTTTTGTAGTACTGTGCTTTCAAGATCCAAAAGACCTGGTTAGTCTAATGAGTCTATTGTCTTCTGATAAGATGTACACTACCACAATTGTAAAGACATTGTTATTCCTCCCTTAAAAGTGGATCAACTGTTCGGTATCCTAGTATTTGTATTGTACAAGGCCCTTAAATATTTTGCTTTATGGTGCTTTCAGGGTCAACAATGGCAAATCTGGGAACCTTCTTCAAAGACACAAGTCTGTCCCTAAATCAATTTCACTCGCTTTCATTTGTACGACACAATTCGCACCATTTGGCTATTGTTCCGTTTAATGTTGGCTTTTACTATTGCAACATACATCCTATTTGCTCGCCGCTGATTGTTACCATGTGGGATGCTATCATTGTTGTTCATTTTACTCTGCAAGCTCATTTCAAATAGAATGGAAGAATCTTTAGCCATTCGTATTTCATCTATACAACAAGACAGACATTACGGAGCAAATTTTTGTATTTACTCGTATACTTGCTGCTTGTTCTTTTTTCTTTCATTAAAGTGGTTGTCTTTAAGCAAGTTGTTTTATTGTCAAGTGTAACTTGCCCTTTGGAAAATTAAAATCCCGGCCATTGCTTTGTTTTATTAACCGCCTCTTGACTGTAATATTTCACTTTTTTTCCCTTTACTTTTTTTTTTTAATATTTCTTATTTGCTTAACACTATGAGTTATTCCAACCACCCAATGGAATGGCCTTATCACCCAAATCATTCATCCTCTTTAAATGAAGAACCTTTACAAGAACCCGTTGCTTTTGAAGGTAAGAGCACATAGATCTTGTCTTTTTTTTTCTTGTTTCCCCTCATCTCTCCCATCTGTATATACCTAGACTTTCAGTTCAGTCTAGGTCTTGACCCCAATTTCTCCATGCCTGTCCTGCTAGATATGATGCCACCACCTGCACAGCCCATGCCAGATACCGATTTCTTTGGTTCAATCATACCACCGCAGAACATGGCAGTCTTGGACGAACAAGACCACAAGGCATTCGATCAATTTCTGGACCAATTCTACGTGGACCCAAACATGCAAATTGATCCTCAAATTGCGTGTAACAATCTCATGTCTTCATCATATCATTCACCAAGAAATATGAAGGGAAATGAAGCAGAGAATGACAACGAATATCATCGTCAGTCCTCTATTTTACAATCATTGGATGAACATCAGAGGCGATTCGGACATGAGAAACCAACCACTCCTTGTTTTCATCAGACACATAACATGACTTTATTACCACCACCATCGTTGCAAAATACTATAGTATCACCACCCAACTCATTACCGATATCACAACAGCAACAGCAACAGCAACAACAGCAGCAACAACAGCAGCAACAACAGCAGCAACAACAGCAGCAACAACAGCAGCAACAACAGCAGCAACAACAACAACAGCAACAACAGCAACAACAACAACAGCAACAACAACAACAGCAACAACAACAACAGCAACAACACCAACAACAGCAACAACAACAACAGCAGCAACAATACCAGCAACAATACCAGCAACAACAGCCACTACCACCTCCACCACCTCCACCCCCTTATCAACAGTATCACCCAGCAAACGAATTTAAGCATCCATATTACCAAGGTGGAGGTGGGGCTATTCGTAGAACCAAACCACACAAGGAATTATTGACTGAAGAAGAAAAACGTAATAACCACATTGCATCCGAACAAAAGAGACGTAGTATGATTCGATCAGGATTTAAGGATTTAACTGAGATTGTGCCTACACTCAAGAATATCAACAATTCAAAAAGTACAGTTTTGTTTAAAGCAGTAGACTTTATCAAGTACCTTGAAAAGAGAAACAAGAGCCTAAGAGAAAAGATGAAGCATCTTGAAGTACGTGTTGAAGTGGAGGGCAAAATGAGTGCTTTAAATCATCCTCCTACTATCAAAGGCACCACAATGAAACCATCAAGTATACCTACAACAAAAGCAACTAATCACAATAATACACCTTCATTACCCGCATCCATACCACAAGCTCCCTTTCACCAAACGCAGGCAGCCCTTCTTCAACACAAAACACAGCAGAAGCAGCTTATGGAGCTACAAGAGAAATTACAGCTGCATCAAAGAGCACTTGCTCAAAAGACACATACATTTCGCTTTGAAAAGTCTCAGTCAAAAGAACGAGAAAGTAGGAACAAAAAAAACAACAATAACAACAACAGTAATAACAATGATAGTAACAATAAATTACTAAAGACGACTGTCTCTGCATAATCCATAATAACAATAAATGCTTTTTTGTGTGTGTATATATAAGAAGAAAAGTTTTAAGACGGAGGTCGCTCGTATTTCTTTAAAAGTGCTTTCTTTCTTCCTTCCCAATTATTTTGATAGGCTGCTGATAGTTCATCAGCCGAAAAAGAAGGTTGATGCTTGACCTGTTTTTTAGGTGGTGGTTGGTTCCATTGATAATAGGTCGAAGTTCGCCTTAGTGATCGGTCGTTTGGATTCAATAATGGTCTGCCCTCCTCTTCCTCTTGTTCTTCATAGGCATTATGCCGGCATAAACAGCAACACAGCAGAGCCAATCCGATCAAAAGAATTGTTAGCATAACCCCGCTTATAAGAGCAAGAGACACTTTTATCATATACAATAGATGTCAGAGACGAGGGTTGAGTCAGGTTGTTTCATCATTACCATGACATTGTTGATAAAAAGTGTCACTTAACGGACATGATTCAGTGCCGATCCAACTTGCTTGAACGCAACTCTCTAACTGATTACAGTAGCCACATCCTGTATGAGCTATACATGAACTACACGTATTCCACTGACTACAGTCTGTGCTATAAGGTTTGAGGCTTGTTTGTACTATTTTCTTTCTTTTTTTTTTTTACCTTGTATTGTTGTCAACTCCATTCGTTTGATAAAAGTGTACGTAAGAATGAGAAACAAAACAGGAAAAAAAAGAGACTGTGAAACAGTAAGGGAAATGCAGTGTTCCCAAAAATTTAGAGTTCTCAATGCTAAACAAAAACTCCTCGAAGGGAGCTCATCCATCGTTCCTCTCTATCGACTGGACGAGTTACTGCCATCTGCGCATGGTGAAGAGCTAAAGAATCCAACTGCTGCATACTCTTTTCATCAGTCATGTCAATGTGATATAGGTATTGGGGGCAGGAGTGGGATCATATCCTATGTGAATTGCGGTGATAACTGGGCAAGTGGGATGTATCCGTAGAGATATACGGTAATTGCCAAAGCTAAAGGAGTATTCGTTTTGTCTCTTTTCTTTTTGCTCAAAATATCTACTTTGATTTCTGCAAAACCAGTTGGCTTTTAGCAATGATGGCTTACAGGCACTACTTATTTAGTTTTCGAAAAGAGATAGTATGTATGTCTACAATAGCTTTCGAACATTTATTTTCATGATGTAGTATGCTTGTGTCACCTCAAACAATATGTGGAATACACTCACACACTTGGGGGATTTGTTGCTAGGCAACCATTGCAATAGAGCCCCATGAAAAAAGACTCTTCGAAATTCAACTGAACTTCATCCTTCAACTGTTCAAACTGTGATGGTTGAACTACAATGCTTTAGGATAGACAATGCATGAGTCGTGACTGCCAGCATTGGCTTGGTAGCCCGGGAAAGAAAAAAAAAGATATTTTTAAATAATAAAAAAAACAGACATCAATAAACCACGTCCTTCTGTCATCAACCTTTTTATGGAAACGAGCGACTTACTGACAACAAACGATTGGACATCTTCCAAGCGTTCTATTGACCATGTTATTCCACCAGATAGCCCTAGTATGGAGGAAGCACATTTCTTGAACTCAGATGACCTTCAGCCTACATCCAACCTTCATCCTTCATCTCTTGGTCTGTATGCCAACAGAAGAAGAGCTGATGACTTGGTGGTTGCAGGCTCTTATGAGAAAGCCGTGACGCTGGGCCGTGGCGGTTCTTGTACTATCAAGATTGGTAGACGCAACAGACAGATCAGTCGTTGCCACGTCTCTATTGAGTTTAACACGACAAGACAACAATTTGAATTAACTGTTGTGGGTCTGAATGGTGCCTGTATTGACGACGTACAATACGACCAACATGCAGTTGTTCCCTTAAACGACGATAGCTTTGTAGACGTTTTGGGAGATCAATTCCTCTTTAGAGTGCCACCTTATCCAACCCAACACAAGAAGCAAAAAGTAGAACATACACGCGAATTATCACCTGAAATTGAAGTGGAAGAAATACCCGCTTCACCAGTTGCGCCTGTTATAGAAGAACACGTCGAAGAAGAAGAAAAAGAAGAGGAAGAGTATCTTATTGAACTTGTGCCTGAAGATGCTCTGTCTCCTCCTATTGACCCAGAGAATTTATCGCCTGAGCCTGAAACAAAGACAGATGAATTTGAAACAAAAGAAGTACTTGAAGAAAAGGACGCCAACTTTGTTGAAGACACCACAGATTATGCTGAAGTCATCATTGATGCACTTGGTAAGATGGTATAGATTTACTTGTATATCATGCTAATGTCAACTATAGTCTTTTCTCGTACTTCTTCTATGCCCGTGAGCGACATTTGCTCTCGTATCTTGAAGGCTAATCCAGCTTATGCTGAACAGCCTCGCGAGATATGGATGCAACGTATTCGCAAAGTTTTGAAGGAGAGACCGTTCTTTGGAGAAATCCAACGCAAGGGTAAGACAGCAGATGGCTCTCCTACCGAAAATCTGTACTATTACAATAGCGAACTTGATCCTGTTGAATGGCGCCGCGCTACCTATACTCAAGTAGGTCGCAGTGCTCGTAAATGTACTTTGAAAGATAAGCAATACTTTTGGAAGATTCCTCCCAAGTTGGGTCGTCATCGAAGCTCTTACATTCCTCCTTCTGCCACAGATTTGAAAAAGCAAAAACAAAAGGACACTCAAGACGAAAATGATAGACCTTAAAGCTATTTCTGTTTCCATTATTATTATTATTTACTATTATTATTGTTATTCTTTTCTCATCGTACATATCATCATCCTCACTACTTTCTTGAATAAACTCCTTTTTTTTTTATTTAAATTCTTTCTATCATGTATTAAAGCTTAGATTGAGCATTCTTTTCTACAATGCCATCTGCAATATGAAGGGCAATAGTTTCGGTAGTCACCATGGGATTAACACCCGAGGCTGTAGGGAATACAGAGGCATCGGCAACATAGAGATCCTTGACTTCCCAAGTTTCACCTGTAGGCTTAACAACAGAAGTCTTAGGAGAGATACCCATACGATTTGAACCCATTTGGTGAGCACCAAAAGTAGCACCACCTTCAAAGGGAAAACCATAACGAACTACAGTCTCCTTCCAAGCAATGAAACGCTCATTATCAATACGAGACTCTTCATCTTCTCTAAACACAAATGGCTCTACACCAAATTGACCAGTGTAAACCTCACGAGCACCAGCAGCCACAAGGATGTTGGCAGATCGCTCAATACCAGCAGCCAAAGAACGACGATCACGCTTAGAGAGGTTATAGTCTACAATGGAGTTATCTTTGTCGTCATAACGGACAACACCTTCACTGTCTTTGTCTCGGGCCAGGATCAAGAGAGGAGCAATATGGGAATAACGCATCATGGCTTCTTTATGAGAGGCAGCACCTCGCCATTGCATCACTGCAGCATAGGCACCAGGATGTAAACTAGGGACTTCAATCTTGACACCGTAGCCATCGTTATCGACGTTTTCGGCAATACAACTGACAGCTGTCATGATAGAACCTTCAAAGGGACGAACTTCCTTCTCAAAACAACCGAATACGATTGTACAAGGATGCAAGTGTAAATGACGACCAATGTTCTTGTTCTTAAGACCTGAACGCAACAAGATACCGGGTGATTGAAGGGAGCCACCAGAGACAACAACTTGCTTGGCATGAATTGTGATGGGACGGTCGTAGTTGACAAGACATTCGACACCAGTTGCCTTATTGTTTTCAGTCAAGACTCGGATGACTTTAGTGCGTTCCATGAATTTGGCACCATGCTCGGCAGCATCACGAAGCCAGCTGTTCATTGTACCGTTCTTGACACCAGCACGACAACCCATGAAACAAGTTTCACATTCATGAGACTTGCCGCCTGTGTTTTGAGGGATATCAGCGATAGGATAACCGAGAACTCTATTGAATGTGTTAGTCATTTCTTTCTTTAGAGGAAAAAAAGTATTTATAAGCCACTTTACTTGCAACCATCCACAAGGATTTGATTAGGACCATTGTGCTTGATACCTGCGGTACTTGCACCAATTCTTTCAAATACACGGTCAAGATCTTCTGTAAACTATATCAGGAGAGAGGGTCAGGTTTCATACATCGGAAAGTTCTTCCAAACAAACATACCTTGGGGGACAAGAAATAAGTTAAACCTTGCTTAGCCCATTCTTCACGAACAAAATGTTGGAGCTTTATGAAAAAAAAAAGTATTGAAATGAATAAGAAGAAACACATTAAGGTTATTACACAACATTACCTTTAAAGAAGCACTCCAATTTACTGTAGTACCACCACCAAATACACTTCCGGCCAAGTTGGAAATGGTACCTTCAAAACTAGGAGTGAAACCACCATGCTCATAAAGGTTTTCAAATGCATCGGATTCAGTAGCAATAAACTCACTTTCGTGATGATAGGCACCTTTTTCAATCACCAGGACTGATTTGCCTGACTTTGCTAATTGGCTTGCAACCACACCTATACAATTTTTTTTTAGATATAAAAACTCAGTTGAAGTTCATTATTTGTCTTACCTCCACCTGCACCACTACCAATCACAATCACATCGTACTCCATATTGTTGGTAATTTCATCTTGTGTTAACATTTGAAATCGAGGTGGGACATTTTCATATTTTTGGTTTTGATCAAATCCATCATACTTCATGGCCTTTCCGAGCTGTTTCGTGTGGTATGAATAAGTAGGCAAGCAAGCCAAGGCATGGAAAGTCTTGTAGATCATACGAAACTTGCTGATGCTTGAATTTCTCCAGCTGATCAATACCTTCTCACGCTCTTGTTGAGAGAGATTTTTGAACTCGTTAAAGTGACCTGTCAACGCAAAAGAACCTGCTTTTGAAGACAAGACGGAAAGAAGCATAATGAGTTCTTGACGCTTTTCGGGCAAGATGACTCGGTTCACAAAACCCTTGATGCTCTCAACAGATTGAAGAGAGCTACTTGAGTATTGACAGAACTCGCGAACATCTTGTTCAGAATGTGTGTCCTTGAGTTTTTCAACCAGTGCATCTTCTTCTTCTTTACTCAAAGGAGCAATATAAGTATCTAAAAGGGCATGAAGTGTCTCTAATTGTAGTTCTGTCAGTTCAAAGTCAGGACAGATACGATAACGGAAAGGTTCCAAAGACATATCAAGAGGTATATATTTATGTTATTAAAAAAAAAGGAGAGAGGTATAAAGAGGTAGTGCTACTCAATAAAAAAAAAAGAAAGAAACAGATGCTCTTTTATACAAGTTGTCAAACTAATTGGCGGTCACATGGAACACTAATTTTCGTTGATCCGTCTACTTACTTAACATTTATGCAATCCAATCTTGGATTTAAACTTTTATTTGCGCAGTCTAGTTCATAAAAGCGCTTTACAAAAATGGAAGCAATCATCAAGGTATCGATTTAGGTTTTTGTTCCTGAAGTGAAAACGATTGCCTTTTTATTTTATATGAGTCTTCTGTAATTTAAGCTTTTTTGTTCTATTTTATTTTCGATGTGCATATGCATACATATTCGCATGCAATTGTTCCTTCTAGAATTAGATTTTAAGATAATCAATTTTCTCGCTATTCATCCTTTTTTCCCTTTTTGTGTGACGAGAGAATTCAATGTAAAACCTCTTTAGGGTTGTACACCGAAGGAGAAGTCATCCAACCCAAAAATCATGCGGGTTTTGTATTTATAATACAATATATACATCTACAAAGTCTAAGCGTGGAAAAAACAAGTCCCGCTCGTGAATTCTAGGCTTGTACAATCATTCAAAAAAAAATTAAGAGAGAATTCCTTATATGAATGCAACCTTGAAAAGCAATCAAATCTGTTTGACATGTGTACTATCACAAGTATTGATTTTTTTTCGTTTACAATCTGTCTTACTTTAACTGCTTGTCTCTTTTTTTTTCCCCTTTTTGAATACCGCCAAACTTGGAGAGATAGAGTAGATGATATAGTAGTCGTTTGATTCAAGGGTACGTAAATCAAAAAGTATGTCTAATAGAAAGTAGAATTTCTTAGAAGGAGGGGGGGGGGGACTGATGAGTGATTTGAAAAGCTTAAGACCCAGTCAATGTCAATACAAATTTCTTGAAGAATTCCACTATACAGTCTATCTATGAATGTTTATTAGGTATAATTCGCGATCAGGTAGTGATAGAAAGCAGAGAATAATCTGGCTTGTTTCATCTGAATTTATCACCAAACTAAACAACGATTTTCTTTTTTGAAACAGCAAAGTCTCATGAGCGGAATTAGGGCCCTGAAAAACAAAGGGCAGTACAACACTTTTAGAAATCTCACTTGTAATCAGCTCAAATATTGTAACTATCATCCATGCTCTCTCCCTCCCTCCAACTTCTCAGGCTCAACAACTAAAAGCGAAAAAGAATGATCGTACCCTACTGTTCAAAATATCCATTGAATTTCGGTACCACTGTATTTTAAGATCTGATTATTTATGTAGATCTTATAAAAGTCAACAAGTCAGCTTGAGTTTGATATAGATTTGGCTTTATCGAAAGGATCCGTATACTTACTGGTGTACAGCAAGTATATATATTTGTTTGCTAAGTGTGTCTACCGGATAAGAGAAAGAAAGAGAAAAAGTCTTTGATAACTATACCTAATTGATTTGCGCAGTGTGGAACCACGTTTGCAGAATCTTTGCACATGTCCCGGATCAATTGATGTACAACCGACTGTGTGTACATCTCTAGGTAAATAATGCTTACGGACGTTGAAATACCTTTTTACATTTTTTTTTTACCTAGATTTTGGAAATTCCAAATTTAAGAGTGGACAAATAAGAAAAAAGCAATGGAATACTAAATCAAATGAGACAATGATTTTTTGAAGGAGCAACAAATCTGAATGAAGTGTGCGATATTGACCATAATGATGCACTTCCTTCTAAATGGTACCCTGAAGGGCTTAATGATTTTAGAGCAAGCAACTTTACATCTTATTTTATCCTTCATTGTAACTGTTTCTCCTCATCTTCTCTCTTTGGTACTGATCTAATTTCAGTTCAATCATATTGTTGAATCGTCCGAATTCAAAGTTAATAGATTGTATACTTTAGCATATAAATCCTACCCTGCCTTTGGAAAGAATTGCCTAAGAGAATTGTTGATAACTTTGTTTCATTTATTATTCATTTCTAATGGAATTTGTTGCTGATCATTGAACAGTTGGTTTGGCAGATGTCTGGATTTGCAAAGAAAAGGAATTTCACATTTGTTTCTAGCCTGCACTCTATCTCTTTTCTTTTTTTCAACAGAGATTCTCTAGCAGCAAAAATTTATTACAGATTTCATTAACAGAATTCTATCATTTCACTTCTACCAACTGACTTCCCCTCCTCCCCCTCTTTTTTTTTTTTTCTTGACTGGATTGTCTTGCTAAAATGGAAAAGGTACACTTCTACTCGATATACTCATCACTCTTTCTTCCTTAGCTGCGAACGACAACAAAGCATCATTTGTGTTTATTCCCTAATATTGCTGTCCATTGACTGAAATGCAACTTTTGCTACTAACATTGGCATAAATCAAGAAGCGTTGGGTACTGCATTTGAAACAGTTAGAAAGCCCCGCTTTTATCTCCCGATAGTCTAGCTGACTCTTTTTTTTTAATCTACTGACAGCATTCTCTCTCTTTCTTTTTCTTGTTTATTCATAAACTATATCTTTATGTCCAGTGCAAACACAAAATCCAGAAGAATTGCCGTCCTTGGCTCTCGTGCTGTTGGTATGGGAAACATCTCGAGACTGTTGGCTTTTCTTTTAACTCATGAGCTTTGTTAGGCAAATCGTCACTTGTCATTCAGTTTTGTGAAAACCATTTTGTAGACAGCTATTACCCTACTATCGAAAACACCTTTACAAAGACTATCAAATATAGAGGCAATGGTAATGATATTCTAGGCAAAACAGAAACGGAATCTTAAACAGCATTGTAGAATATAGTGTAGAAATCATGGATACAGCAGGTCAAGACGAATACTCGATTCTTTCCTCACACCATGCTACCAGTATGAATGGATACGTTTTGGTCTATTCGATCGCTTCTAGATCTAGTTTTGATATGATCAAGATCATCCGAGATAAGATCCTTGATTTCACCGGATTAGAAAGTGTTCCGTGTGTGATTGTTGGCAACAAGTCAGATCTAAACATTCAAAGACAAGTCACTGTGGAAGAAGGAAAAGAGTTGGCTCAGCAGTGGAACTGCCCAACTATTGAAACTTCAGCTAAGCATGATGAAAATGTTTGTAAGTAAAAACAGCGCTAAAGTAGACTATATGTACTGACATGTTGTTTTATAGCCAAAATTTTTGATTTACTTATTGCTCAGATTGAGAATGCGAATAAACCACCTACTGAAGAGAAAGGTGGTTGTGTTATCTCATAAAAATAAAATAAGGATTTTTTTTATTTTTTTTCTTTTTATTTTTCTTGCATATTTCAATACTGTTTGAACAATGGCAACAAACAGTCCTAAAGATAGACTTTTGCTTATATTTGTACATGGCTTTAAAGGCACAGATACTAGTTTTAAAGTAACTCTATCATACTGCTTTGCATATGGCTATCGTTTCTCATAGACTCCTATCTTGTTTATTAGGATTTTCCTAATAGGCTTCAAGCTGATCTTGCTAGTACTGTAAGAGCAGATGTCAAGTCCATCATATACCCTTCCTACAAGACTGCCGGGTAAATCAAAGAAAAGAACTCGGTCTGCCTAAAATGAATAACCCATATTAAGCCCTATATAGAGAATTAAAAGTAGCTGTAGATAACTTTTCAAATTGGCTTTGTGAACAAGTTGCTCAGATCCGTAAAGAACAAGGGATGAGTCAAGGCAACATCATGATTGCCTTGTTGGGTCATTCGATGGGTGGTATTGTCTGTAAGTAAACGAAAGCCTAGTCATTGGTTGCATGTGTTTTCTAAAAAAATAGAAAAAAAAAAAGCGGCAGAAACGATTTTAAAGTTTCATGCAAATGAAAATGAATGCCAGGAGAAATTAATGAGAGCAAAAATTATTGGCATGCTGGCCTTTGATACACCATTTTATTCCATCAATCATAACTTTGTCACCAGTAAAGGCATAGATCAGGCGAGAGGCATCAATGACTTTTGGAATGCAGGAGCCGTAGGTGCTTCTGCTGCTACCGCCTCAAAAGCAATCAAAAAATGGGGTTTCGCGGCTGGTTTGGTTGGTGCTGTTGCAGTAGGTACTGTGGCTTATCTTGCAAGAGACCAAATTCAAGAGACAATTGCGGATGCGTACAACAAGCTCACATTTGTGAGTGATTTGGCAGACATGCAAGGTTGTGATCAAAGGCAAGTTTTGAGCATGTAGAGAGAAAATAAGAAAGAGATTAATAAGAGATTTTGATAGGGTAAGAAGATTGCTTGAAATCCCAGATTTGTTCTTCAAGTGCTTTTATGTTCAACTGTATCAGAAAGGTCAACATGGGAGCCCTAGAACGTTCATCAAATTGCCTCCAGAAGATGTGTCGTATCTATTTGTGCCTGTGTTATCTCCTGCTGATAATGAGATTGATGCTCATACAAGCATGTTTAATCCCATCAAATCAGATCGTTATTATGAACTAGCAAGTGATTCTACGTCATTGATTAGTGAAATGGTAGCTAGATGTCAACGTTACCATTGATCAAAATGCCCTCTATAATCCTTGAGGCAAACTTTTTTTGTGTATTAGTATAAACATAAACAAAGCATTGCTTTTTCTTTAAAAGATACAAAGTAGAATTAGTTTGTACAGATTAAGTGTGTTCTTTTATTATATAAGTAAAATAATGATTAAATAAATTAGAGGTCCAAGCCTTCCTTGGTGGATTGGTAGGTAGTGGTAACCTTCTTGACCAAACCTTGAGCAGTGGACAAGTAAGAAGTGGGGGTAATGTGAAGAAGAGTGGTGGTCAAGCTTTCAGTCTTGGTGATGATACCACCAACAACAGAGGATTGAACGGAACCGAGGAGACTGCCCAAGAGGTCATCCTTCTTTTCGAGAACACCACCGATAAGAGTAGTAGCCTTGTTGACGGTAGGCTTGACAACCTTGAGAACAGCAGCAGCTTCAACGTCAGTGACAACATCAGTGATCTTACCACAAGTAGCATCAGCTTGAGCGAGACCAGTGTTAATGTTACCGAGGTTAACGTTAACGTCAACAATGTTGAGGAGGTTGACCTAACAATTAAAAAAGAAAAAGAACGTTAAACCATGTTTAGTCATCCAGACATACACATGTAAACTTACATTGAGGTCAACAAGGTCAAGAACCTTTTCAATGTTGGCAATAGCAGAAACGCATTCAAGTACAGGACCAGTGATTTCAGAAGTAGGGATGATAGCAGCGTTAGCTAATAAAAGAAAGCATAAGTCATTTGGTCCAAGATCAATTTCGGGGTTTTTTTATAAAAAAGAGAGAGAGAAATCTTACCAGTGAGGGCAAGGGCAGCAGCAGCGAAGATAGCAGAGAAAGTACGCATTTTAAATGAAAGGCAAGGGATTAGATGATGATGAGAAAAAATAGGAATCTGTCAAAATCCTTCTGTATTTATATACAAATGAATGGATTCTTTAAGGTTGCACATGTGCCCTTTTTTGGTAAAGAAAAATGACAGTTTAAGATTTTCATTTGTATATATAATATATACAGTTTGTAGTAAAAAAAAAATATATTAACAATAGACAATTTGAAGCTCATTAAATTGTATTGTAAATTTATCAAAGAACATAGAATGTCTTGCTATGTGTGATGGCTTTACTATTATTTTATCTAGAGAGGGATACGTGTATAACTTATCTACTGCATGATTAGCTCATTTGGAGGATCCGATCTATAGCCTAAGTGGATAGATACATATCTCTTTTTTAGTTTTAAAAGTACACAAGCACATGTTATTGAATTACAAGCCCTTTCCTGATAAAGTTTACTTTACAAAATTTTATCATTTTTTTTCTTCCTAGTGATAAATTAGCTTCAATGTATATTGGTAAATTGATTATTTTCTCGTAACCTGTTCTTCACTGTTTGACAACCCCTTGAAAACAAGAAAAAAAAACCAAGACTGACTTCTCAACCAAAAACCTATTTGTTCAAAAGCTGTTGCATATTTTAATTATCGGATTTCTCCAGAAAATTAATATCAAATGATTAACTTTTTGACACTCTGTTTCTTTTTTACTATTTGAACGACGCGTCTTGATAACCAATAAAATTCTCAGACAATAAAACTTTGTGTAAGATTGCGAAACAACTAAATTGCCTTAGATCAAGGTACAACTTTTTTCAGCTTGTCTATAAGGTTTTTTTTTATAATTAATATGTTTGATTTGAGACTCCTGATTAGTTTTATTACTGCATAAGAAGTTTGATAGACATTTGTCTCGGAGCCCATAAGTTTTTCAAAATGCAATACAAGGAAATTTTCATGCATTGAACACAACCAGATAACGGTTAGCTTCTTTATCTAACTTCTTTTAGCATCCAATTCAACACGTTTTTCTTTTTCTTTTTTCGCTTCCTTTATCTATCCCCCCAAACTGGCTAAGCACGTCATTTGATATTTAATATTTCGCGAATTCAATGAAATTGTCGAATCAAGCACACATACTAGAGAGTTGTACGAAAATTTCTGCGGATATTAAACAATGCATCTTTATATTCAGGGAGTCAGATAGATCTGTGTCAAGCAACACGCTCATCATGCTTTTCATTTTTGTCAGTGGTTGAGTCATGATTCACCCAAAGCGTTTTAATCAATACATACTCTGTTCGATTGGGATGGCTTTATGAAGCTGAGAGAGCGCATTTGGTCATGAAAGGAAAACTCAATACATCGGGTGTTCAATCTCTCCTTAGGAGGTTTCAACTGTTGCCTATGTCTGCCGCTAAATTGATTTGCACCACTGAAGTCGCGGTAACTGAGAAGCGAAATCCTGAGAATATCAATGATAGGTGTTGCGAACTTTGCAGTGCCATCATTATCCCAGAGTGTTTGTGACCATGTAAGCTTAGCTGGTCAAACTATCGTTGTTACAGCAAGCTTGATTAAATTCAACTTCAACAATAGTCAAACTTGTTCTGTGATCATGCACACTCAGATTTAATTGTACTTTTTATTTTTCTTAGATTAGGTTATTTACCCTTACTATGCGGCACTTACTTTATGAGTTCTTCTGCACGTTGTTTGTTATAAACTGAACATTATGTCATTAGGAATGATGCGCTTCAGTTCATTTGCTTGAGGTTGTTGTAATTTTATCGTTTATCGGGTGAGTCCGAGATCAATTTTGCAACACTTTGGATGATGGAGATGTTTGATAAAATAAAAAAGAAATATACATAGTACCATCACAAAGATGAAATTCCATGATAAAGTAAGAGTTAAGCAACAAGGTCATAGAATATTAGAGAAAAAGTCTTTAGTCTCAAAGGTCCACCCTATTCATGATGACAAAGTTCCGTACTATTGTGAATACAGGAGGACAGGATTTCTCTCTCTCTCTCTCTCTCAAAGTATGTGTGTAACAACAGTTTGTATTTTTCTTTTTGTAGCCATGATGTTGTAGCTTGGGTTTAAAAATTAAGATGATTGCAGATCATTATTTTTAATGAATACGATTATTGACAAATTTGGTTGAATTACTTTGATGAAACCAGTTGTTGTGTATTCTAAATGAATGTGCTAATGCCAACTCTTAAAACTATGTATATATTTTGTCCAGCTTGTAAATTATAAAAAGAGACTGTAGACTACAAGACGTGACCTTTTCTTGATTTGCTTTATTTTAGGACGATGTCATGTATGATAGATGAAATCTTAGCTTAATGACAGGTCTAGCAGTTTTATAAATTACTTTGATGTCTATGCCTCTTACCAAATTTGCAGGTAAGTGCTAGCTTCAGATTGTACCTTCAACCAAATTTCTTGTATCATGGTCAAGCGTTTCATGACACTCAAGATTGATATCATCAGCTAATGACAACAATAAGCAATTCACTTGAAGAAGCATTGAAGATTCTATTGTAGGCAAAAAAAAAGCATTTTAGCTGAGTCCATATGCTTGGCAAGTGTTATGGTAGTCTCAAGAGGCTCTATACTTTATTTATTCCCAAGAATATTTCTATTCCTTGTTATATTAAAGGCCAGTCGATGATATTGTTCATAATAAGAGACAATCGTATTTCTTCTTCGTCTAGAACCAGTAATGCAGATGATGAAAGAAATAAGCTACTCCGCCCATAGTGAGGCTTTTGACAGGCTAGATTGATAAAAGTAACGGCAAAGAGAATTATCTAATAAAACCAGATAAAAAGGCTCTATGCATAATCATTGCTGAAGGTAGTGGCAACAAGAGCTTTTGGAAAAGACTTTCATTATGATGTGAGAAGTCTAGTTGATCAATCATGTGACTAACTTGAATGAGGATACCATACGAATCAAAAAGCCATATCATTACAAAGGAGCCATTTCAATAAGAATTTCACTATAAAAAGAGAGGCAATTTTGCCAAAAGCTCTCTTTGTATACGGTCTTTACAATATTTGTATTTCTAGCTATAACTTGATGAGAACATAAAGTAGAGGTTTTATTTGTGTCACTTTTAACCGCTCTTTCAGTAAGGAAGGTGCAATAGTCAAAACATCATGATACAAAAGCCCTTATTTTCTGCTACTGAATCGATACTTTAAAAAAAAGAAGCTTGAAGCATTCAACTGGGCCCTCTTCTTTGGAAAGCAAAGAAACAAATTTTAATTGCAATGCATCTCTGATTGTTAAACAATTAGATATAGAATACGTTACTCGAGTAAGGACAGAAATATCAATGACTTTATTGACAAAGCACCCAAAGTACTTTTTGGTCTTTTTATAAACGATTTTGGAAACTATCTTTAGGTAATATTTCACATAGCGTGCAAATAATTCATGTATATCTATCATAGAGATCTCCACTTAAAAACATGCTATTATAGAACTTCATAGGCGACCTCCCACCGACCCTCTCGCCTCCCTTCAATCCCTCCCTTTTATAGCTCCCTCTCATTTGATTGGCCCTTGACTTGCTGCAGATAAGGAAATCGTTTTTTTTTTAGTGTACTTTTGCAAGATTGTTAGTCTTAAAAGTATGCTTACAATGTCTCAATTTGAAGTAAACTAACAGTTATATTTTTTCAGCGGCCTCTTAAAAATAAGTTGCTTTGGTCAATACACGCAGCCAACGTCATCTACCTATTTATTTTTTTGTGTGTATACGTGCTTCCCTTTTTTTTCTCACTTTAATCGCAAATCACAATGGCTGGTGAGAACTACATTGGATCAAAGATTTCAGTGAGTTTCTTTATACAGAAAAAACCCAATCCTTCCTCTATAGATTATAAGCTCAAACTTACACACATGTTAAACTTTAGCTCATCAGTTTGAGTGATATCCGTTATGTTGGTATTCTCCACAGCATCAACGCACAAGATTCTACCGTTGGCTTAAAGCAAGGTAAAACTCGGAACAAATAAAACAAAAAAGGCGATTCAATAAGTCTGATCGTTGTTGTGATTAGTTCGTTCTTTTGGTACTGAAGGCCGTCGTGGCAAACCTGAAGAAGAGATCCTTCCTTCTGACAACGTGTTTGATTATGTCGTGTTCCGAGGCTCCGATATTAAGGACTTGCAAGTCTTTGAAGCACCTCCTAAACCCACTCCTCCTCCACCACCACCTAGTATGCCACAAGATCCCGCTATCATGGTATGTGCGCGAAACGCAGTTTGTTGCTTTGTACTGACTCATACTTGCTTTAGAGTATGAATGCTTATCCTCCTCCTCCAATGAACCATCCATACATGAACAGCAACATGTATATGCAGCCTCCTGTTCAACAGCCAAAGCAACCACAACCATTGAACCATCCTCCTGTTACTTCTCAGACACCCACTCCTACTGCCCCTATGAGCAATAATAACAGCAACAATAACAACAGTAGTAGTTATTGGCAGCCTTCACCTGGGTCTACTTTTGCTGCTGAAAGAGACTTGGATCAAGCTCGACTTGAGAAGGAAACATTAAATGAATTAAAAGCAGAGCTTGAGGAAAGCAGTACTTTGCAACCTTCTATCAACGAAGCTGCCATTGAGCAATTGGCCAAGAAAGTAAGTGAGTTGAACCCCAACGAAGACACAGTCATCAGCAGTAAGCCCATGGATGACCAACAACAATCCCGTCGTCGCTATGACAATCATCACCAAAATAACAATTATCGCAATCATCGTGGTGGTCGCTTTAACCATCCCAACCACCATAAAGCTAAGCATGATCTTGCTATTCCTTCCTCCGAATTTGATTTTGAAGCTTCTAATGCCAAGTTTGATAAAAGCGAAATTGTAAAGAAGGATGACGGAGAACATGAGCATGAAGAGATTGAGATTCCTAAGCCTGATGAGTTTTACAACAAGGTAAGCAAATCTAGAAATTTTGTTGGACAATAAGCTCAAGTGTGTGTATAGACTTCAAGCTTCTTTGATAACATTTCTTGCGAATCCAAAGAACGCATCGAGCAACAACAAGAACAACAACAAGAACAACATCACCAAGGGTAAGATGAAGTTTTGAACGATGGCTCATACAAAGAATCTAATACATGATAAATTAGCGATACTCGTCGAAGTCGCTTCCATGAAGAGCGTAAGTTGAATATGGAAACATTTGGTCAAGCTACTGTTGAACAGACAAAATACCGCAACAACTATAACAGAGGTCGTGGTTATCGTGGCAATCGTGGTGGTGGTGGTAATTATTACCGTAATAACAACCGCAACAATTATAACAACAACAGTAATTACAACAACAACAACAACAACAACAACAACAACAACAACAACAACAATTACAATAACAACAATTTTAGACAAAACAAGGTAAAGTAACAAAAGAAATCTTATACCATTAAGACTTATAAATCTTTATGTAGTCTCAGAACCAACAAGAAACCATCTAAAATGATGTTTCCATCCATATATCGCCTGTTAACTGCTTTTCTCTTGTTACTTTAATATAGTGTGTGTGTATTTTTTCTTTCTTTCTTTTAATGTCATTGAAATAGACGTGTCTTTAAGCTAAATAGAATTTTTGTCATTTTTCATATGCAAATGAGTAACTGCTTCTTTACCATTTACTCGGCCATCCAGCCCTTTCAAATAATGACAGGGCAGGAACTCTGGTGTGATATTTAATGAGAGAGCAAGTCTCCCATTTCAGTAAACACTGCTTGGATTCAAAAAGTTTAGAGATAGAATCATTGTATACACATTTTTTGGAAATCGATTATGCTGAAAAAGAACAAAAATTGTACGTTTGAAAAACAGGCATTGCACACTACAGTTGCACAGTCTTAAGAAGCAGCCATACTTGGAGCTCTGATACAACATCCACAAAGGTCTTTCAAATAGCCCCCATATCAGTAAAGCTGCTTATGAATGCATTGTCAGTATCTTCTTTATATTGATTTTATACTTTAGTTTTCTAGACCAAGTCATGCAAGACATTGTTATTTACTTGTGTACTAATTGTATGATTGACATGTATATATGAGAGAGACTTACTCTGTTGACCCTGTTCTCCGATCTAGTTGCCATTGGTATGATTGAACAATAGTTTCTGTTCTGAGCTCAACAATCACCTCTATATGCATTCAATGCCTTTCTGTAAATTTGAATTGATTTTCTTTTTAGCTACTACTATTAATACTACTAATCCTAGTTACGCTATACGTACTTGCACAAATGTACATCATGGAGCTGACCATGGGCGTTAACGGATCCAAATGATGGAAAAGTGGCTGACATCAACAAAACACTGACTTTTTTCATCAAATAAGCTGTTTGATGTAAAAATCATTCAGGTAAGCTTTGTGTACCAATGTACAATATTCATTACTAATTTTTTCTTTTTCTATCTCTCTTGTGTACTCTATCTTAGTATTCAATACAAGTCACTCTATTCAAGACAGATTTCATCCTACAACTTATTGCTATTTCCGAATCAATATAGTCTAGTAACCCAATTGATTTGTTTTTGTATTCATAAACACTTTGATTTTTTATTTCTGCATGATTCAATTTTTGAACAAAGTGCAGCTTCCTCAAAATTTGACTGAATCTAAGGAGAAAAAAAGAAGTCTATCAAAAACGTTTGAAGAAGCAACCACATAGACTTGTTGCTTAAAGAGATCCCATGTGAATTCAGTCTTGTCTGTCATCCCGCCTTGTACCGTTTGACGGTAGCTTAAATTCTTGTAACGGAAAAGTATAAATATATTTCTTTCCTTTCATTGGTTAATCAAGACCATAAAAGCAACTATGTTTCTGTCAGATCTACTTTTTTTTTTTCTTTTTCTTCTTCTTTTTCTTTTTCTTTTTTTTTGCTTGTAAACTTGACCTGTTTCTAAAGCTTTTTTTTTGTTTTTCTAAATCTAAGAAATAACAAAATAAAAATGAACACTATGGAAAAACACTCTCATCAGTTTGATCCATCTAGAAAAGATTTAGCTGAATCATTTTCGGATGACTCAACTGATCTTTCCACCAGTCATAATTTTTTTTCGAAATACACCTTGTTGAATTATTTCCCCAAGTACAAATTAAAGACATCTGGTAAGCTTTTGAAGGCAACAGAAAAAGAAAGGAGCAGAAGGTACTGACTGAAATAAAATAGGCCCCATCTTTATTGATGAAAGACCACCTCTCTTTCAGTGCATTTTGATGGGCATTCAACATGTTCTAGCCATGTTTGGCTCTACTGTACTGGGTAAGGATTACATGCATTAACCGAATAACCGAATGCTCATTCTTTAAGTTAGCTCCATTGATGATGGGATTTGACACTAACAGTAAGCTTGATTGAGGCTAGGTCTTTGTCACAGTTTCTTATTTATTTATTTTTTACATCTTTAGCCGCCTTATTCTTTTCGGGTATTGGTACTATCATTTTCTATATTTGTACTGGTGGAAGAGGTAAAACAAACCAAAAAAAAATTATGACACAAGATAGTACATTGGTTCTCATATCTTCCTTGATAAGTACCCTCTTACGTCGGATCTTCATTTGGTTTCATTGGTGTTGTTGCATCTGCAACTGGTTATACATACGCACCTGGCGTTGGTAAGAATCCGAATACAGATGTTGCTGCTGGCGGTATCATCATTTGTGCTGTTGTTTACTTGGCTATTGGTATTGTTGTGCATTTTGCTGGCCACCGCTGGATTGAATATGTAATGCCTCCAGGTAAAAAAACAAACCAACATCTCAATCTTCGGAACGGTGGTTAAATTTTTATTTTATTTTTGAAAGTTGTAACGGGTACTGTTGTTATGACCATTGGTATCCATCTCTCTACTTCGGCTTTCCAGAGTGCTACAGGAACCTCATTGGATGGTTGGATGGCCTTTACAACTGTCATGCTGATCTCTCTTGTTAGCGTTTATGCACCCGGCATGTTGAAACGTATTCCTATTCTTATAGGTATGGTCATTGGCTATCTTATCTATTTTGGTGTCTCGTGGTCTGGTCACGGTCCTGCTATTGATTATACTGAAGTCTATGAAGCTGCTTGGTTTGCGGCACCCTCTTTTGTGAAGCCTCGATTTGAAGGTCAGGCTATCAGTATCATTGTGCCTGTCTGTGTTGTCTTGTTAGCCGAAAACCTGGGTCACATCAAAGCAGTTGGTGCCATGGCTGAAAAGCCCTTAGACAAGTATCTGGCACGAGCTATCATTGGCGATGCCATGGCTACCATTGTCTCTGCCTCTGGTGGCGGACCTGGTACGACTACTTATTCTGAAAACATCGGTGTGATGGTAAGAAGAAGAAGTAAAGAAAACATTGTGATTGTTTACTTAACACAACAATTTAGGCTGTCACCCAAATCTTTTCTACCTTGATTTTCTTAGTCGCTGCCGTTATTGCTATATTGCTTGGCTTTATTCAAAAGTTTGGTGCTGCTATTCATACAATTCCTGAAGGTGTCTTTGGCGGTCTTTCCATCATCTTGTTTGGCTTGATCACTGTATCTGGTGCTAGAATCTGGGTAGAGAATGAAGTTGATTTTAAAGATTCCAGGAACATGCTGGTTGCTGGTGTACCTGTCATCATTGGTGCTGCTATGCAAACCACTTTGAAATGGGGCAATTTCCAATTAGATGGTATTGGGCTTCCCACTTATGCTGCCATCCTTTTATACCAAATCTTGCGTGGTTGGGATGGCATGAGAGATTTGTTTCACCGTAAAAAGTCTGCCAAAGACCAAATCCATCAAGAACACGACTCTTCTGTATAAAATGTAAATAATATTTCTGTTTTTTCTTTTTTTTTCTCTTAATTATCTTACCTAATAGTCTTCTATACAATAAAAAATACGTCTATATTATAATTTCAAATGATGAGAACTCTAAATAATTAACTTCTTGTTCAGAAGCTAATATCATCACAAGTAAAAAACCAATAAAACAACTGGACATTTAGTTTTTTTTTCTAATAAAAGTTGATTTAGTTCTCTCTTTTGAATGTTTCATTTCTTGCGAGTTACTTTGAATCCTTCAATAACTGCCCTAAGTCTAAACATAAAGAGGTCATTTGACAAAAAGGTCTACATGCACTACAATTCCTACAAAAAAGGAAAAAGATATCGTCGCCTGCAGGATTTGAACCTGCGCAGGCAGAGCCTATATGATTTCTAGTCATACTCCTTAACCACTCGGACAAAGCGACTTCTTGTTTGTTAAACCATTTAGTAATACATATTCGCTTTAAATATGTCCGGGCCGGAAAATCCCCGAATTGCACCGGATTTTTTAGAACTCTGTAGCTGTATAGTAAAAATTGATCTCTTAGATGGTTCAAATGGGAACGCTAATCATCTAAGATCCCTTGGAGAATATAGGATAGTTCTGTTTACTGGAGTATTCAGCTTTTTAGCATAGTTGTCCAAAATAAATCATGCTGTAGGCAAAGCGATATCTGTTTATTTAGGTGTCATTCCTATTCTGGTTTAAAACAGATCATCAATGTAAGCTGTTTTAGCATGCTTGTGAGCTTTCATTCAACGCAGCTCATAATTCATAGGATTAGAAGAAAAAGTGTAGTTATACATAAATTCAAATTCTAGCAACAAATTCTACAAGATCAAGTAAACGAAGACGGTGTTGCAATTGTACAACATAATGCATTGATTTACTACAAAATGTATAATGATTCATAGAAAAAGCCATAGGTAATAGTTGCAATGATTACCGATGAGACTTTTCTTCTCCCACTTTCTAGACTAAACAAAACACTACAAACAATTTAAAGCATTGTCTTTATCTCTTTGCACAAAACATCTCTGAAGTCAAGAGAATTAAACAAGATTAAGAAAGGGTTTTGCTTAGTGCAAGGACGGAATGGCAATATATATTTTGTATGTTGACACTGAATAGGGTCTGTATCTGATGTAGCTGTAGATCGAGTACTATGCGATGTACAAATCACTACATTCTTTCTATCTCTATCAGTATCATCACACATCAAATTATCATATAAGCAAAGTATTAATCAATTCTATGTCTTTCTGAGCAAGATAGAAAAATTGCAATGTAAAAGGGGTGCAGGGCAAGCACCCAGTTAAGCGATTCAAGTTTCATGATTTGGTGCAATCAATACAAGAAAAAAAAAGTTCAATAAAAGGATAGCCTTCATTTAAGCTGATTGATTTTCGTAATTTTGAATAATATCATGAAATCAATCCATGTACACGGTCAATAAATTTATAAATTACCAAAGATTTTGACTTTTGAACCTTTTCCACGAATGATAAGCAATGTAAACTTGATGTTAGAGATGTCATGATTGGGGATATCTTACTCTTCAGCTACCATCTTCCGAACAGAAGGAAAGTTGCAAGTGTATGCATAGCTTGTGGTTCTTTGAAGACACAAAGTCAATAGAGGTAGCAAACCTTAGGATCAATTACCATGTAGTTTGACAGCTCAAACTTGAGCTACTCTAGCGATGTATATTGATAGAAGTCTCTTGCAGAATTTCGTCAGACTTAGAGCCGTACTCAAACAACTTTATTCCCAAAAAACATTTAGATATTTCTGAGCAAAGCATGATAGATATAAGAAACTGTATTTTCCTCAAAACAAATGTTATTTTGATTGTCCTTCGAGCTTTCAAAAGCCCTTATACCAGCTTATATAGCCTTGTAAATAGCTAGACCAAACGAACATGTTGCTTTGGCTTCTTTGTTTCAAACGAGAACAGATACATATTGCTAACTCAGGTTTAGACTTTAGCAAACACATCCCTAAAAGCATGTAATTTAAAAACAAGGAGAACATTTCCCTGGTTTTGTTGCATAAGAAACCATACTTTTAAAAGACTGGTAGAAAAAGCATGATGCGGTAGCACATCCCGATAGCCAAACCCGGCAAACTAACCAAACAGCACAGAAGTGATGAGGAAATGTAACTTTCTGCAACACTACCCGCTTATTCAAGTGACACAAACTCATCTTGCTAGATATTTAGAAGTCCACCTTGATTTTTTGTTTCTTCTTTTTCTCATCATCTTTACTTGTCATCACAATGGCTGTCATATCCACTTTGGTGAACGCCCTTCCTTCTACTGGCACTTTGGCTGTTTACTCTATTCTTATCTTGTGTGTTTATGTCATTGTAAACATTTTGAATCAACTTGTAAGTTTTTTAGGAAATTTTTTTTCTTTATGCCTGTCATACTGATGCAAACAAATCGTTAGTTCGGTCCTAAGGATCCTAAGGCACCACCTGAAGTATTCTCTTGGATCCCCTTCATGGGCAATGCTGTTGAGTTCGGTGTGTAAGTATTAATCAAGTTTTGGATAATTGTTCAGGCTAATGAAAGAGCGCGTTAAAGGAACCCTATCAAGTTTTTGAAGGATTGTCAAAAAAAGTATGGTGATGTATTCACTTTCTACATGGTTGGAAGAAAAGTAACTGTGTTCTTGGGTGCCGAAGGTAACCAGTTTGTCTTCAACTCAAAGCAGAACCTATCTTCTGCTGCTGAGGCCTACAACCATATGACAAAATATGTTTTTGGTCCCGAAGTTGTTTACGATGCTCCTCACAGTGTCTTTTTGGAACAAAAGAGGTAAGTCCTGTTTGATTAGATTCTGTCTTTTGTTTTTGTAAAATTGAGACAAAAAGAAGAAGAAAAATATGATGAGAAAACTTATGTACAACTGCTATAGGTTTATTAAGGCTGGCTTGAATTCAGAATGTTTCCGTCAACACGTCCCTATGATTGTTGAAGAGGTCACCGAATTTTTCAAGGACTATCAAAAGCCCTCAGGCAAGTTCGATGCCTATCACACATTCGGTTCTTTGATCATCTGTACTGCTTCTCGTTGTTTGATGGGTAAGGAAATCCGCGCTAACCTCGATGGCAACGTAGCCAAGCTTTACTATGATTTGGACCAAGGGTTCCAACCTATCAACTTCATCTTTCCCAACTTGCCTTTGCCTTCTTACCGTAAGCGTGATGAAGCTTGTAAGAAGATGGCCGATCTTTATTCCAGTATTATCCAACGCAGAAAGGCTGACGGTGATAACGTACATACAAGCTATCATCATATTATATGTGCGTGTATATCTCATACCTTTTTTTTTTTTACTTAGTCCAACGCCGATTTGCTTCAAGCCTTAATGGATGCTAACTACAAGGATGGTTCACCTGTTCCTGACAAGCATATTGCTGGTATGATGATTGCTGTCCTTTTCGGTGGTCAGCATACTTCTGCCACAACAACCGCTTGGACTATGCTCGAATTAGCTGCTCGCCCAGACCTTGTTCGTGCTTTGCGTGAAGAACAAATTGCCAAGTTAGGATCCTTAAAAGCTGAGTTGACTTTTGAGAATCTCAAAGAATTGACATTGCTAGAAAACTGTGTCAAGGAAACTCTTCGTCTTCACCCACCTATCTTCCAAATGATGAGAAAAGTAGTTGCTGACAAGATCGTTTACGAAAAGACTGGCCATGAGATCCCTAAGGGTACCTTCTTATGTGCTGCTCCTGGTGTGACACAAACAGATGAAACTTATTTCAACGAGCCTCTTAAATACAACCCCATGCGTTGGACTGACTTGGATGACCCTGTTCATCAAATGGAAGCTGGTGATGATGCTAATGTCGACTATGGTTTCGGTGCCGTAGGTATCTCTTCAAAGAACCCTTTCTTGCCTTTTGGTGCTGGTCGTCATCGTTGTATTGGTGAGCAATTTGGTTATCTTCAGATCAAGACCATTATTGCTACTTTGCTTCGTCTCTATGACTTTGAGCTAGATGGTAAGCAGGTTCCTAAATCTGACTACACTTCCATGGTAGTTGTACCTGAGAAGCCTGCTTATCTCAAGTATACTTGGAGAGAATAATATTAGATCTATTGCAATTCCCATTCATTTTTTAAAAAATTTACTAGTTTAATCATTTAATAATAAAACATCTATTTATTTGCGTTCCTAACCCCTCTCTCTCTTTGAAAACAAAAAGCCATGATATGTCATGCTGCTTGTTACTAGATCAAAGAAATATTCAACAAGTAAAGCCTTTCCCAGGATCAACCGATTGCTTTATTGCAAATGTTGATGCATTTGTGGTAACGAGTTGAAAACCACCAAACCATTTCCAAACTGGTTACATAAAGCACAGTACACTAACAAAGCAAGAAAACAAATTTGAGAAATTGGCTGATACTTTTTTTTTTTTTTTTTTTTGAAAACAACTACTAACACATGTAACAATTGATGTATTAGAGAAGAGCATATGCAGGACACTGTAAAGGATACACTGCATAACCAAACTTACTAGAAAAATGTGTACAAGTTTTATTCTTCTTTAATTTGAAATAGTTTGACATTGGTGCCGTTCCATGGACCATAATCCTTCATTGTGCTCACATAGTTTTGACCCCATAACATACTTCGGAACCAAATCACCAAGGCTTCTCCCCACTGAAATTTGCGAATATAAATGTCTTTTTCCTCGTCTGGTAGGTCAACAGGCACTGTCTTTAAAAATTCCATTAAGCTTTCTAAAGACATTCCTTGCTCAACTGATTTTTCTTCCATCTTAGGCACCAACTGTTGAATTAATGCTGAAATGGTAGAAAGAGGGAATTTCGATTTCCAATAGTTCATCCACTGTTCATTAGGTACAAAACCTTGTCGTGTTGGATAAGCTGAAATTGTATTGGTGCTATCACGTCTTGTTGGCTCAATTGGTTTTGATGATGAAGCACTAGAAGAGCCTGTCTCTTCTGCAGGTATGTTGCTAGCTACGACCGCAGCGTAAGATAGTTTGGGTTTCTCTTCTTCACTTTTGCTATCCTTATTCTCATGCTTCGTCTTGTCCTCGTCCTTGTCTTCGCTTCTATTGTTTGCATCATCATCCTTCTGGGATTCTCCATTTGTATTTATTTGCTGTGTCTCGCTTTGATTTTCTACTGATTTTTTTTCTCTCATCTGTCTTACTCTGTTTACTTCTGCTAACGCATCAGCAAATTCCAACTTGTTTAACTTTTCAAAATAGTCGTGGTGCAAAACAACAGCATAAACCAAATTAAGGTTCTCAGCATAATGGTAATGGATAAGATTGTTTAGCGTTTCTAAGAGATAACATGTCAACTGAGGATTGTACTCGTCCGCTAACAAGAATGTAGGCGAGGCCATAGAATGAAACATAGAGATCAACTTGGAAGATGTTGTTACACCAATGTTAGTCAGATAAGATGAAATGTTGGAAACAGTAAGCATAAGAGGTGGGTAGAGTGTGGATAGTCGGCCTTGAGTGGATGAAATAAGTGAATAGATGGACTAGAAATGGAAGCTTAGTCAAATGCAACCTGATCTTTCAATCTACTTACAATAATCAAGAAATCAGCATAGCTGCCATTGAATGCATAAAGCCTTATCGCACTGGGAAGTGAACCATGAGTAGTGAAGGGCTTATTGAGCTTGACACAATACTCTTTGTCAGAAGATAATGTTTGAAGCATAAACACGCACATGCGAACCAAGCCAATTTGTGCTGAAATATATCTCAGTAAACGAAATGTCTTCTATAAAAAACAACTTACTCATCTTGTCTTTGTTGTCGATAGCGTAGAATAATAATACAATTGTAAGATCCATGGCTCCATCTGTCTCAACTAGGTGCTTAATGAATCGCTTTGAAGGAGAGATGAATCAATAAGAAATAACAGTTTTTCTTTAATTTCCTCGCTTACAGGATTAGTCTCAATCAGTCTCCAACAAAGCATTACAACATCAACAAAGCAGCTAACACGTTTAGTTGATCCAGGTAGGTATGTATTGGCTGCTGTCATTGGATTACTTAGTAGACGATAGATTCCTTTCATCAGAAACTCAAAATCTTCTTTGCGATGCATTTTGGACATGTAATGACGAAATGCGTTTTCATCTGGTTTATGGTGTTGATGAGGATCTGTGGTTCCAGGTGTAAATACTTCGATTTCCATACTTGTTCTGGGTATAGCATCTGGGTTTTCCAGTGTCAACGTCTCTACGTGTGTCGGAAGTTCAGTGCTCTTGCGTGATGTTGGACTCTGGAGTTGCTCCTGCTGGCGCATGTCTTCAGCTTGCTGAGGAGAACGGTAATCTAGTAGAATAAGTAAAGTGGTTAAGCAGAATGTTACTAACTGCTCCCGAGGGCCAATGCCGACCACATGGTTGTAAGGAACCCAGCCGGTAGGATCGTAATTGCAAACAGTGTTCAGCAAGCTACATAAGATGACTAACACAACCTTACGCTCAGTCTTGACAGCCACATAGCGAAGCCATAGATCTTCTTTCAACAAAAGTTGAGAAGGCAAGACATACATGGATCTTGATAACAAGACAACAAGCAGGCGCAATACTTCGGTTCGATTAGCTTCATTGTCTTTGTAAACAGTTATGGGCAGGCTGGATCCAACACCATTCTCCCAGATCATATAATTCACTTTGGATTCTTTTGTGGCTAATGCTATCGGAATAGTAAATCCGGCCAAAAACAGAGCTTGAATTGTTACTATTTTTAAAGAGAGAAAAAAGGTGGATGAGAAATGATGAGAAACACCATGGAAGCTAATATTTCTACCTACAGTTCAACAGGAGCTCGCCTCGACAAGGTAAAGTTTCATATTCAGGCTTATCTTCGGGATTTTTCTTTTCTTTTTCAACCTGCCTAGGTGTCCAGAAAAATCTCTCTTCCCATTCCACATGCTCGAGACTCTCAAAAACAAATGGCATGATTCGTGTCATGATACGGCAACAATTCAAAAGATGATTTATAGAGTATTTTTCTGTTGGAAAATGTCTTGAATTGATTGTGTCTTGCATTTTCTTCAAGACCTGAAAAGAAAAGTAGGACACGTTTAATCATAGGCAACAAGAGATGAAAGCTTTCGAATTTACTTTATCGATTAAAGTCTCAAAATTGTCTGGTGAAGCATCTCGAGTACGTCTGATATCATTAGCCCCTATCAATGAAAACACATCATCTACTGTCTCTGGTAGATTCCAGAACTAATCGATGCGTAAGTCATTCTGAACAGAGTTTTGTTGATGTATAACGTACTAGTTCCCAAAACTCATTTTCAGCTGCTGGAATAGTCTGTTGGAAAGAGAGATTGTATTGATTAAGTATATCTATTAGCTCAGGTACAAATCATCCATCAAACCTTCTCTTCATAGAGTCGAAACACGCTTTTTCTAAACGCTAGTTTACTATCTGCTGCACCCATTTTGGGATAAAGATAGGTAAAAGAAGAAAAGAAGAAAAAAAAGTTAAATTCAGGCCAAGCAATTTTCTTGTTTGTCACTTTCGCCTATTCAAAATTAGGTCTTCCTGAAAATGTCACTAGAATATTTTAACTTGGTTTTTGGACCCTTTTTTTTTCCAAGCAGTGGAGCTGTTGGCTTCTCGTGTATGGGCTCATAAAAATAAACTTTTAATGTTATATGTACGACAGACAGGAGAATTTAGTTATACAATGGACAAGATAATGATGACAATTAATGGTTATAATGACTAAAGATTGTTTTTCGTCTATTTGAGACTTTGGCGTCAGTGACCTGGTGTGTAGTGTGATTAGTTAGTGTCACAGGATTTTAGGCATGTATATGGCTATCGTCATTCATTGCAATTTCAGGACAAGCAATGACATTGATGTTCTTATTTAGCTGCGAAATAAAGAGTGGTACTTGATCAAGACTGAATGGAAGTTTGATATGAATACCTTCACACATGATATAGAGATCAATGTTGACGCGATCAAGGGCATAGAATGTAGCATTTTTGTCTATATGACAATACAGAATGATAAAATTGAGCAGATATGTCAATGTCATTAAAAACTATGCGATCGTCCGTTGTTGGTAATGAATTGTTAATTTCAGCAAATTGAATTGGCACGGAATATGGAGATGAAATGAATTGGGAGGTTGGAGTTGAGGACAGTACAACTGAATCAGTTAACACATTTGAGATATGTGGCATGATTGGTGTAGTCTTTGCACCTGATGATATAGGCAGGCTTTCGTTTTCCTCGTTTCTATAGACTGGTTTCACGTTGGTTGAGGTATTGCGCTTACCAGTACTCATTGTAGTTGTCGCAGTTGTACACCGACCATTACGCTCATCATGCATGCATAAAGAGGACAAAATTTCAACAGATTCAGTTTGAGGCCCAGGATCAATCATTGAATTATAAGGGTGCGTACAATTCAACTGTGTCCTTGCCAAATGCTCTTTCAACGTTTTTTCCAGTCTTGTATCTTTCTTTGCAGTATGGACACAGAAAACCATCCGAATTCCGAGAGACCTTCAATTCTCTTTTATCAGTACAGATACGCGACAATATCCATAGTAAAATCCATGCCTTTTTTCCAAGCAATTTCATTTTACATATCGCATAAGTAGCAGGAGGCGTTTGGTGTAGCAATGTAAGCAAATGGCTCAAAGTCTACTGAACAACCTTGTTACCTCTATATTTAAAGTGTTTATTTTTATAATAATTAAAGAAAAAATAAGAAAAAGAACACTTTCTTTTCCTCTATCTATTAAAGCAGGTTGACTATATTACTGATCAATTTCATCATTGGCTGATATATTATTTGATTGTTTATTCTTTGTGAAGATTAGTCTATATTGGTGAACAACTTGGTCTTTTGTTTGGGGATACAGAAAGACCAAATATTCATTTTTGACATGTAAAGAGAAGCGCTCAGGATAAAGTATGTAAAGTGATTACTGCTCATTATTGTGCGGTAAAGAAAGAGAATAGGACGATATTAATGCTTTTGTATCAATAAAAACACCCAAGCTAATTATGACATACAAAAGCTATACAGCGATCCATATATATCTGTGTTTGTCTCAATAGTTGGTCTTTTTATACTGCAAAAGCGGCACGCCTGTAGTAGTTTTCCAAGGAGAAAAATGGCCGACAAATGTAGCATTTGCTCCACATCGTCTGTAAGCTTGTACAATAGCAGGTTCACCTTTTTTCGATCATGCGCGACTTCTCATCATTTGAGTATGAAACCCAGCCTCATCAATAAAAAACAGTTCTTCTTAAAGCCAACGTCATTTTCTTTCCATTTGCATACTATGTCGTGACGAGAAAGAAGGGCGCTTTCAGAGTTTCTATCCGCATTGTATTTCGACACTTGCTTCCAAGAAAACTGGCAGATCTCTGCCAAGCGTTTTCAAAGACTTTGGGAAGAAACAGTAAACCCGACAAAATCTTTGAATAGGTAAACACTCCGTCCACTCCAATGTCCACTCCCTTCAGACACCCCACTCATTTTTTTTCTTTTGTCCACTCCCTCCAGACACCCCACTTTTGTTTTGTCCGCTCCCTAGAGACACTCCATCTTTTTTTAGTAATTCTCTGTTTAATCCTGATAGTATTGACCCCCCATTGTTTACTTTTGAAGTCCAATCTGGTAGTTTTGAGTTCACTTCTTGAAAAGGAAAAAGCATAGTAATCCAGGAGAAAGCTTTATAGAAACTTGAAAAGATTAACATATGCTCTTATAACTGTGCATTTTATCTATTTATTCTTGTACCGAGAGATTATTCTGATTGAATCAAAAAATAAATAGAAAAGGGGATGTATATTGTATCTTTTTTATTTCTCTTTGTTGGCTCTCAATGGTCATGTCAACTCTAAACATTAACTCAGATATTTTTTTATCAGAAAATAGACATATTTTGACACCAACTGTAAAAAAAACTTTTTCTTCCCTCTACTAACAAAATGACCCAAGATATTCAAACTCATTCAACTTTCTTCAACACGATTGTAAGCAAGAAATACAGCAACAAAAGCGAAATCTACGATGATATTCGTCGATTCGGAAAGGAATTCAACGTTGTCATGAGTATCAAGACATCCAAGCCAACAGCCATCAACTACATATGTAAGCATGGTGGCAAGAAGCGCATCAGATCCGACAGAAATGATCCCTTTAAAGATACCAAAAGCCAGAAAATGCTTTGCGGTGTTTTCATCAACTTTCGTTTTGATGCAATGATTCAGAAATGGATTGTCAGCAACTCTCAAGGTCAGCACAATCACAGTATCTCAGAAGACCCAACCAACTACAGCATCAACAGAAAAATGTCTGCTGAACTTGAAGAGAAGATTTATGGCTACTTCAAGACTGGAATGAATGCTAGCAGCGTTTATCAAAACTTGATTTCTGATAAAGTGCTCAACGTCACTAAAAAAGATTTAGAAAATCTTCAGTATCGCTACTTCAACACCCAGCGTAGTAAGATGATGTATGAATATGTCATCGGCCTACAGAACAAAGGATACGAAGTATTCTACAACGTTGACAATGACAAAAGAATCAGTGCTGTTTTCTTTGCACTTAAGTCAAACATTGAGCGTGCTAAGAACATGCCTGAAAACTTGGTCATTGATGCTACTTACAAGATCAATGCTCACAAGTTGACATTTGTCAACATTGTTGGCACTAGTAGTGTCGAAGGCATTAAGCCTAATACCCTCGTAACTTTTGAGGTTGCTGGTGCATTTATCAGCGAAGAGGACAACACCCAGTACAAATGGGTGCTTGACTGCCTCAAAAAAATCACTTGGCCTGAAGAGAACCAAGGACCTCAGACGATTACCACCGACAATGAGCAAGCATTGAAAAATGCCATTTCCAGTCTTTCCTCAAACACATAACATTTTATGTTATGTGCATATGCAAAAAAGACTTGAGGCGAAGCTAATGGAGTGTGTTGTTGAAAAAGACAAAGACCGAAGAGATCGCATTCGACAAGAGATCCAGATGCGATATCAAGAAGTTGCATTGAAAGCGATTACTCGTGAAGAAATGGTAGTTGCAGTTCGCTCGCTGAAGGAACTTTTTGTCAATCAGCCAGATATTTTTTCTGAGGGAGAAAAGGTAAGCGATCAGTAAATAGGCTGAATGATGTCTAAACGAGGTTTTGAATATTTAAGAAAAACCTGAAGCAGCTTGATGATGGCAGCCAAGCTCCATTGGTTTATGTGAGTGAAGACGGCAAGAAAAAAGCAATTGATTTCATTGAAAGGTAAATCTACTTTCTATCAAGTTAAAGTCACTAACTTTGATTTAAATAGCAAAATGGAAGAAGCTGAAAAATGGACAGCCTTCCATACTTACAAACTTCCTCATTTTGAAAACCGCTCTTCAAACAGAGTAGAAGGCAGCCACTCTTCTTTAAAGAGATTTATTAAGTCTTCATCTGGTACTATTGTGATGGTCACTGAAAAAATTGATCAATGGTACAGACAAAGGGTACCTATTTTTAATCTGCTGGCAATGCTTTCTTTAACTAATTCATTACATTTAGGCAAGAGAAGCTGAAAGCAAGAAAGGCCGAGAAATGTTCTCGTACAGAGGATATTACTGTCAGGAAGAAGACCTGTTTAAGATGTTGCTCCCTTTGGTCCAAAAGGTTCATTCCTTTGCTATTGGGAAAGTTTTTAACGAACTCGTTAAAATTCGTTCAGCTGAGACCCCAATCAGCTATAAAGCTTGCTTGTGCTCGGTTCGGTTGCAATATAACCTTCCTTGCAAGCACATTTTGAGCTTGGAAAAGAACCAAGTTCCTTTAAGTATGTTTCCGCGTAGATGGCGATTCAACTTTGATGAAGGTGAAGAAGGTAAGTTTATATCTACAAATGTATAAATATGTATCTAATATCTTTTAGATTATTTTGCTTCCAAAATGCATACACAAGATGACTTGGAAGAATTAGAAGATGAGATTTGTTTGAAGACGAAAGGTAAATGAAGACTGACGCATAATAACAATACAAGATAACACTTTTTTATTAGAAGCAATTGTTGATGAAGATGAAGAAATGTGGCTAACAGATGAAGAGAATGACGATGACGACTGTGCAGTTATTGATGCTACCAATGACAGTGACAGAGTCACTCGTAGTGATGAACCGAAGAAGGGATTCGTGGTCGGTGCTTCAAGAAAGGCCATCATCATGAACTTGGCTAACGAGCTCATTGATCTTCACAGTTCTTTGGAATCTATCCAAGATCAAAGAAGATTAGAAGAAAGTGTTGAAAAGTGCATGAGAAGCATTGAAGAAAGAAGAATCGAGAAGGTGCTTCCTCCTCGAAGAAAAGTCAGTGTTAGAGGACGACCAAAGAATACGAAAAGAAGAAAAACTCACTATGAGTTCTCTTTGGAAAAAGAAAAAGAAGAATTGAAAGAAGTCGCTAAACGAGAAAAAAAAACAACAGGCGAAGAAAGATGAAGGTAATGCTCAAATATAATCATTTCTATTCTAAAACTAAATAATAATTGCGCTTCAAAAATAGAAGCCAAGGGCAAGAAAAGAAAAGCCTCAGAGGCAAGCTATGGTAAAGATGATTTCGTTTACGAAAGCCCTTTACCTCAAACCAAGCGCTCGCGAGGCAATCTTCCGCCTTCAATCACTAGCATCCTCAGTCCATCAATCAAGGAATCCGAAGTTACTGATTACCTCAATCCCTTAGGGGATGGTAACTGTGGTTTTAGAGCAGTTGCCTTCTTGGTGGACAGAAGCGGCTCTAAATACGTGGATGGGGACCAGTATCTGGAAGTCAGATGCAAAATGTTGAAGACTTTGGAAAACATCAAAGACAGTTACAGGAAGTACTTTCCAAACTTTGATGTTGAAAGACTTCGGACAGTTGTTGCAACAGGGCTAGATAAGAAAGAAATGCCTGAGTGGTTCTACGGGCCTGACTGTGCTCAACTGGTTGCAGACACCTATTCTATTCCTGTTTGTATTTACCCTTCTGCTGAACAAGAGCATCCAGGAATTAATCCTGCTATCACCTACCTGCCATTAAATGTTCCCAAATCAAAATCCAAGCCTGTTGCCATTCATATCCAAAACGGTCATAATGTCCATTGGTATGCAATCAGGCTTGGTATTAACCAATCAAATCTCCCACCAGTATACAATTACTACCTCAGAATTGAGGGAAAACTTAAAGAATACGAAACATACTGGAACAAGTGGCGCCAGTTCCCTAAGCAACCAAAAAAATTAGAAGCGCCCACTTATATTTACTTAGAATAAAATTATAAAGATATCTTTCAGATTTACTAAGGCGTATTTGACATTTAAAAAAGATGGGGGGAGAGAAAAATAATTACTATCCTGACAAGAAATGTCAACAAGAAAAAGAAAGTGGGGTGTCTGGAGGGAGTGGACAAAAGAAAAAAAATGAGTGGGGTGTCTGAAGGGAGTGGACATTGGAGTGGACGGAGTGTTTACCCTTTGAATAATGCCCTTTTTAGACAGAGTCGATGAAGGATTGTTATTAAAGTGCTTCATGAGAAATTCTGGTATCTTCAGATAGAAGTTTTACTGGTGCACCTCTGTTCTCTTTTTTTTTCATGATTTACCAGCAAGTACATCGCTACTATTTGCGTTGAATTTCTTTAGTATAAGACATACACTACTTTTTGGAATCGTACACTACTTAACAGCTTTTGGTATACTCGACCCTTCTTCCTAAATAAGCTCAACAAAAGCACGAACCTACCCCAGGCCATATTTCTTATTCTTCTTACTGTTATCTGTAATAGAAATTGCATCAGAGTTAGTAGTAATCTCTTCTATTGTTGGTCCTACTGTTATTAGCTCCACATTTGGCTCCTTCATTTGACATTAAAAACAGGCTCACAAGAGTTCCAAGTCAGTTTGTTGCAGAATGTAACCATAATTTATTGCTTGATCTTCATCTCTCTCTCATCATTTGTTTCACTGTCTGAATAATAATCAGATCCAGACTTACGATGTATAAAATTCCTTGTGAAATATACATGACTAACTAAAGAAGAAAAGGTCCAGAAATGGTTTTCATGAACGTCTGATTTAAAAAAAAAGTGTCTAAAACACCCTATAACAAAGCTAAAAGTTATCCAATAAAAGTTATAAAACCGTCTGAAATACTGTATGCGAAACCTGCATTTGACCTGAACATTTTATCAGTTGTACGCATAAAATTCCTTACATTTTAATAGATCAATTGCTTGACATGATTTATTTCTTTTTTTTTTCTTTTTCTTTTATAAAAAAAAAATGGACAACAGACAGTTGATAACTCCAGTTATAAGTAATGAACTCAAGCTCAGTACAAAAGCCAAGAGAAGAATGCGTACCTCTCGTGAAGAGACGGCTATCCTTGAGAGCTACTATAAACAGAACCCTAATCCAAATCATGAGCGCAAGCAGGAAATAGCAGAGGCAGTCAATATGGGTGCAAGAAATGTTCATTTCTGGTAATAGCCATACATGGATTTATTTTATATGTAACTTGACCGCAATTGTATAGGTTTCAAAATAGAAGAGCAAAAGACAACAAAAGAAAGAAAATGTTAAAGCAACAAATAGAGCAAGGTAATCTGTGCTTGTCATTGCAACATTCAGTTGTTCACTATAAGTTAGAGAGATTTCATACATTGCTTGGCTTACCTTCAGCCAGTGACAATGCAGAGTCTAAGCTAGACATGGAGGCCAACTGTGTTCAGCGTCAGCAGTCTACTTCATCAAGCTTCTCAAGATTCAATCAAACCAACATCAATCAAATGTCTTCTTCTCAACGTCAAAAGGGTAAATTCAAGCTTCCTCCTATCTCAACCATCATGGCACCAAACAACCCAGGAATCTCCATACCTTTTTATTATCACCACTCTAACTTTGGCATTGAGGACTCTATGATTCAATTAGCTTATCTTCAAGATCATGCACAAAATTATTCAGTCTAAGATCCATTCTGCTTTAAAGCTTAAATTTCTCTTTTTTAATATTTTTTTTTCTATCTTAAATTTATCTGCTTACTTGCTTATATAATTATATAATAATGGAACTATTGCCTACTTCTTCTAATAAAGCGAAACCGACACATTCTAACAGCAACATGAGGCGCCTCAGACGCTCATCTATGCCACTCATTCTAACACGCTTAGTACGCTTTCCTCAGATGGACTTTGAGGTAAGAGATTCCTAAAGTAGAAGATGCAATGCCAACTAGACATCTCTATGCACGATCTTAGTTTGCACTATGGCAGATGGCATATCTTTTAATTGCGCCGAGAAAAGTGTAAAGAAAAGAACCAAAATACTTGTGCTTCAATTGCTTTTTTTTTCTCTTTATCACTGACACGTTCCCCTTAAAAAAACAATACAGGTACCGCAACATATATTATCATAAACGTGAGTAAAAGAAATGGAATCAAATGTTGAAATCAACTAAATCTTTCATTAGAGACCAAGAATCAATGGGCAAGAGATGATCCAGCTTTTCTTGTTTTACTAGCGTGCCTCCTTTGCGGTAAAACAGAAAACGAGTCTAGTTTCTTATTCTATATACTAACTATCTGAATACAGTGTCAGCAGTTGCCTGGGGTTTAGTCTTTGGGCTTGGCATTGTAGGTATCTTAAGAGCTATGCTATTTATGATTCTAGTAGATTTTGTGCTTGTAGGATCTTTAGTGGCTACCTTTACCTGGTTTATTACCAATAGATTCTTATGTCAAAGTAATGGTATACAAACAGCAGATCAGAAAGTGGAATGGGCCTACGCCTTTGATATTCACTGCAATTCGTATTTCCCTCTGTTTCTAATTCTCTACATCATTCAATTCTTCTTCTTGAAGCTATTGATCCAACATAATTGGGCATCTATCATCACAAGTAATTTGCTCTATTTGGTGTCTGCTACATGGTATTGCTATGGTACCTTCTTGGGCTTTAATGGTAAGTTTAGTTTCTTGAATCAGTTGCTTATTCTAAACCAAAACTAGTGCTTCCTTTCTTGACCCGAACCGAGCTGTTACTGTATCCTATCATTGGATTTGTAATCGCTTTTGTGTTGTTTAATTTATTTGGCATCAATTTGAGCGAAAATGTGATTGGCTTTTATTTTGGCTGGAGCTGAACTGATTTATGCAGTTCCTGTCTGTGTAATAGATAAAGTGCCACACCAAGCAAGAAATAAAATAAAGTGACAAAAATTAAATTATTGTCAACAGTATCATGATGTACAATAGCAATCGTATGTTATATCGACACAAGCACATGAATACAGCGAGAAAAGCCAAATCTGGACTAGTCTAATCCAAAAATCTGTCAATTTGTAAACAAATAAAGTGTAAATCTGCAGCTCGGAAATGTTCCTTGTAGTTTCAGTATTCTTATCATACTACTCAATGTGCTGCCGTTTCTCTTTTTTTTCATGTACTTGATATACCAATTAGTTCAGCTTGATTAAATGTTTGACACTGCCACACATTATACAGATGTGCTGACATCTAATAAGCACTCATTTTTTTTTTCAGTTGCATGATGCTGGATCCTTCCAAAAAGAAGTCTAAAGGTGTATGTGTGACTCCAAAAATCCAATCAACGTTTGACAATTAGCATGTTTCTCACTTTGTATAATTTGGCTATTCCAAAGGTGAGAAATAAATTTAGACATATTAAGTTTAGTATGGCTGGCGAAGAGCAATGTTGATAGGCAATACCAGCAAACTCATGAATTGAGTATTCCCATAGAAAAGACGAGTAGCTACCATTTTAAGAAAAATGGCGAATTTAAAACACTTCAATTTGGTGAGACGGATTTGACATCATAAAGTTAGCTCCCTCTTCCTATTAGTACAACTATAAGAAAGACAAGTAAACATAAAACAAGATATTATGGTCACAAATTGAATTTCTCTCCATTTGCTAATCGCTAAAATAATTCTCTCGACATAAACATATTGTGCTACTTTTCTCTTTATTCCTGGTCTTAAATAGGAAGAGTCTATAGCAACAAAATGGGGTTGTTGAAAAGTAATTTGATGAGCGAGTAAGCAAAGTGAAACGGGTTTCTAGGAATGACTATGAGTAAAAAAAAAAAGGTTGTTCTTGGACCCTTCATCACAATCCTTTCCAAGAAAAACCAAAAAAAAACAAAGAAGTGAGGGAACAAATAACAGACAATAATAAGTTGTCACAATGAGATTTAGATAAATTATTCTATTGGTGGGCAGATGAATACAAAGTGTGTTTGTAGCACAGGAGTTACTATTGTATATGTTTATGTCAAGGTTGCTACCTAAATTTCAAGAAGCATGTTGAAATAGAGTAATCGTGAAAAATCATGTGAATTTACTGTCGGCTACACTATTCAGGTAGATGAACCATGAATAACTTTAATATAATTATTGAGAACCGTATTGTGTTATCAATTTTAATTAGTCTCTAGCTTGCAAAATAGCTTATAAATGATGAAACCCAAAAAAAGGAAAAGCAAAATGTATATAAATTGTGCAGTCTTCAACTGATGTTTTCTTTCTTTTTCTCGTTTGTATTCTTCTCTTTGACTTTCATTTCAAGCATGAACAACTACCTGTATACAAAATACTTTACTGCTGATCAGACATTCACATTATTTTATGATCATACAAGCACAAAAGACTTTACCCCTGTTATCAGCAATGACTTCCTGCTAAATAACGTTCCTGACTTTCTAGATAGCTGTTGCTTTCCAAGTCTCTTGACAACACAGCCAACCATGTTAACCAGTCCATTCATGTATCCCACACCACACTCTACTCCATCGCCTTCTTCAAACAATTTTTTGACAGCATCACAGGATGACCTAGATGCACCTGTCCCAGTCTCGTTATCTAACCGTTCTTCTATTTCGCTTGATACTATGCCAGAGGAGCAGCCTGTCTTATGTTCGAAACCATATACCTCCCAACCACAAGCATTTACAACAAATGAAGCTCAATTGCCCGCAGTTAACAAGAAGCGAGTCAGCCTGAAAATGAAATTATCTGAAAAAGTGACAAAGCAGCCAGCTATCTCTAAAACAGGATCGTTTGGAGTTGACCAAGTCTTAAAAGAGAAACCAAAGGCTTATTCCTGTGAGCATTGCAAGCGCTCATTTGCTCGCCAATATGATGTGGCTCGACATAGTCGTATTCATACAGGAGCAAAACCGTATGTCTGCCCATGTTGTCTCAAATCATTTGCTCGTTCGGATGCTCGTATTCGTCATTTCCGCACTGAGATCAACTGTAGGGATGGTGCCAAAACAATCAGAGCATACAAAAATTCAAAGCCTAGACCTAATCTTAGTCTATAATCCAATCTCGTAAAAAGGGGTTTATTCTATGTCTTGTTCTATGTTTGATTTTACATTTTTGTTTCTATATCCATATATCCACATCTGTCATACATACACCCATCTTTTGTTCTTTCCCTTCTTTCAGCATCCCAACCCATTCATTTTAACATCTCATTCTATGCAGCACTTTAAATCACCTTTTTTTCGTCTAACAAAAAAGGAACATCATGTCTCTATGCATTCTATTCTTTCTTTTTTTAGTTAAAAATAAAGTTACATGTTCAATAGCGGATGATCATAGTATTCAAATATAGATTAGACTTATTCTTTTGTGACGTGATCCTCTTTGGAATTTTGGCTTACTTTACCGCTTTGCCTCAGAGTATGTACCATAACCGAGACAGACAGACAGACATAAGAGCAGGTACTGACTCATCCAAAAAAGAAAAGGCTTATACATTTAAAGAAAAATGGAAGAAAAAAGCTATCGGAGTCAAACTTTACGTGTTTGTTTACATCTGTTTTGTGCTGAATCGATGTGTAATCCATAATTTCGTTTTGTTGTTGGTTACAAGGACGAAATCTAAACTAGTTTGTACACTATTGTACAGACATCACTCTACGTTTTGTTGTGTTTTTGCTCTGAAATGCCAAAAGGAAAATTACAAAGTTTTATCTTTTGAATTTGTTGATAAGTAGAATGATAACCAAAAATGATAAATCTTTTACTAATATCTTAAAGACAATAGGATACACTAACTTTCTTTTTAACCTTGAATGATGTAGTAAACAAGATGGCTCAAATCTCTTCCTTTTCTAAGATTGATCTATCTGGATTCCACTTGAGAACATATTGAACTAAAACAGATCCTACAACAACTTGGAATAGCCAATGGTACAAACAAGTCCACGAGATCTGGTAGAGATACTTTGGTGAAAACACAGTCCAAATAAACAAATGCTCCCTTAGTACGGTGACTGAAATAGATAGGCAAGACAAAACCAAGCTGAAAATAGTTGACTGTAGGACAAGATGATAAAACCAGCCTTTCTTTTCAGCCATAAATACCCATCCTGCAACCGTCCACCAAATGCCACCAGACCAATTTGAGCAAAATGTTAGGAATCCAATCACAAAAGGATTATATTCCTGAACACCAACATACGCATGACTTAGATCCACGGAAGCAAGCGAGTTTGTATGTCCTGTCAAGAAAAATCCACAATGAGCAAAGCAAGTCATCACTACACTTGTCAGCCATGTTGGCAAGTCCAACAAGGTCCTTTGCAACAGTTGAAACTGCAAGATGAAAATGAGCAACAGAATTGCATTTTGAGTTCCATTCAGTAGCACAACAAGAGGGTGAAGGGAATACAAGAATATCTCTAATGTTGCCCTACCCTTGTTTTCTAAGTGAGAAGTGAGTGTTAGTTGCTATCATGATAACTTCTGCTTTAGTCGTTACCAGTATGCTCTTCTATCGCCATTAAAGAGGCGCGCTGGGTGACATAGAGCAAGCCTACAAGGACAAAGAAAGCAGCCCCTTGATAGTTGTAAATGAGCTTGCCCAACTGAACTTGATTTAATGGCTTGACTAGCTCCCAGTCTATAAGGTCCCGATATAGAATAGGTATAGCCGAAATATCAGTAACAGGCCTCATCTTATACACAAAGACCAAAATTGAATTCATTGCTAAGATCAGGACAAACGTTATTCGGATCATCGTCTGAATTATATATGCAGTCTGGTTTACGTCAATAGAATGTTTTTGTGTGTATTTGTAAACAGATTGAACACTGAAAACAAATGAAACTACCAAAGTGAGCGCAATACCATGCCACTGCATGCTTTCTGAAACAGAAAGCACTTTCTCTGAGAGGCCATCATGGCACCACATGATTGTTAGACGCAACAGCACCATTTGGCACAATCCTAGTATTGCCAAGCGTATTCCATTTGGATGGACTTTTTTCCTTTTAGTCCAAAAAAAATTAGGGTTACATGATATGTCGAACCTTTTTTTTTTTTCTGTCATACGGTGAAATGAGAAATGTTTACCTTTGTACAATGGCCAGAAAGAGAATTGTTTGTGTCAAATAGTACCACACTCTATGTTCTTCTTCAACAAAACTGCTAGAGAACATACTGATAGCATAGATAGTGAAGGCAAAAACTGAAAAGTACTTGCAAAAATCCCAATCCATGTCCAACTGGCTTGCCCCTAAAAATGTCCAATACACAAAACAAGATGTACTTAAGCATATCAAGAAAACACCAGCTAACATCAGGTTGAGACTGTAGTCACTAGCAGTGTTGGCAAGATGAGATTGTGCAATGTCTATAAACTAATAAATCTGATGTAAATAAAACAAAAAAGGACTTGGTGTTGCCTAATCTGTACCCAACCTGGCCCGATTCATACTTTATAATAAAGCTCTATAGCTTGTCTTCCTTCCTTTTCATTTGCTTCTTTTGCCTTCAAGTAATGCTCGTGTAATTGAACTGCTTCTAGATAAATACGGCTGGTCGAGTCAGTTGAAAGGGATAATTCAGGTTGATCCAATATGATCTCTGGTAGTATCTTGGAAAGTAATTGTCTCAGTTGATATGCATTTGATTTTAGACCTTTCAGCACATCGGATAGATCTTATTATAAAAAATCAATAAAAAAAAAGAGCCAGCGATCGTTTTTTGTTTTTGTTTACCTTGATTGAATCGATACAACTCAGGAATGATCTTTCCAAGGTTATTTTTGGGAACAGGAAATGAAAACAAAGAAGCCAACGTGGGCACAAGATCAATTTGATCCACTATCGGATGCCCAAACATGTATTTTCTATCTAGATCAATTATAGACGGATGTTGGGTACGAGAATTGAATTTCGGGCTAAGGAATACAAGTGCCTAAGGATTGAACGTGTTAACAAATAAGGACTCGAGAGAATACTCGACTTACAGCTGAAGTTTCACCAATGGATGACCCACCATGATTGCCTTTCTAAATTGATTCAAGATAAGCAACTTCTTTCTTTCTTTCTTTTTCTAAACCCAACCTCGTTCATGCCGTGATCCCCACAAACAACAATGAGCGTTCCCTTGGCATTTGTATCCAGCTGAAGTCTCTCCGCATCTTGTTCTTGTACAATATGATAGATGCTTTTGATGGCATCATCCATTTCTTTTTGCTTTGGCTTCATTAGAGGGCTTTCAGGGCCATCTAAATGACCAATATGATCTAGCCCTAAATAATGTAAAATAGCAGCGTCCCATTCGTTATCCTTTAGATCCGTTTCAATGTGTCGCGTAACATTTAGATCAACTTGAACTGTGTCCTACACGTTTGATATTTAGTCCATCTGTTTTATCGTACAAAAGAAAAGAGGAATGCTTACCGAAACATAAAATGAGGTGGTGCCATCTGATTTCCTAAAAAGATCTGGGAATAGCCGGATCCATGTATCATCTCCAAAGAAATAAATAGTTCGGTTGTCTTGTTGCTGATACTGATAAACCCAATTATCTTGATTGGCAAGAGATGATGTGGTATCTGATTCTGCAATATTTAAAATAGCGTCTAAAAAGCTTGGAATGGTGCCTGTGGTGAGTGCCTTGATACGAGGCAGAGTGACTGTAGGTGCTGTTGCTTTTGCAGTAAAAGGAAGAGCCAGTCCCTTTTGGATTTGACTTTAGAAAGAACAATTAAAAAAAAAATAGATTCACAATCAAACAAGTAAAAGACTACCTGTTGACAAAGTCGAATCCAGAATTATTTCCTAGTACAAAATCACTATTTTTTTTTGGGTATCAAGGCATGAGCAAATGAAAATTGAGAAGCATGATATTGCTTATTACTTTCGAAGGGCATCAATGACGATAAACACAAGTCGATCATACTCAGCAGTATTAGATAATGTATCATGATAAGAGGCATGTCCCGATAAATACACTTTGTACGGAAAGAATCCTTTACAAAAAAACACAATGCCTAATATCTGAACAAGTGCTAGTACAAGCAGATAAAAAGACCTTGTCTTCTGGAACATGCTTTTCTATATAAAAAAAAAAAAGAAAAAAAGCAATAGATTCAAGCAACTCTCAAAGTCCATTTTCGGTGTTTCAACTATTACCCATATTTGGAAACTCAAGTTTAGCGGTGTGACTTTCAGGTGGCTTATTTTAAGGCATCTGTAGACAAAAAAAGCAAGAAAGAAAAAAAAAAGGTTGACCTTTTTAATTTCAAACCTAATAGAAAATGGCTCAAAACATAAACTTGAAGCAGGTAATTCTCTTTCAAAAAGCCAATCAAGTCATGTATAAGGAGCTAACAATATTGTTCAACAGGCCAAGAAAGCTATTGCTGCTTTGTTCAAATTCAATGAGTCCAAGTCAGATAACGACATGCTTGGAAGCGAAGAAGAAACCGGCATCTATGTCGAGATCACCACACAAAAAATCACAAACAAGGAAAACTTGAAGAAGAGAAAGGCGTAAGTGAGCAGCCCTCATCATTGCTTACAAATAACTCATGTCCTTTTAGTGCCTTGCCTTTTACTCCTTATGCTGAAACAATCGAAATTTGCTATATCACTAAAGATGATGAAAAGAAGGTCGAAAAGAAATTAAAGGAGCAATCTGTGACTGAAATCAAGAAGGTGAGAGAAAGAAGATAGTTAGACAGATGAACTCTGCTTGAACTAATTATGTCTCAGGTTATCAGCGCAAAGGCACTCGAGTCTACATATAAAGCTTATGAAGCTAAGCGAAAGCTTGCTGATTCCTACGATATGTTTTTAGTTGATGACAGAATTGCTCACCTCATGCCCAATCTTGTTGGCAAGAAGTTTTATGAAAAGAACAAGTAAGTAATAAATGGCGAAAATAATAGTGTCGATCTTATGGAAACTAATTGATTACTACATTTTAGATGTCCTATTGCCATAAAGTCTACTGGCTCATTAAAGCATCATGTTGAGAGTGCATTGAAGGCTACCTACATCAAATTACACAACAACCTTACTTCGTAAGTTGATCCGAATGACAAAAAATAATAATCAGACACTTACAAGACCTAATAGATTGGTTCTTATTGGTAACTTTGGTATGGATCAAGAAGATGTATTGAAGAATTACGAAGCTGCTATGCCCAACATTGTCAAAATCACTGCACACAATTGGGATAATGTTCAACTCTTTGGTATCAAATCCAAGTCATCACCATTACTTCCTATTTATGCATCTTTCCCTAAGGATGAAGAGAGAGCTGGAAAGAAGGGAAAGACTCAAAAGGCTGAAAAGGTCGAGAAGGTCGAAAAGCCCGTCAAGGCTGCTAAGGCTGCCAAGGCTGTGAAAGCTGAAAACAACACAAAGACCGAAAAGAAGAAGGCTGCTCCTGCTGCATCGAAACCACAAACCAGAAAGAGAGCCGCAAAGAAATAGATGGGGATATATATATAGTAAAAGAGAAAATTGCATGTTTTTTTAGTATTAAAAGAAAAGGATAAAAAAAGGGAAGAAAACCTAGCACTTGTTTATAGAGTCTTTATTTTGCAGAAAAGAGAAAGTTTTATTTTACTTTTATACATGATTTACTTGTCACACACCTTAGAGGTCTTTTCTTTCTGAAGAAACGACCTTGTTATTTGAGGGAAACCAAGGTATGAATCTACTGACTGATTTACGATAGTTTGCATAGTCTGGATATTTTTCCATGGAGATTTTCTGCATGCAAACACAAGGATTAGTCATTCATCTATCACAAAGTCAGTTTTGTCTTACCTCTGTTAACCAAGTGCTTCCTTGGAATAAAGAAGTAAGGAGGATGGGTCCAAAGATAGTCCAATTGAATGAGGCATCCAAGGTAGATAGTTGGCGTGTTTCTTCTTGTACAGTAGCCACAGAAAACAAATAGAGGACCCACCACATGGCTTGTTCTGCAAAGAAATTGGCGTGGCGACTGTATTGAAACAAGCCTGAATGCCACAAAAATCCCAATCGATAATCATCCTTGAGTTCTTCTTGTTTCAAATATTTCAAAAGAGCATGCTTTTCAGTCTGGAAGAAATATTGCTGTTCGTCAGCAACTACTTCAATGGTAAGGAATATCAAGTGAAGACCAATGATAGCCCAATCTGCATTAGTGAGTGCATCAGCACGGACTGAGGAAGAATAAGCTATGTATAAGGGTGTAGTCATAAGCAACAACAGGTAGTTTTGCATAGGTGCAATAAACACCACATTTAACAAAGCCATGCCAACGGGACCAATTACTTTGCGAATATAAGGATAGCGATAGTCTTGACCCGACCAGTGATATCCACCTTTTCTGTTTTATCAAATAGACCATATAAGATAAGGCCTCTCTGATAATATCACACGTTTCTTTTCTTACCTTGCAAAATTATATGTGAGACGACTTCCCCAGATAGTGATCAAGATAGAGGCAGCCAACAATCTTGGTTGGACAGAGTTATGTACAAGGTAATCATGAATTGTGAAATGCCAAGCATATAAGCCAGGCAGAATAGACCATGCCTTGTCTGTTTGGAAGTTAGTGTATTAGACAGATTGACATACAAATCAACTTACCCACTTGGCTATAGTTCTTTGTAATCTCGGAAAGAATATAATGAATGACTGAAAGTCCACTTGATACATAAACAGCTGTTTCGAGGGGATCTGTCTTTTTGTAGAGTTCGATTAGATAATATGGGTCTTGAAGCAATGAGGTGGCAAAAGAAGAAAGAGCAGAGACTGAGCTCATCTGATGAAAAGCGTGTAAGATTCTTTGATAAGCATAGTTCCAAGTAGCATGGACAGGAAATCCTGGTCCAGCATGCATCAATTGCTGAAGTATAGAATTGAATGTCATTTATGTTTCTTAAAGAAAAGAAGAGAAAAATGAAAAGAAAGAGATTATGCAATTATTTATGAACAGCGAATGATCGATCGTGATTTATGTGATGTGTTACTTTATTCATTTTTTTCTTCACTGTCTGCAACTAAATTCGCCCAACCAAATGATCGCGTGATGGCTTCTTTCCAACCATTATACATTTTTTCGCGTCTTCGATCAGATATCTGTGATTTAAAGATTGTCTTTCCGTCATTATTGACATGTGCCAAATCATCTATACTACTCCAGATACTCATTGCTAGGCCTGCCGCAATGGCCGCACCCAAGGCTGTTGTTTCTCTCATCTGTGGTCTCTCTACTTCAATATTCAAAAGGTCTGCTTGTATTTGTATGCACACGTCGGAGTTGGATACGCCACCATCCACCTTAAGAGACCTCAGTGGCTTCTTTGCATCCTTATTCATGGCTTCTAGAATAGCTTTTGACTGATAGCATACGGCTTCTAATGTAGCGCGTGCAATATGCTCGCGTGTTGTAAACTGAGTTAGCCCACATATAGTGCCACGCGCATCGTTACGCCAATAAGGGGCAAATAGACCACAAAAAGCAGTAACAAAATAAACACCAGCTGTGCTTTTCACTTTGGCAGCCAAGTCATTGATCTCTTTGGCGTCGCGAATTAGACTCATGTTGTCACGAAGCCACTGTATAGAAGAGCCTGCTACGGCAATAGATCCCTCCAAAGCATACATAGGGTCTTGTCCCTCGAACTGATAAGCTACTGTACTCAACAAGCCATTCTTGGAAAAAACAGGTTTTGGACCAGCATTGAATAGCATAAAGCAACCAGTGCCATATGTATTCTTTGCGTCTCCGATTTGAAAGCATTTTTGTCCTACCAAAGCACTCTGTTGATCGCCCAAGCAACCACTGATAGGAATGCCCTGTAATGAACCATCTGCAAACTTTCCATATACACAAGAAGAAGGCATAATTTTCGCTAATCGAAGACCTTTGAAGTTGAAGAAACTACCATAAGGCTTTTTTTTAATACAAAATTCATTTTTGTTAAAAATATCAACTATCACTTACTTTATAGCCTTCTCACTCCATTGAAGTGTGTGAATATCCATGAGCATAGTACGACTTGCATTTGTTACATCAGTCACAAGCACACCTCCTTTTTCAGCACCACCAGTCAAGTTCTATTTTAAAGTTACGGTAAACAAAACAAAGTAACACAAATAGAAGACAACATCGCTTACATAAATTAGCCAAGTATCTACTGTACCGAACTGCAGCCGATTGTCTTCATATGCTTCTTTTACTTCAGGAACGTTGTCTATCATCCATCTCAACTTCACGGCAGAAAAATAGTTGCTAAGAGGAAGCCCGCAAATGGACCGAAGCGCCTCTGTACCTTGCATGTCGCTTGGTAAGTCCTTTTGAGAAGCTAGTTCTTCCAGTGTATGTGATGTTCGATTGTCGCTCCAAACAATAGCTGGGCATAATGGTTGACCTGTTTCAGTATCCCAAACAACAGTTGTTTCACGTTGATTTGTGATACCAACACATTGAATGCTAGAAGCATCGTATCCTAGCAGTGAAAGCTTTCGAACAGCGTGTTCAATACATGTATCTACTGAGGCTAGGATATCGTAAGGATCATGTTCTACCCATCTAAAGTATTACGTTTAGTAAAGAACTCCTCTTACTTTCTGATAAGCTTAGTTTTTACCCTGGGTGAATATAATGTTGTTCGAATTCCATTTGGTGATATGTAATGAGTTTGCCTTCACGATCAAATATCACAAAACGAGTTGAGGTTGTACCTTGATCGATCGCACCTATAAACTGACTTCCTGTCATTTTTTGATAGAATGAATGAAAATAGAGAATAAAATATGTAAATCAGAAAGAAAAGCAAAAAGTAAACCGTAATTCCATCATCATGCTTAAAAAATCAATTGGCTTCTTTATTTTGATTGGCCAAGTTGATGAAAGTATATTGACCAGTGTTTTTTTGTGTGTGGTAGATTGGCCAGCCTTTTCTGAACCAACAGCTTGGCCAGCGTTCATCATAATTTTCTTTTCTGAAACATAGCACCATTTTTCTGAGCATTCAGTGCACATTACAGATTTTATTGATGGTACTTATTAGGCTTTGAAAGACTGAAACCTCAAAAGGGCCTTTTTTTTCTTTCTCTTATCAGAGCCAAAATTCTTCCTTTTTCCTTCAGTAGCAACCAGAACAACCATGAGGGATGGCTTAAATTGAAACAGCTGAATCAAACATAAGCAAGAGATTTCGGTACCTAACGGTCCAAATCATCAGGAGTTCAGTAACACAGGCTGCTTGATTTACATTTGACTACTAGAAAATTTGTTGTCATAGAAGATCATCAAGGCAGAAATGAAGCACTTGCTGTATTTATCCATGTGCAAATAAATCAAATCCTAGTGTTTCTAAATTCTTAAATTCCAACGTCATGTCTGTCATGGTAGTAGCCTAGAATACGTGCTAAATTGCTCTTGTGTTTTAAAAATAAAACCAGCGCTAATTTCAACAGAGCGTATTGGCTTAAATGCTCCAATTAAGCTTTTTTGTTGAAATGATGGTGTGATTACATCAGGGTCAAATTCAAGCACTGACGCTGTTTGAAATCAATTTAATGCAGCTGCCTATTTTGATATAAAGAAGGAAGCGAACCAAAGCATTAAACTAAATAGGACAACCCCTTTTGCTTAGGAGCTCTCATAAGACTACAAGAATATCTGAAAGCTCATATAAACTAAGAGGATTGAATAAAGTGCAAATCGAACAAATGTAGTAATACAAAAAAAGCCTCGGGCTAAAAATGAAAAGAAAAGCAACAATATACACTCGCCTAAATAACAAATTCATTCCCTTAGTTCAAGCAGTTCTGTTATAGTAAATAACATCTTTCTAAATATAAATAAACATTTTACTTAATTGGTCATTCTTGACAAAAGAAAACGAGCAGACATCATCAATGTGGGGTAGCAAATTTGTGTTCAATGTCCAATGTCCTGATCAGTAGAGTTATGAAATCTCCGCCATCAATTATGACTCTTTACTGTTTGGCTTAATGGATTTGATTTATGCGGTTTCTTTGATTGATTGTCCCACTCCCCTTTTCCTGCAGAGCTTGGTCTTCTAGGAATTAGTGAAAATAGTCTACTTAAACTGTCAGATAATCCATTGTGCATATCTTTGACATGTACTATTTTAAATTCGAAATCGTTTATAATGCCTAATTGAGCTAAAAAGAATCAAATTCAAATACACTGATGTAAACACATATGTCAAAGCTAAGCGATCTACGAAAACTATTATATCAGAATAGCCCTATGGTAAAGATCCAAATCGTGCAAGAGCTAAGCAAGCCATCATACGCTGCTCGCTTTGAACTGCCATTGTTACTCTGATGCAATTGATCTTCTTGAATCTAGTGTTTGATTAAGCTTAATCTCTAGCTGTCTTTTAACTACATGTGTTGAATACCAGATCATTTCTAAAAAAAAAAAAGCACATTTGAGCAACAGCAAGATACCTCGGGATCAACGAATAGATAGCAAAGAACGATCCATCGTAGTTTAATTCCAGATGGTGCATTTCAAATGTACAATGATGACTTTGGAAGAGAGTAATGTATTAGTTTAGAATGACTGCTTATGCAGTCAAAATGTATTTCAATAAAGTACAGTAGAAAACAAAGAGTCATTAGCAAACTATGCATAATCCTATGCCACAGTAAGTAAGCATAGACCTCATCAAAGACTAAAAGCTATTAATTGCTCAGATACGTATTCTACATCCCGTCATGCCTATCAATCGCTCCGTGATCCAACCTCAGGATTCATTATAATCCCAGCCTTTTATCTCTCTTGTATTCGACAGCAATAGTGCTTTAACAAGGTGTGCTTTTGTTTGAGAAACATTCTGCTTGCAAGAGACTACCTTATTGCATACAAGTTGATGAAATGCTTAGACAACACACTAAAGAGAGTGTGACGGTAATTGATAATGAGTCTCTCTCTCTCCAAATAAAAAAACTAAATGGATCTTTTATTGCTTTAAATGCTTCTCGATGTGATACATTCGTTGTGCTCTTCCATATAGACGAGAATGGCTGAATTGAAGTATAACGTATCTGCATTAGATACTTTATCATTCCTCATAGGCTCAAAGCAACCCGTACTCATTGCAAGCTGTATGATACTCCAGCAGTCCTATGTTGATCTCATCGATGCATCTGGCTACGGGAATTTATCCAGCATATTCACCGAGACTGCAACAACAGGATGGCAAACTATTTGAATAAAAAGCTTTTTCATCACTTTGCTGTTTTGCTTATTTCTCTGCGCTCCTCATATTGTTGCATTCACCATGTTGTTTTTAATCCTTCTCTTTCTTTTCTATAGCATTTCAGAAATGGTTGTACTTTGATACAGAGTAGTACAGACAGGGTTCAATCCAGATCAAAAACATACGATTGAGTGTACTATACTGTGATGTTATGTTGATCAGCGCTGGATAAATAGATACATACTGAACTGATATAGCCATCCTTTCGGCCATTCTCTCCCTCTCTCTTTCTCTATCGTGCAATGCACTATGATGGGGTGTTGTACCATTCTTGACTGGCTATCTCTATTCCCTTTTCTTCTTCTTTTTCCTCTGTTCTCTGCATTTGTTTCTCAAGAAACCTCGAAACAATCTTTCATTCTGCAGCTCAATTCTCTGGTGCTGTACGCTTGCTGACTGAACAAGCTATTCCTGCTATTGAGAGTCTGACTGTCTGTCTGTATACCGTGTCTAAGCCTCCAAACTTGCTAGCTAAAAGTAAGTGTTGCTTGGGCTAAAAGAAAGAAGAAGAAAGAAAGAAAAAAGCCATGTAATAGATTGGAACTGATACCTTGGTGATTGAACAACAACAAAATATAAAGCATACATATATTTGCCTTTATTTCGAGTTACAAGATAAGCAATGAACTAACAAGCATACCAATGCAGAATAGAATAAAAAGTATAGATGCATTTCCATTCAATCAGTCTGCGTCTGTTGATACAAGTTATCGATTTTCTTTTTTGCACTAATTGGTTTTTCTACCTGTCCTGATTTCGAGTCTCGGTATATATCAGCAACAATAGTGTCGATAATAATAGTATTCTCAATGAATAAAATAAAAAAAGCCGAAATCTGTTGAATTGAATTTGTTGCTTAAAATTCTTGGTCCTCTTTCCATTTCGTGTCACTCTTGACTCTCATTAAATGCCAGACTTTGCAATCAGTCTGGGTAGCTCATTCACTGAACATAAAAGTAAACAACCTAGACTGCGATTTTCAGTACTGTTGCGAGCTTTATGCACAAGAGTATCCAGGCATGAACGTGGATATGAACCGCTTGGTTGGTTGGATAGATAAAGCTAAATACAGCGCTAATACAATGTTGAGAACTTGATCGAAAAAGAGGTATTAGAAATATTTTCTTTTTGCTGCAACTTTTTTTTGCGTAGAGATTTACATGGTTAAGAAGCCATCCATATTGCATTTTTATTGTTTGATAGCTGTGAACGCAAAGTATTGTTGTTGTCTACTGCTTGATCTATTCGCGTCATAGTCTTGAGTCTGTCCTTATTTAAGCCGCAGAAATCGATACTGATGAAACTATAACAACTGCCCTCAAAAACTATTAAATTGAAGAAAAGAAAAAGAAATATAAGTAAACACGTAATGAAAAAAAAAAGTTTAGGTATAATGTATATTTTCTTTTTTATTAATTATAAATGTTATTAATCTAGAAAAGGGCACCAAGTGCCCCCTTCTCCCCTAACCCCAACAGATTCAGCAGAGGTATTATTAACATGCCTATAGAGAACGCACATCCCGTTCATCTTGTCCCCTTAGCCCAACAAACTCAGCAGAGGTGTCATGACACATGCCTATAGAGAACGACCATCCCGTTCATCTTAAATAGATAAAGAAAAAAAGAAGAAAAAAAGGCGAAAAACGAAGCCTTTTTATATCTTTTTGACAGCACTCAATCACATGTTGAACTGGACTGCTAAAATTTTTTCTGCCGATCCTTTGGGACTGGCTTTTTATTGTTTTCCCACACCTTGAGTTATCCTTCTACCCCTGTATATCTTGCAAATAGAAATGAAGGAAGAAAGAGAGCAAGAAAAGAATAATCAAGAAAGTAAAGAAGTCAAATGGATTTCTCTGTCTTTTGCTCTATTGACTTACGAACTCCTTTTCAAAAATAGCATTGATTATCATGACACTTGTCCAACCATCAAGATGCTGGTCAGTGCGTGTAAACTCCGCTTTCAGTCAACTTTTTTTCCTCATATTTTAAAGGAGCTCACCTTGACTTTTTTCTTCTTGTTCAAGAATAAAAAGCAGACATTTTGGTCTACTACACGAGTTTTTTCTTGTCGTAAAGAACGTCTATGGATATCGCTGTTTTTGTGGATGACACTTTGTTGGTCAAAGCAAAAGAATCCCGCTTTGTTATGCTCATTCTATCTCTAAAGACCTTTCGCAATTCATGATAAGAGTCAGCTACATGTCAAATAAGAACTATAGCATAACACCTTGCTATATTATAGAGAATATTTCATTATTTTAAAGGCTTGCTGCATTCTCGTTTGGAAGTAACACAAAAAAAGACTTGACAAGATTTTCGAAATTAATCTCCAGTAGTGCGAAAAATAATCATTACACATGCATATGTCAAGTAGATAGAGAATCTATTGATTCAATTGAATTCTTAGAGCAAGATATTATGATGCTTTAGACGGAGCTTATAAGCATGACATGAGACATAACATAAAACAACATGAATAAATATTAGAGTTACACTCCAAATTTTGAAAAAATCATAAGGTTTATCGAGCTTTCATCTTATCCTCACTTGTCACAATGTCTTCTCTCTCTTCCCTTAGGCTTTACTTCAAATTTGCTTACTTGATCATAATTTGTTTGGCGTTTCTAAAACATGGCTATCCTCCATCTTGTTTAGCATCCACAGAAAAAAGGCTGAACAGAATGGGTTGAAGAAAAAATAATCCGCCTTCATGCTATTTACTTTTGTTAGCTAAGCAACACCTATCAGATACGGTACTTTTATAGTTGTTTTGATGATCTAGTTGACCTATATCGATTACATTGATTCACCTATCATTGTTTTATGAGGACATTCTGAGTGACACAATGTCAAGTTTGACTGGTCTCAATACCATTCTAGTCTATTCATAAAATATAATCCATTGCTTGTCTCATCAAGGAGTCGACGCACTCATGTGACCCATTCATTTCATCGAGGAAAGGCAGCAAAGAAAGAAAGCTGCCCTTTCGCTCTTTTTTCTCCATCTTTATTGAAATCAGCTATGATTTTTTGTAGAGAAAGAGAGAGAGGCAAACATGCCTATTTGTAATAGTCTTTGGAAGCATAAAAAGCATTCTGATGGATGTTGTGACTATTTTTGTCGCTAATACTATACTTGATTTTGAAATTAAGTGAACCATCCTTTATAATTGTGGACAAGAAGCTAGATTCAGTACCAACATGAGGAGGAAAGACTAAAGATACATGTTATTCAATAAATCAATTCATTATACGTATTATCTTTAAGCATTACTTTTCGCACTTGGTCCTATCAAGTAGTTTTCCATTTGCCACTGAGGATGAACAAAATGAAAGGTTTCTACATTTGATACTTGTAGCATTATTTATTTTAAAGATCTTCATGAGTTTCGTTCATACCTTAGTTTACAGCTACAGGTGTACTCGAGCAACAGGGCAATCCTTAGGAGTGTATAAATAAAGCCAAAGTCTTGATAACATAGATTCTTTGCTTGCAGCTAGACCTTGTATCTGATTTTGCCCTTGGTGTCATACACATGTCTCGCATAAGCATATGCATTTTAAGCTCCTCTTTTTTTTTAGAAAAAATAATGAAATGCCTTGTTGGATGGAGAGTATCTGGACTGAACTACTCACAGCCTATTTCTTATTTCATTCTTTTGAGCCTTCGGGTATCTACGACACTCTTACTCTTCGAGAATCTTCCATAAAAGCTGATCACTTTCTCACAGTGATATTTTACAGTCAGTGGATGATATGGCAACTCCATTTTGACTCCTTACCAATACAAACAAAAGCTATGGTCAAACAAATTATTGCGAGATACTGTACAACTGGGCCCTTCTATAAACACTAATCAACCTTCCCACACCCCCCCTCACCGTTGCACCTTTCCCTACAACCGTATCCTGTCTAGTCGATTTGTACAAGTTGAGTTTTAGTCTCCGCTATACCTTTGATGAGTGGATATTAATTTCAATAAAAGTAAATATATTTATCAAGTAGTCTTTTATTTTTATGGCATACTTTGTTACATCTTTAGAGAACAAAAAAAGGGAGATGGTAAACATGAATTCAATTAGCTAGAAACAAAGAAATACAATACAACTAGTGAAACTTATTTTCTGTGTCAGCATAATTTGGTGACACAAAGTAGATCCTGTAACAAGCTTTCTCTTTCTACTAAAAAAAAATGAAGATATGTGCTAACCATGTTACGAACATATACAGAACAGTCACCAACTACTACGAATACTACTGGAACATTTTGTGAATTGCTGTATGGATACTTGACTCATAAGCAGAAGTTTGAAAGTCGATGAGTGATCAATAAGAAAAAGCTCTACCAAAGAAAGATAAAGTGAGTTTATTACTATTTCGATATTCCTCTTTTCAAACATGAATCAAATGTACGCAAAAGTGCATGAAACCAATATCTTTAAAAAAAAAACCAACTCAGAGAACCCTTTTTTCAAAAAGCCTTGTTTATAACTGAATAAACGATGCTGTTTTGTCAAGTTGCACCAAAAAGTAAATAAATAACTCAACTAAATGACATCTCTAGCTTACAAGCCTCATGCTTATCATTGAGGCAATATTATCAGCCCTTGAATTGAGGCTGCTCTAAAAAAAAATAAAAATAAAATTGGCTTTCTTTTTTTAGACATATATTTCAGTTTTCTTTCTTTTTTACTCCTTTTCTCTCTCTCTTTTTTTTTCTTTAATAAACATAAAATGAAGGAGACAAAAGAAAGTTATACAGCAGACTATATAGAGCTTTCAATAAACAAGAATGAAGATAATGATGAACCACCCGATCAACAACAAAACGATCATCCATTTCAACAAGCACATAAAGAAGAGTCAAGAACTGCCTTGCTAGAAAGTAACAACAGTGAAGAAGATTTTGTTGTTTATGATGATCATGAAGACCAAAGCCGAAACAACAAGCAAAAACACAGTGAAGAGAAATCGTTGGCCTTTCAAGTAAGCGTGTGACAAAACTTTAAAAAAAATTTGTTTCTAACGATTTTATTTTTCTAAAGGCACTTCCATCCCTTATCATTTCTGTCATTGGCTTAGTAGTAGCAGGCAATCTTTTAGAAGAATTTGGCGTAAGAAAAAAAAATCATTCTCTTTAAATTAGGCTGAGTTTGTTCATAATCCTTGTAAAATAGCATTGGGACGTGTTTCTAAAGACATCTGAATTGTTTATTCTATTACCCATCTTGTCGAATCTAAAAGGCAATTTAGAAATGAACCTTGCTGCTAGATTTTCAACTTCGGTAAATTTGTTTCTGTTGATATAGACACAAGACTAACAATTTCCTAAATCAGTCCAATCTAGGTGACTTGGATTATGGACCTACCAGAAGATCCTTGATCATTGGCAATCTATCATTACTTCAAGTTCAATCTTTAGTGGCAGGTGCCATTGCTGGTGTATCTTCTTTTGCACTCGGTCTGATTACAAAGCCCGGCAGTAGCACGAGTTATTTTGAAATGATGTACATGACTGCCAGTGCCATGGTATCAGCGTCCTTTTCAGCTGGCATTTTAGGCATATTTATGGTTGTCTTGATTCTCATCTGTAGAAGATTTGATATTGATCCTGATAACATTGCTTGTCCTATGGCATCTTCTACTGGTGATATTGTCACTCTCGTCTTATTAGGATCTTGTGCTGTTGTTCTTCAACATCAAATGGGTAAAAAAGAAAAAAGAAAAAGCCTGATGTTAAAGATAACATGTATTAAATCTATGTTTTTTTTCATTTTGCTAGATACTATTCTCAGTACACTCATCTTTACGATCATGCTGTCCATGATTCCATTCTTTGGTTTTATTGTTTGGCGTAACCAACATGTGAAAGATTTACTATTCGCCGGTTGGACCCCAATCATTCTTGCCATGGTCATCTCCAGTTGGGCTGGTATTTTGTTAGAGGCGTTTGTAGAACGATACAAAGGTGTGGCTTTGTTGACGCCTGTGTTGATTGGATTGGCAGGCAATTTAGGGTCGATCTATGCTTCTCGTATCAGTACTTCATTACATGCCGAGACAAAAGAAAATTACAAGTCAGTTGAGATCACTTTGTTGCTCATGAACATCCCGGTTCAAGTTGTGTTTATGCTGATTATCTGGGCCTTTGGTCTAGGTCAACTGCAATACAATGTCTGGTTCTTTTTCTCTTATTTCCTTATTTCTATGGCCTGTGTAAGTTTCATGCCTTTCTTTTTATGTTTAAAATGAACTTATCTCTCTTTTTTTTCTTTCTTAGACTTGGATCTGTTTAAAGATTGGTAAATACATGACCTTGACTTTTTGGAAAATGGGATATGATCCTGATAATTATGTGATACCCTACCTGTAAGTTAAGAACAGATTCTCTCTTATGGATTCAAACTGATGTCACTTTGTTTTTTCTCTATTTAGGACTGCATCGATTGATGTCATTGGCACTATTCTGCTTGTATGTTGTTTCCGTATCTTGACTGATTCCGGAGCAACTAATATGGCCATTGAAAGATCACCTTCAAACTAAATTGAAAATACCCCCCTCTCCTCCCTTCATCCCAACTATTGTATAACACAGTCTATTCCAAACCCAAAAGAGAAAATATTCTCTTTCTTATTATTGCATTATGCATGTTGTAGATACTTCATCCTCCCAACTCTCTTATTTTGTTTGTATTCCATCTTACCGCATATTTCTCTCTCTTTTCATTACATTAACATTTTTCTTTGGTAATACAAATTCAAATTGTATAATCAAGTTTTGCAGTGTATTTTTTTTTCTTCATTGGGAGTTCAAACAACATGAATGCTATGATGATATCGAATTAATTCTGCTTTCCGGCTGAGTTTCGATATGCATCCCTTACAAGCACATTTGGTACCTTTTTGAATTCAACAAAGAAAACATATAATCCAAAGAAATTGGAGGGGGGGTATTTTGCTTTAATATAGAGATAGATTTAAAAGATTTAAAAAAAAAAGAGAGAATAGCCCTTTTTTCTTTTTCTTAACAAGCACAGGCACCTGAACTATTTGTACCAGAAGCAGGTTGCATTAAATTAACAGAGCCACTTAAACCGTTCATACCACTTCGACCAGCAGAAACAGCATTTCGACCACCATTGCCATACATGTTTTCTAATGGGATCTTTTCAGCAATACCAGTAAAAACTTCTTCTACGTTTTGAGCAGATTTGGCACTGGTCTCAAAAAACAAAAGACCAGCTTCATCAGCATAGGCTTGTGCATCTTCTCTGGGAACTTGTCTCTCTTCTTCCTCTTGGTCTTCTTGTGTGTCACATAAATCTAGTTTGTTACCAACCAGGGCAATCACAATATCTGTATTAGCCTGTCTCTGTAATTCCTTGACCCAACTCTTTGCCTTGACCAAAGTAGACTTTTTATTTTTTAAAGAAAAGAAAGAAGGTAAATGCCTGTATGTGTTTCAAAGGGGGGGGGAACTTACAGCTTTTGTCATGTCATAAACCACAATAGCGGCTTGTGCATTACGGTAATACATGGGAGCTAAAGAATGAAATCGCTCTTGACCAGCTGTGTCCCAAATTTCATACTTGATCACTCGATCTTTAGCATTACACTTTTGAGTCAAAAAGGCAGCTACAGAAAAGAAATAGATAAGTAAAACAATCCTCACTTTTCTCATAACTTCTCTTACCTCCTATAGTGGGTTCTCTGTTCTCTACATATTCTTTGTTGACATATCGAGATACCAAACTAGACTTGCCTACGGCTGATTCACCTATCATTTCAAAAGAGAGGGGGGGAGGGGAAACGTGTTTAATAAACTAAAAGTTAAATAGAAAAAACAAGTCTTTACCTAACAAGACAAGCTTTACGTTTTTAGGCTTGGCATTAGCAGTAGAAATATTAAAGTTAGCTTGAGTATCAGCAACAGCAGAAGACATTGTAGCTTGAAACAGTAAAAAAAAAAAAGAAGAAAAAAAGAAAAAGAGTAAGAAAAGAAAAAAACGATAAAAACAAGAAAATAAAGAGTTCTGGATCTAAATTCAGGTTACATTTGGAACAAATAAAGTGGTTCTCCCCTTTTTTTCCCTCCCAAAAATAAAAAGAAAGAAAGCCTTCCAAATAGACAAATAATAAACAAGCTTTCACTTTGGAATACTCTTGTTTTTTCTTACATTACAAGAAAGAAAGGGGGAGGAGCGGTTTCTAACTTACAACAAATACACAGTGCCATTTTTAAAGCGAAATCGATTTAAACTCAGCTTATAAAAAAAAGGAAAATCTTTTTTTTTTTTTTGACGAGTGTAGAGATAACGCGTTTATTAAACAAGAAATGCAACGTAACTTGCTATTTCTGCAGCAACAACAAGCGCTTGTACGCCAAGCACAACAACAAAAAGCAGCGGCTTCTGCTGCCTTGGCTAACAATGGACAGGTACCAGACCAGCTTAATTTATGGATGCAACAACAACAACAGCAACAACCAGGTGGTGCTTTTAATCCTTCTATAGATGCTAAACCATGGTTACAACAACAACAAACCTTACAACAATCATTACCACTACAACAACAACCAATACAACAACAACAACAACCACAGCCACAGCCACAACAACAACAACACCAACAACAACAACACCAACAACAACAACAACAAGCAGTACCAAAGACAGTGGGCATGATGCAAAGAAAGTCTCAACCTGTCTTATCTACTCAATCACTTCCGTTTGATACTGTACATGTAGAAACAGTCAGACACAAAAAGAACTTGAAGACCTATATGGACCGCGACAACAGATATCAAGTCACGCTGGACAGACAACATAAGCGTCATGTCGAATTAGCGCAACAAAAGAAACAAGAGATCGATCTGGCCAATCAGACCAGAAGAGAACGTGCTCAACACAAGGGTATGTCTACCTTTGGCCTGGGCTACAATGGCTATGGTAATGGCAAGACAGGTCCTCCTACTCCTTATACACGTATCACTTATCCCGGCGAAAAAAAACGTAAACGACAACAAATTCGCATGTAAGTTTGATATGTCGGCTCTCCCTACTTTTTCTTACTCATTTGTTCTAGTCCCCTTCAACATTGTATTGAGCAAGCTAAAAAGGAAGAATTGTTGGTGCCTATTCGATTGGATATCGATCAAGATGGTTATCGAGTTAGAGATACGTTTACTTGGAATCTAAACGAAAGCTTGATTTCACCCGAACAGTTTGCTGAGATTACATGCGATGATCTGAGGTTGCCTGTACCTGTATTTGGCCCATTGATTGCTGCCAGTATTAAAGAACAGATACAGGATTTCGATCTCAATATGTCTAGTATGGTTGTGCAGGAAGACTCTAAGGTAGATGCTTATCAGGAATTCATACGATCCAAAAAGCAAAAGACAGACAAAGAAGAAGAAGAAAAGGTGGTGGAAAAGAAGCCAATGACTGAATTGCGCACCATTATCAAGGTAGGTAATCAAGAGGTGATTTGAACAGAGATAGCTTATATTAGGAAATAGTTGGATATTATTGTAGGTCATCGTATTCTCAATGATCAATTTGAATGGGATATTACCTGTCAACACAATTCACCCGAAATGTTTGCAGAAAAGATGGTGACTGATTTGGGATTAGGTGGTGAATTTAAGCAAGTAAAAAAAAACAATAGGTTAAGCATCAAAAGAACCATGTCACTAAGACATTTTTCCCTTATATAGAACGGCCATTGCTCATTCGATCCGAGAACAAGTCCATGTGTATATAAAATCACTCTTGTTAACAGGACATGATTTCAGTGATAATCTAGTAGAGAATGATGAACTACGAAGAAGCTTTTTGCCTACTGTTCGCAATGTCATTCGAGAAGGTCAATATCTGGAGCGATTTACACCTTCTCTTCTAGAACTAACAGAATCAGAAATGGACAAGATTGAAAAGGGTCGTATTCGAGAATCGAGGTAGAAGAAGATGGAAAAAAAAAGAAAAAATAGTTTGTATTTATCCCTCCTCTTTCTTTTTTTTAGGCGGAAACGAAGAGGTGTACGTAATAGAAAGGGTGTTGTTAGTTTACCTGATCGCGATCCTATCCCCACTTTCCGTACCATTTTCGCTTCACCTCCTGAACACGAAATGACAGACGACCAGTTCTTGAAGAGTATGCAGATAAACAACAGTATAGAGGCTCATCATAGCCAACGCAAGAGTGCAGCCAAGGCACGTATGAACATTGCTGCTGAGGCAGCTGGCGTTTCATTAACATCAGGTCAACTTGAAGACCATGTCGATCAAATCACTCGACCTGTCTCCAGTAAGTTAAAATATAAAAGAAAGAGAGAGGAAATACAGCCTTTTGTTGTTGTTTTTTAATCGTTTATAAGATAAACTAGTGCATCCCTCATGGCGATGTGTGGATTGTGGTTGTTCTCCCTTTATGACATCTATTGTTCGCTCTTCTAATCAGACAGGCGAGAAATCACTCTGTAATGCCTGTGGTCTTTATCGTTACAAATACAACAGTGTTCGCCCAAGGAATTATGTAGAGAAAGACATGGTGAATGAGATACCCCATATGAATGATTGGCAAAACCATTTAACAAAATACAGATAATAAAAGCATTTTCTTTATATTTATATGGTTATTGTGTGGGTGATATTAATTCATCAAAGGAAGAAAGTAAAGGCAATAACATCATATCTACATTTTCATAAGGTACATTACAACACATGGATATCAGTCGTTTGTATTCCTGATGTCGTTTACTCGGTGTCGCAAGTAACAGCCGCATCAATCGATCTGTCTGTGCCTGTCGTGTCCGCTCTAATCGCTCTGTCTCAGCCAAGAGATAGCGCAGTTCATGTTGTTTATCTTCTAGCGTGTCTGGTAAGCTCTCTTGCTTTTCTTTCTTTTCTTTTGCTTGACATCGATGGTGTTGAATCAGGCATTGTTGTTTCATCAATAATCTGGCCTGTGTCTTACTTGTCTGACGAACAACATGCCATTGATCGGGATCGTATTGGATTTGATCTAGGGTATGTTGGGTGCCTGCCAATCGCTTCCGAACCATCTGGAGATCGTTCCGTTTCTCTCGAATCAGGTGATCACGCTGCATGAGTTCTCTATCATAGTTGGAGGCGAAACTATCAAACATCTGGGACACAAGGGGTGGTTGAGATCGATCCATCAATACAATCTTCTTGAAGAGCCCTTCCACTGTCTGCCTTAATCTGGATCGAGAGGCCAGTTCGGTAGGATAAGGCATGTCCGTCAAGTGCATGATGGGAGGTGGGGGTGAAGGTGAAAGAGAAGAATCGAGTTCCATCAAGCTTGAGGGTGGTTGAAATCGATGGGTACGTTCCGCTTCCGATAGATAATCTTGAGCTGTCAGTCCTTCCTCATTGGTGATTTCTGCACTGGCACCTGCATCCATCAACAATCGAACTAGCTTCTTGTTACCGATACGGGCTGCAATCGAGAGTGCTGTATCCCCATGCACATCCTGCACGTTCAAGATGGAGATCAATTCCGAATGATGGCTGGCCAATGTCTGAATCAAGCATTCCATATAATACCTTGAGGCATGCACCTTACCCTTCCAACTGGCTGTAGCAGCCACATGATGAAAGACGGTTTGATCCTTTTTATCGATATTAAAAATAGTATGTTTCAGCAACTCCAACAGGAACAAGAACGATTTGGCATCAAAGTTGTTGGTAAACAAGACAGATCGCATCAGGGCTGTCTGTCCCTTATAATTCACTCGATAGATATCGGCTCCCAGTTCAATCAACATACTCACCAACTTGAGACGACCCATGGCTGCGGCCCAATGAAGACTGGTATGGCCCTCATCATCAATGATCACATTGACATCAAGATCCATGGGTGGCCTTAACAGGAGAGATGGAATGCCTGTATCGTCTGAGATAAAGTATTGAAGTAACTGATGTGCATACGATGAATAACCATCCATGACAGAATCATTGTGTTCCACAACGGCTATTTTAGGTACATCCACTACTGGGTAAGGTGCTATTTGATCAAAGTCGCAAGGGAGTAAGGTTCGTTCGAGACATCGGTTGTTGTCATGATTATTAGCTGGTTTTAATTTCTTTCGTTTGGGTTCTGTCGCTCGAGGTTTCTTAGGTCGATTGGCAGCTGCTGTATAATGCTTGGGTGCTAAAGGCGGACTTTTATCACCTTCCACAAATTCAAAGATAGGTCGTAATATATCGTCTACATGATATTGTTCAGCTAAAGACACTCCTCGTTCAAAGGGAACCCAAGTGCCTTAAAAAAAAGAGGTTAAGAACAAGGCATCTAAAGTTTCTTTTCTTTTTTCTTATTTTACCTTGGTATTTGCCATAACCACCCTGTACTTTCTCATGTTGACCTGTCTGTACTTCTCTCTCTAGAATACGAGTACGTTGAGGTTTATCAAACTCGGCCACTTTCAAGATCTGAGTCGCGTTCAAGTAAGAATCTGACTTTCTTCGCATAACAGATACATTGTTGCACATGAATTCATAGACTGGTACACCTGAATAAGTTGCCTTGTAAATAAGTGGTTGGTTAGGTGGTGTAGGCTGAGGCGATTGTGGGAGTGCCATGCTTTCTATTATTTTATATATATTATTTTTTTATTATCTATTTTTAACCAAAAAAAAAAAAAGGTTAAAGACGCGTTTATTTTCCTTTTAAGTCATTTTCTTATTTTATTGTCCTTTATTTTTTTGGGATGATAGAAAATTGATTTCACCAATGCAAAATTATACTACTGAAGTTGATGTATAGCCTGTTTTTGTGAGATGGACCTTGTTGTATTTGGCACTAGACTTTATTGTGCTATAAACTAAATCGAGTTCTTATTCTGCATAAAAAGAGAGAGAGAGAAAAAGGAAATAAATGCACCATGAACAAGATCATAGTCGCGTTTATTGCCATGGTTGAATAAGAGTAAAGAAATTCCATTCTAGTGGATTCTATGTGGATCTGCCATTCCTTAGAAACAAGCGCGTCATTGATTGAGCACAAATCAAAGTCATGTGACTTTCTCACTCACTCTCTCTCACTTCATACCAGGAACCATCCAAATGTCAAATAAGAAAAACAATAACTATTGAATCCATTGTTATGTTTTAAAAAAAGAAATACAGCCATTGACTTTTTTTTTTACTTGTCGAATCCTTTTTTTTAGTGAGTAAAATAGTATAGGTGTGTATGGTGTATGTGTATGTGTATGCATGTCATGTATTTTAAGCAGTAGGCTTTTGCTTTTCAAAAGTGGCACCAGGAATATTGGAAGGATGGAAGATACGCTAATGATGATCATAAGAGTCAAATCCTAAAAAGACAATGTTCTATACTTACTTGAGCATCAGCATAAGCAACACCGAAACCCCAACCAGTAGCAATAGCAATAGGCCAGCTACGCTCTAAAATAGACTCTATTAATGCCATCTTTTTCTCTCTTTAGAAAACAAAAACTTACTCTTGAACAACAAAGCAGAGGCAACAATACCTGCACTTAATCCAAGACCTGTCTTGACAACAAAGTTGGAGATGGCACGATCCCACTATAAATAAAGTGTTAGTTTTATCTTTGCCCTATTCTGAATTGGGGCTCATGATTTACTTTGTGTGATAAAATATCTTCACTGGCAATCTTGTTTTCGACTGACATAGTGATTTCTAAACAAGAAAAAAAAAAATAAAAAGAGAGAAAAAATAAATAAATCAATGTCCCCCCAGCTAAAGTCAATCTCGGCCAACAAATGGACTTTGAATTTCCAATAAAAAAAAAAGGGAAAGGCTTCTTCTTATAAGCCTATCATTCTCTTTCTTGGAAAGGGGGGGAATGTAACTGATGAGTTGTGTATTTGAGATAGAGTCAAAGTATCATGTATTGTGAGAAGGAGTTTTGACTATTGAGTCAAGCAAAAATCATCATTATAAATTAGCAAAAAAAAAGGGGGGGACCACTTTTATTTTATTTTATTTTCTTCAAGATGACCACTTCATCACCACCAAAGCCAAAGTTTAAAGAGAAATTTGTAGAATTAAGTGAAGGCTTATTTGAAGTAAGTCATCATGCTTTGTTGAAGCTATTTTCTTATTTTATAAGAGCTCTTTAAAACCAGCTCATTTTTGGGAAGATTACTTTATTTTGCCTGTCAACAGACAATGCTTAACAGACTTGATCACCAAAAGCTCAGAAGAGAGTCTGTTGAGCCAACGACATAACCTGAATGCACTCTTTTTAGCCTGCTTGAGAACAATAGAATCCAAGCCAGATACACCAAGTGAACAAACAAGACAGTTGCATGCCATGATTATCTTGACTGTCTTGTTGCATGCTCTGTTTTCTAAAAAGCGTCTTAGCCATTTCAATATCATCTTTATGATGACAGGCTATGATGAAGCAGATCGTCTGTTTCCAAAACTGATTCAGTCTCTCCAGTCTCTCATTCAGCAACCCCTTACACGCCCAATAGCTCTTGCATTGGCTCTTGCTCTATCGGCTGGTAATGACAATGTCAACCAGAATGGACTCAACAGTTATTTTATGTCAAACGATATTTCCCTTACTCTATTGAATGCAAGTCTTCTTTTTTAGTGATTTCGATTGAATGTCTGCTTATTTGTTTCTATAGGTTCTGGCAGATGATATTGATAGTAAAGAAGCAAGGGATACGATGATGTTGATGGCCATGCTATCAAATTACAACAAGTATGAAGCCAAAAATCCTTACTTGATCTCTCTAAGACAGACAAAACAGAAAGATAGTTTGATGGTAAAACTTTCAATTGACAATCTGTTGCTTGGTAACTAAATTCTATAACGAAGCGTATCATTCAACTGTCTACAGATGCTCTGATTGAATTAAAGAGGTAAATCTCGATAGATCCTTGAGGTGCTGTTGATCAACCCTATTTAGTCGATATATAGAACTCTATGATGATGAAGAAACGTTCACCAAGACATTCACCACTTATATGTCTCGATGGTTTTCAGCATCTACACCTGCTGCTCCTTCTGAGGCAGACACACTACAAGCCCTTTCTCATCTGTAAGTTCAATCATGTACGTTATCTTGTTTGACTCAAGTTGGTCCCAATAGACCCACTTCAGAAGCAGCCTTATTACTCTTATTGTTTGATCTTATACATACCAATCCTTATTTTGTTCAATACCTGACAACCACTCAGCATCTCTTGACGTCCCTTTTATCATTTGCTTCCTACCTCTTTCAAAACAATCGCTCCGAACGTACTCAAGTGTACGTACGATTGATGCTCACCATCCTTGTCCGATTGATGGAAGAACACACCATTCTCCAGTGGATGGCTCAAACAGACATATCCATTCGACTCTGCCGTCAACGGTCACCTACATTACCTCTTGATAAATCAGCACGACCTATGTTTTGTGCAGTACTCGATAATGTCTTGTTGTTTGTTCGACATAATTTTCGAAAAAAACTGGATTTGGTGACCTACAAGTAAGCTATCAAATAACTCTGACAAGAAGTCTAATGTGTTCTTTAGGTTGGCCTTTGTTATTCTTCACCGTGTATTATGTTTTCTAAACAAACACAAGACAAGAGTAGTTTACCATTGGACAGAGCTTTGGCCTACTTTGACTTCAGCATTACATTTTACTGCCCTTCGATTGGATGATTTACGTATAAGAGATGATTTTAATGGTTATTTAGTCTCGGTAAAGAAAAAAAGAACGTTTGAACAAGAATATGAAATTCATTTATTTATTTGTTTTCTTGTAAAAGTTGATCAGTGTATTTAATATGTGTGTTATGCATGGAGAGACCTTTCTGACAGATACCAAAAGTTATGATTTACTCTACTATGAAATTATTCGTAATACACCCGATTTCATAAAGTTGGCAGATTATGGCAAGTAAATTTAGCCATGCAATTTATAACATGAAATTTATAATCATCTCTTTATAGTGCAACACACTCGATTTAATCAAAAATCCAATACACAATCCATAACAGTACATGACTTTTATAATCTAAAGTTAGTCTGTAATCATTTCAAGCCTGCTTTGGATGAGTGGCAAGTCGCAAAGAACATCAAATTTCCTACGCCTGATCAAGTGATGGGTAACAAGAAAAAAAAAGAAAGGCCCTAGACTCGAATGATTTTAACTCTCTCTCATTCTTTAGCCATCATCAATGAACATTATGCTACATTGGGACTAAAGCCAATGAACAAGCTTGATTTCTATTTACCATTTAATGAAATACCAGGAGATATGGGATTTTTTAGACAAGTATTGCGTGTAGTGGTATCGGATTACATGAGCAATCAATAAATAAAATAAACAAAAAAACATCATTGGATCAGACAACCATTGTTCTTGATGGGTTTTCCTTTAGGCGCCAACATACGAGGATCATTCCAGGTGGGATTGCCTTGCACAAGTACGGGTTTCTTTTTCCTTCCTCTTTCTTCTTATCTCCACCTTTCTTCCCTCTTCTTCTTTCTTCTTATCTCCGCCTCCGCCTCCTCCTCCTCCTCCTCCGGCTTGAGGTGGTGGAGCATACATGGATGGTGCGTTATAAGGAGATTGATGAAAGTTAAAGACAAGATTAGGTCCCATAGCAGGATGAATTGTGTTTGAATGCATGGGCGGGCAGGACATCATCATTGGCATCATTTGTGTGGGTGGAGGTGAAGACATACCTAATTTCTTTTTATCTTCTTCTGTCATTGGTGGCATAGTCACTGGTTTAGGTGCAGGTGGAGGACCAAGACTATCAGGCATTTTTTATTAGGGATCTAATTGAATGAAAAAAAAAAGATAATATTTAAAGAAAAAAGAGAAAAGAGAGAGAGAGAGAGAGAAAAGGTGGCAAAGTCCAAACGAAACAAAGAGATTCCCTATTATGGTGTTATAAGCAAAAACAAATACTATTTGACTGTTTGTACAACCGATTCTATAGCTTAATCTTTTAAGGAAAGAAAATTGCTCTCTCTTTTTTGTGTGTGTGTGTGTCTGATTCTTCTTTATTTATGGCTAGCAAATAGGTGTGTTTTGTTTAAAGGCTATTGATTGTCTCACTCTTGCTCTACCTGCTTATTTTCTAGAGTGTACTGCTTGTGTTACATAATTCAACCATCGGATTGGTGTATTAGCATTTTCAACAAAAAAAAAGGTGCGTGACGTATCCTTTCCCTTTTTATATTGTTGCGTGTCATCATTTGAATTGCGCGGGCAAATATAGATTAAACCAACCTTTTATTTTCTTTTTCTTTTCTCTTTCTCTCATTTTCTTTTTTTTTTTCATTTTTAGAACAATTAGAGTAGTATAAAGATAACGAGAGTAAAGAGAAGAAAAGGGTAAAAAAGAAGAAGAAATAAAAACAAAAGAATACAAAAAAAAAGGATATCCCAATATAAACCTTTCCCCCCTTTTTTTTTCTGTTAAATAAGACGATGCCTAGCAACATTACTATCAACGTTAGACCTTCTACAGGCCAAATATTTCAGATCGACATTGACTCAGAACAATCGAGTGTTCAAGATATGAAACAGATGATTGCCGAAAAGATGGACCATGCCGATCCTTCTAGTCTCAAATTGGTTTTTTCTGGTCGAATTCTTAAAAATGAAGATATCATCAAGGATTGTAGTAAGTTTTTTTTCAAAAAAAAAAAAAGGGAGGATGGCAAGAGAAAATTAAAAAAAAAGAGAACAATAGAAATTGTGAATGGTTGTACGGTGCATGTTGTTCGTTCTGGCATCAATAAAGCACCCACTTCCGATAAGAAAGCAACACCACCACCATCTACTTCCGAGCCTATTCCTCCTATTCCTCCTACACCCAGTCCATCCAACCTGACTGGAGTGGGTGGATCACCTTTCGATATGCAAATGCCAAACATGGATCCCGAAGTGATGAGACAAATGATGGATTCACCATTCATGCAAAACTTGATGAGTAACACAGGTAAGATAATTTGATTTTTTTTTTTTGTAGAAACAAGCCATCTAAACTTGCAATAGATTTTGTGCGTTCCATTATTATGAGCAACCCACAAATGAAGGCACTTGTTGAACAAAATCCAGAATTGGGACATATTATTAGTGATCCTGCATTCTTGAGACAGTCAATGGAAATGATGAGGTAATGAATGACACCCTAATTAGAGAATAACACGCTGATATTTTCTTTTGCAAGAAATCCTGAATTGATGCGTGAAATGCAACGTAATAACGATCGTGCTTTATCCAATATCGAAGCTATTCCAGGTGGGTTCAATCATTTGCGTCGTATGTACAACACATTCCAAAGCCCTATGGAATCTGCCATGACACCAGGCAGTACAGCCTCTGATGAAGCCAACAATGAACGACTTGCTAGAGAATTGAATGTGGAAAGTGTGCCTGAAAATTCATTAAATACCCAAGCCTTGCCTAACCCTTGGGCTGCCACCAACAACACAAATACCAATCGATCTACTTCATCAAATACCACTTCCAATACAGCGAACCCTTTTGCTGCTCTTTCTGGTGGTGGTGGTGGTGCACCTGGATCCAGCAACCCACTTACAGGTAAGAAAAGAAAAAAAAAGAGGAGGGAACGACATGACCTGACAGTCTATCAAAAATAAAGCTTTGCTTGGTGGAGGTAATCAGAACAACAATGGTTTCATGTCACTGTTTGGACAACAACAGCAACAACAATCAACACAAACCAACCAACAAGCTTCAACTCCATTCTGGGCAGATCCTAATTTTATTCAAGCAAGCATGAGATTACAACAAGCTATGATGTCTGGACAAAACAATAACAACAATAATAATAATAACCATAATGAAAACAACACACAATCTAATTTACTTCAACAAATGATGATGGGACTTCCTACGAATCCATATGGTGCAGGGTAAGGAAATACATTGAATCGTCGGGATTGCTTTAACACGTCTTTCTTAGTTCGTTTTCTGACTTTGGATTCCAGCAACAACAACCATCATCTTCCGAGCCACCTGAGGTTCGCTTTAGAGATCAACTCGCACAGCTAGAAGAGATGGGATTTTCAGAAAAGTCTGCTAATGTTCGTGCTTTAATGGCAACAGGAGGCAATGTTCAAGCTGCTATTGAATATTTGTTATCCATGTAATCAATTTGATTTAAATATTTCTCCTTTTTATAATATACTTTATATATTTTTTCTTTTTTTTTTGAAATGAATGTATTGGGACTCTAGTGGAACTCTTTATTAAAATGATGTCCTATAAAAAAAAAGATGACACAAAAGAAGAAATATGAATGTGTGCCATACAGACCTCTTTATGTTCTTGAGAGTAAAATTGTTATTTTTTTTCATATGGAAAATAAGATAAATTATAGTCAATTTACTTTTTTTTTGTCTTTCATAAATTACGACATAGTTGAAGAAAGAAGAAATCACGTGGGGATGTAGTCTTTATGAATTTCACAATTCTAGAAATCAATTACTATGCCTGAAAAATCATATTGCAGAATTTCGCTTTTTTTTAGCAGGGATTTAGAGTAAAAAAAGAAAAGAGTGAGTGAATTAATCGTGTCAAGCCATTGAATCTTATCAGAAGCGAATACCATCTGAATGCAAAATACTTTAAAAAAGGTAATTGAGTTGAAAACGTCATGATCTACGCTTTTAGCAGCGCAAACTCCGAAACTTTTTTTTTATTATTATTCATACTTCGCTCCTTATTGTTTTTCTCTCTCTCTTTTTTCTCTCTCTATTTTTTTTTTATTTTTATCAAAATATACGTGTGCATATGCTTTTCTTGAATTAGGCAATCATTGCAATTATATACACTTTCTCTCACTTCTTTTTCTCCTTTCTTTTACCTCCCTTCTTACTCTCACAAAATATTTTTATTGAAAAAAAGTCATGTCTGCTGTTACTTGTCTTCCTTGTATACATATTAAGCATGCCACACTTATTAACAACTGTTATCCTCCTGTAAAGGAAGAAAAATCTATGCCTCATTCCTCTGAACAGAGTTACCTTTTATTCTATGCAAGTTCTCGACCTCAGAAACTAACAAAAGTCGGGTCGTTTCTACAAAAGAAAGTGGCCCGAGATATACGAAAAGGTCGAAAAAGGTAACTCTTTAAAGATCATTGGTCTTTCTCTAGAAAGAAGAAATATTGATTTTTTTCTAGTCACAATTTGGTTTCATTACATATCATTAAAGCATTGATTCAGACATGTCATCGAGACTTGAACTTGTTTTCAAAATACATCATTGCTATCTTTAGCATGTTGTTGGACACAAGAGATTTAGACATCATTGATCTTACCTGTGAAAATGTAATAAGCAAACCTATACTGGATGACAACATATTCATTGACTTTATACAATTACAGTTTATAGTGTTTTGCTCTTACCATGATGGCAGTACTTTGGCTGTAGATACACAGTTTAGAGCTGAATATGAAACACTGTTGGAAAAATTTGCTGGATTCTGTACTTATGACAATAACGATACTTTGTTTACTCTCAAGTAAGTCTCAGTGCCATGACATAATTTCATACATGCTTATAATTCACATAGGATGCAATACATTGGTCATCGAGCTACTCAAGCAGCCATTACTTCAAGTGCACTTGAATCTTCTGATTTCGAGACTCAATTGGATATCCTCTTCCCCCCTTTGATTGTTACACTTGGGTCCGATCCTAAAAAGGCAGTGATCAGTACAAGGTAGTACAACATTTTTCAAAAAGGAAAGAGGGTTTAAACTGATTTTCAAAAAAAAAGTGGAATAGACATTCGTGTCTCTGTTTTCGACCTACCTCAGATAGATAAACAACTGATTGAATCATTAGCTGCCTATACCATCAGTCTATTGTTCAGTAAATTAATAGGCCCATTTGTTCGATATTCTTTAAAACCTTTATTCAAGTAAGTACTTGCTTACAACACAACGATTCAAGGTGCTTAAGAAGACTATAGGTATTTGAGTGAAACACAGGCTTGGTCATCTCCTGAATTTGCTGTCAATATGCTCAAGTTGATACTTGACTCATTGCAGGTAAGGGAACAGAATCGATCATACTTTTCTCCCTCATAACATTCAATTGATGCATCTCTTTCTTGTGATAGCCTCAATACAGATACATTCTTGTTTCTGAAATCATGGCACATATTGATCAACAAGGTCAAGATGATCTAACAGAGAAACATGCAGCCCTTGTTTGTATCTTGGATACCATGTTAAATGCAGATGTATCACTGATAGGCATTTCAGTCCTTGAAGTTCAAAATTCACTTTTTCATCTACTTTTCAGAACAACGCCACACCATCCATTCAATCCCAACACTACCAAAAAAGACCACGCTACCATCATTCAACACGGCCTTGTTCATTCCATGGGTGGTTTAGCTTCACATGTTTATTATGACAATCAGCTGAGTGATATGGTTGGTTATTTGATACCCAAACTAAAATCCAACACATCACTTGAACAGGTGGAGGGTATGTCTCTTCAGGAATACCGTACCATTGTGTTGAGCTGTCTTTACAGTGTTGTACAAGGAGCAAAGAAGAACAGAAAGACAGCAGATACCTCAACAGCATGGGCTGGCTCAAGCGAGGTAGAACAAGAGACAGAGGCTCTTTACTTGCCAGAGGGCATACAAGCACCTCTGGATGTCTGGACACCTGGACTAAGCTTATTGCATGATAAGGATCCCAAGACACGCATTCAGTTTGGCCGAGTACTTTATGCCTTTCTAGATGCTATTCCATCCAACCTGTCAGCTGAATCAACACAGTAAGTTCCCTTGTGTTTTAATCGATCTTGTATTAACCCAACATGGAATAGTAAATACCCATCTGGTCCACTGAATCATTTGAGCACTGCTGCCTTCTTGAACAAACTCTCCTATAGCTTTATGGATTGGATCCTTCTGCCCGACTTTAACTTGTCCGATTTGAAAGCACTTTATGCATTGTTATGTATCGCCAACTGTAAGTTTGGTATGGATGCCACAGTCTTGCTCGTCCCATTGGTCTTTCGCGTTCAAACATTGATTCAACAAGACAAGATTACCGACAAAGCACGTCAAGAAGGCCTTTTGTCTGCCATGGTTTGTTGGCTTGATCAGATGGCTCAGTTTTATGACATTCAACCCATGATAAATTATTTGCATCCAATCCAAACAAGCATGCACCCATTCGATCTCACTAACTCCTTCTCTGCTTTTACCGAAGCCATAGAGGATTTCCATCCGGTTGAGTCCAATTCAGTTACCTGGGTAGATAGAAACAAGATAGTTGAATTGATGTCTAATGAAGGTCAATTACGAGATGAAACAGATACACATGGTTTAGAGTTAGAAGCCAAATTGTTTGCAGAATGGGATTCAGATGCCTTTTGTAAGTAGCATGATGGTTCTAGAAATGACAATGTGTTTATTTATTTTTTTAAAAAAAAGTACAACGAACACAATACAAGCGTATCCAAATTACACCTGAGGCAGATGAACATAAACTCAAACTAGCTAGTCCATGGGAACATGTAGAAAACAAGGTAAAGAAAAAGAAGGACATTTACACAAGACAGGAGCAAGCCATCTAATATCTTATAAAAGCTGTCTTTCCCATTTTCTGAAAAATCAAATCATTCCATACGTGTGACCAATTTGAAGGAAGCATTGGTAGGACAGTTGGTAGCTGATGATGAGACTGATTCTAGTCAAAGCAATTCAGTACCTTCTAGTCGATCTGCCAAAGCAACTTCACCTCCTATCGTCAAGAGAACAACAGCTGATTTGAACGCTCTTTTGAATGAGCTTTCTTTACCCCATGATCAATCTGCACAAAGCAATATATCGTTAGTGAATCCTCCATATGCATCTTCATAAAACCTCCCCACTCTTTTATTTTGACTTGTATCCATAGTTATTATATACAATGTATTTCTTTCTTCCCTTTTTTTTTTATAAATATCAAATCCATTGCCATCTATATCATTAAGCCAGACATGTGTTTACAGTCTAGTCTTGAATTGATTGTTAGTTTGTGGCAGATCATTTCAATGGTGATATAATATTGCTTGCTCAAGGGAAGGCTGGTATTTGGTTCGAGACAACACTATTAACAACAGGCGCGCCATTAAAACAAAAAATGTTGTTAGTAAAAGGCAATGAAAGGCTAAAGTCTTCAATTCTTTTTTGGTAACAGAAACATGATAGCTAGAGAAATAGTAATACTATATACTGTCAGGATGAAACTATACTCCAATGTCTATTTTCAAGAAAGTGGTCATTGCATTTCTAATTTCTTCTCTTTTTCTCTTTGACCTTGAATCATTGCACTAGTATTCTGCAAGGTTCTTTTCCTAAATCACACTCAGATACAGATCATTCTATCCAACTAACAAACAGGTTTAAGCAGATTGTGTCAAGAATCAAAGTAAGTCTATGGCCGAAACTCAAGGGGAAGCAATACTAAGGATTGCCCCATACTTTGTACTTTTCCTCGTAATACTATTCCTCTCAACATCTGGTCCACCCAATAAACCATTCTTTTTTGCCTTCTATCTCTGAAGGGCTTTTGACACTCTATCAATTCGATCCATCCAGAGGCAACTTTATATAGATTGCGTGTTCGATTGGGAAGCTTTGTTTTATAAGTTATGTTTAATCTTATTGGTATAAAAGAAAAAATGAGTTTAACAAACTTGTTTTTTGAGAGTGAGAGAGTAAAAGGATTGATGTTTGATCTTATTGTTTAAACTTTATGGAATCCGAAAATCTCAAGCGCTACTGTGGTATCAATTCGAACACCTTTCTGAAGATCTGCTTCAACCAAAACTTGTCCTACATAGCCTGGATCCATTTCGCCTGGCTCACCATTTTCTCTCTCACTTTGTTCTGTCACTGCTACTAAGACTCTGTCTTCAGGATCAACCTGTTCATTTTCTAAAATGCCTTCATGTCGATTGAGACAATAGATCCAGTAATGAATCTTTGTCTTTTCTCGCAGATCCATATCGACAGGTGGGTGATAGCCTTGACTGCTAGGTGGGTTGACAGGAATGATCGGCTGCTGCTTCTTTCTGATCATGGTATCTTGCTGATCTTTCTCTTTCTTCACCTGCACAAGTGTATTTGAGATTTGTTGCATATCACGCTGTAGTTCAAAGCGACAGACAATGACAGGCTCATCTACATGATGATTCGAATACAGAAGCTCCTCTTGCAGTTTCTCTAGATTGTCATCTTGTATATAAAGGCGGTGTCGTGGCATTACTTGAGCTTCAATTTGGACACGGTAAGAGATACCAAGGATAGTCTCTGCTTTAGAATAGAAAACCTTTTTGTAGAGCTTGTAAGGCGTTTTCGTCACTATTCGCTTTGATCTCTTGGATTTCTTTTGCGAGTTCATGTCAAGTTCGTCCAGTCCAGAGCGAATCACCTGACTTGAAGTTTGTTCCTCGTCTTCAGATGAATACCAAACAGAATGATCACTCTCAGCTTCATCTTGATCGTCAAACGCACTGGCCAGTTCATCGCTAATCACCTCATTCGAAACATACTTTTCTTCACATTCCCAACCATTTTCTACTGAAGGCGGATCAAGATAGACTGAAGATCGAAATCGAAATTTAGGTGTGCCTAATAAGAGGATGCGTCGCTTCTCTTGCGCCTCAGATTGATCTACATCAAAATATTCATTCAATGCCTCACTTCGTTCTTGGTCATCTCCTCTGATGGTAGCTGGTATAGGTGAGTTGGATCGACTGGACTGAAGCTGAGTCTGTTGATGATAGGTTGTGGGGAACAAGACGCGCTCTAGAGCTTCACGCTGCCATAACGCACGAAATACAATGCCTTCATCAACAATGCCATCCTGTCGAACACAAGTCAACTGATCAAATGACATATTGCTGTAATTGACAGTGGTGCGCAACAGATAAGACAAGACGGTGGCTTTATCAATAATATCGCCTGATGTGGCATCAGCTAATAGTTTCTGAAATGGCACAAGTGCTGAAAAACTAAGGCGATTGAGACGAGGTTGCTTTGGGCTAAAGAGTTCAGCAGAATCTTCCAACTCTTGAGAAGGTATACGTCTCCGTTTGCGAGATCGTACAGTATCAGCTGAAAGGCTCGTTGTAGCGCTGTTTGTATGTAACATGGGCCGTAACGGTCGAACAAATCCAGAGAGTCTCTTAGCGTCCTGATCAACTGGACCTGAGGCTGTCCAGGTAATCTTACCAATCGATTGCATATAGGCCATCAAGACAGCACGCAACAAACAATAGCGATCAAATTCACACTCAACAAACAAGAGATCGGCAGACAAGACATCAGCCATATAATCAGCAGGTAACATAGCAAGACGATTTGCGTTCTCGGGTCCAAATCGAAACAACAGTAAGAGAGCAGCATCCCTTAGCTGCAGGTAAGCAGGGTGTCCGCGTGGTAACTGACAGATGGTATCCAAGTCTCGCATAACACTATCGAGTGAGAGTTGTTCCTGAGTGTATCGATGCACACATGCCTGTGTCAAGTCATGAAGATCAAACAAGACAGCAACAGATAGAATGCGCAAAGTATCTTTGTCGTCCATGCCTTTCATCAAGTCCTGCTTGTTGAGACAATACATCCATTTGAGCACAAAACGAATGTGCGAAGATAGTAATCGATCATTCTTGTTTGATTTTTGAGACGATTGTATTTCTGTCTTTTGCCACTGTCGGCGTACAATATGATGTGAGGGAGCCAATATGAATTCGCAATTAGAAAGCGCTTGAGCCATGTCGATGTTGAGTGTGGTATGGTTGTTGTTCTCTAAAGTGTGTTCTAGTAGCTTATGTAAGAAGGGTGACTGACTGACAATCGCTTTATGTACGTTATATCGCATAGCAATAGGAAAAGAAGGATGAACAAAGACAAGTGAAAGATCCGAAAATAAGGATCTCTCAAACATGTCTTCCAACAAATGCCTCTCTAATTTTGAATTTACTTTCATTTTCGTAAAGACAGAAAAAAAATTAGACAAAGAAAGAAAAAGGGGAGAACAAAAATAGACACGTCTGGAATATATTTTTGAATTTTTTTTTTGTGAAACGTGTCTTTTGGATCAAAGCTTATTTGGAGAGGTTTTAGATGGCTGAATTTCTCTAAAAAAAAAAGAATTATCAAGTGTATTTGACAGCTCAAGGTTGCATTTATCACGACTCAATTTATTGAATGAAAACGTACTTTTTTTTTTTCAAACATATATAAAGCACAGAACACTTGAGTTTTTATGTAGTAGACGATAATAGACTAATGAACAAAAGAAAGTGATTTATTGATTTTCAAGAAGAAATACATGTATTTTTTTTTCTGGGCATAAAAGTAGAATAAAGTCAAGAGACTATTGTGTCTTGACCTTTGTCTTTTGAAAGTATGATTTACCAAAGATAAATAGCTTAAAGGTAGCAAATCCAAAGATAGACAACACACAAGCAAGTACGAGAGCCAATAGGGCATACAGGTCTATGTTATTCGCTTTGATAAAGGACATGCGACGATCAGCAGTAATTCGGTGTTCAATAAGACCATCTTTGAGTGTATAGAGAACTTCTTCAACCAAATCTGCAGCACGAGCGACACTGTTTTTTGATGCAATCTGAGTATGAGCTTGAGCACGCTTCATGCTGTCCTCAACTTGACCATCTTTGTCCTCCAAGAGACGATGAATAGCTTCAGCCATTTCGACAGACGAAAGCCTTTCTCTGAAAACAACACCCAACTTGTTTTCTTCAATCAATTCAGCGTTCCTGGGCTGGTCTCCAAAGAAAGGGAACATCAACATACGTTTTCCTGCATAAACTGATTCATGGAAGGATCCCATACCACCATGAGACACAAACAGGCCAACGGAAGGATGCAACAAGACTGCCATCTGAGGAGCCCAGGACACCATGCGCACATGAGGATCCTGAGCATTAAGCATGAGTTCTGTATTGTATACCGTACCGGACGATGTGTTTATCGAAGGAGGGAAAATTTCGGCGTCATTGACGGTAGCCCATAGGATGCCATCAATGTAGTTGCGGTCAAGACTTTCGAGGAGGGCGGACAAGATCATGGTGGCATCTTCTGTAGATGGAGTTGCAGTTTGACCAAATGCAACATAGGCAACACGCTTATGCTGGTCCAAGTATTGCTTGATCGGTTCGCTCAATGGTTTGTGTTGTTTAGGAATGATTGGACCAACCAGTTCTGTCAATGGACCTAATGGTCTAGCAGGAATAAAACCAAAAGCATTGTTGCATAGCTTCAAGGCATCTCTCCATGTGTAGCTGGGGTCTTCCATTCTAGCGTCTATGCCAAGGGCTCTTTTACGCTTTATCAAATCGTTTAAAAAGGGAGCAGCATGTCTAAAAAACATCAATGGCTGAATATATTTCAAATTGAATCGCTCCATTAAGGTTTGGTGCTCAGATGTCCCTCTATTTGTGGTTGCCATGATGTCGTTGATATAAGGTGCCATACCATCTAGTTATTTTCAAAAAAAAAAAATTGAACACCCAGATTTGATTAAGCAAAGTTACAATTTAATCTTGTTCTTACCTTTAGTCATAGGCATGACTGCAGTTATAGAAAATGGAATTCCAACAGACACAGCTGCATCAATACAAGCATCAGCAAAATGATCACATAAAGCCAAATCCACCTTATTTTCTATAAAGTGCTTTTGAAGGGCAAGATAGGCTGATGTAAACAGTACATATTAGAGGGGGGCTTGATGACCTTGTCTGTACATTTATAGTTTACCTTCTTCGTAATTGCTATAAACAAATTTCAGTACAGTGGCAAAGAATTTGCTTCGATTGTCTTTTCGAACAGCCGCACTATTACCCACGACTTTTGCATCATATTTAATATCAGGAACAAGGGCAACAGCATCTACATGTTGAAAGGGCTTGGCAAACTTGACTACAGATTCCTTTAGAGCAAAGAACGAATGAGTCATCTTGTGTATGTAGATGTATCTAGACTTACTGAAGTCAAAAAAGAGACATTATGTCCTCTTGAACCTAGTTCATCAAGAATACTCAAGACCCAATTATAATGAGAAGCTCCACCAATGCAAGCATAGAATATCACATTCTTGAACCCGAGGTTCTGATAATAGGTCGTTTCAAGTTCATCTGCATTACTGGCACTGAACAACAAGTTTGTTGCCAATAGATAAAGAAAGGTCTTTCTTGGGTTAAATTTCATAATGATGTACCCATGAAAATGAGAAACAAAAGAGAAAGCATTTATAGAAAGAAAGCTGAAACTCTTATTTGCAATCAATGCAGTTAGTTTGTCCGTCACAACTTGCTGTGCCCGATGAAAGAACTGGTTATGACTTTTTTAGCTATGTATGACAAAAATCAAACAGGACTTGTCATGATACAATGATGTTACATGAAGATATGAGCCACACCATATGATAATACAAGACCTGACAAGCACCAAGCTTGGCTAGCTGCTTTGAGGAGACCTGTGTTTATCCGATAGCTCATAAACACCTTTGTTGTCCTTTCTCTTTTACTATAGTCTGATTTTCTACTTGAGAGATGATTCTATTCTACAGAATAGAGATGAGGGAAAAGAGCTATTTTTGATAAATAAACAAAAGAGTACAAAAAGAAAAATATCAGAGTTATATTCCAAAGGTTTTGTTTGCAAGTTTTATCCGTAAACGATCCTTACCAAAAGAAAAGAGGGGTTTTCATTGTCAAACCAGCATCATTGGATAGCCTCTATTTTTCCACTGCCATCAATGCGCTTGGATGGATGTATCTCTTGAGAAGCAATGGTCATTTACGGATAAAATGTCGGGATGATGATTTTTTTTTTAAATATATAGCTAATAAACAATGGCACTTGTATTTGGTTACAACACTCTAGTACCACCACTAATCAAAGAATTAAAAAAAAAAATCTGTCTAAAAAGCTGAATACCATCATGACTCATATGCATCCCGCTTCCGATAGATTTCGATACACCTACTCTGTATAGTTGTGTTTGTACAAGATTTCATAGTTTCAACAAGGTTGATACAACTCGTTTTTATCTGGTATAAATTCTCAAGACACCAACTACGAAACAGCCAAAGAGGTTATTTCTTCTCTTTCCTCGGGTATACCTGTTTCACTTGAACTCTTCTGTTTTTTTTAGTGACGATAATTAAAGTATCCAAAAGACAATGATACGAGCCATCATTATGTATACATGATCACAAAGCTTTAGTCATGTTGAAGCTACTTTTTCTGTTTATCAATAACCATTGAAAAATCAAACAATCTAGTGCCATTTGTTGTTGCTAGTTGGTTCCTGTCAACTTTTAGGTAACAAATAGACACATATGAAAAGATTTATCCGTAAATGACCATTGCTTCTCAAGAGATACATCCATCCAAGCGCATTGATGGCAGTGGAAAAATAGAGGCTATCCAATGATGCTGGTTTGACAATGAAAACCCCTCTTTTCTTTTGGCAAGGATTGTTTTCGGATAAAATGTATGGACGAAGTTCATTAGAGTATAACATGAAAATCCTGTCTACAATACAAACAATTGCTTACATTTCTTTGACTATCAAACGCACATCTGCACAGCAACATGGTGTTTATTCGCTATATTTTCTCTCGAATCTCTCTACCTTAAGTAATGATAATTGAGCAAAAAAAAAAAAAGATATATAGATGACAATGCAGATTTCAAACTGATCATTGTTTCAAATACTGATTGTTCTAGAGTAAAGTCTTTTCTTGATAACACTTTCTACCCACTATTCTATCTCCAGGCGACATGGAATAAATGAAAGCGAGATTCTTGTGTAAAGAACGAGAATAATTCAAATCCACTGTCATTTCATTTGAAACAATCACCCTTTTTTTTTTGCATTGTGCTCAAGACACAATGAAGAAGCATACGTGAATGGCCTTAAAAAGCATATCAACCTGAATAATTGACTCTCAGTCGATCTAGTAAACAAACAGTAGTTACTAATCTGTCTTTATTGATAGAATGCAGTCAAATACGAGGCAAATTATGTTAAATTGGTCAAACAAGAAAGGACAATTTTGTTTGAATCCTTTTTATTAATCTCATCTTTTTCTTGTGGAATTTTACTTTCTTCTTCTTCTTTATCTTTTTTTTTCCCGGGTTCATTAGTACAAGCTACAATGAAATCAATTACATTCCTTTGTCTCTTTATCGTTTTCACCGTTTTTGCTGAATCACTAGAGATTGTCAGATCAACCTTGCATGGACCTTGTGGACGTACAAACCAGTTTGATGGCACTGTAACATACTATGAATGCAGCCAAGGGTTCCACTGTGTCAATTATCTTTGTTATGAAGACCCTCTAGTATCTCAAATATCAAGTGTAGCATCAGCTTCTGAAAGCATGGCTTAATATCCTTTTCTTTCTTTTTTTTCATCCAGGTTCATCTTTTTCCCCTCTTTTTTTCTATAGTCTATACATCCTCTCTATCTGGAGAAAACAGTGGTCAAATAACACATTTACCTCCCCTCTTAGCATCGATTGTCAGAGTTAATAAACACTTTTTCTTTCTGTCTGACTCATTTTTGATGGATACATTCTTTCCAAGGACTTTAGGAATATCTGTTGTCAATTCGAGATTGAATATGCAACTCTTTTAACAATCATGAAAACGTTTACAGATAAGCCTTGTGGCATTAAAAGTAACTCAATGCAACTATAAAATCAACCATGAATCTTGTTTTATCGTCTTGACCACTAAGGGGCACAATAGCCCTTTGTTCTGCAATACATTGCACTTCAAATATAGTATACACATCATGCTTTTCTCTTTTGTACTTTGAAAGGTTTTTTTGCTATTTTAGTCCAGTCAATGGGGATCAAACAAGAAGCGTCTCTTGGAAAAGACTGATTTCCGCGCTATTCAATAGATTGTAGTCCAAGATGACTCAAGCTAGACCTTTAAAACTATGGCAAGAATGCTAAAAGGTAGCTTTCCTTGAGGTTAGATTCCAAATGGTATGGATTGAAATCGATAGCTAGTGAGCTGTGATTTATCAAGTATTTGTTCCATGAGTATACTACTTTTTTTTTTCTTCATCTCTTTCTGGTCAAGATCTCAACAGCAAAGGATAAACAAACCAAATAGTTTCATTGACAATAGTAATAGGACTCCCCCCCCCAAGAAATGAACAGTAGCATTTGGCGCACTTTAGACTGTTCAAGGCTATCTTGTAGAATATTGTTCTCTCTCAACCCCTTTTTGTCCAAATGATGATTATCAAGCAGATACTGATCGTTTGTTCTTTAAGCGTGTAGTTTTTTTTTCTAGATCAAGGGTCTAGCTTTGAGTTGCTTTTGAATCATGAACTTCAAGGCATCCATTATCGTTTGCTCTACCAAAGTCAGAGATCGACTCCTCTCTAGTCATTTTTTTTTCTGTATACTGTTGTCCAATGAAAGCTTGTTTAAAGAAAAAAAAAAAAAGAGAGAGAGTTTTGCAGGTGAAAGAGGGAAATGGTGTTCAAGAAAGAGAAAGAAGTGACGGTCTCTATAGCATCTAAGCCCTACCTTGATTCCAGCACAAGTGCAATGACAGTCACCTCATCTAATTTTTTTTCTTTTTCTTGAAAGGGCGAAAATTCAAACTTTGACATATTCACTCAACTTGCTTTTAGTTGACCCTTGTTCAGGCCCAAAAATTAAAAAAAAAAAGGTAAGAAAAGACAAACACTCTATGAAGAAACTCATCACCTTTTTTTTTTACTTGACTGACTCATTCTAGAGAGAGTTTCTTTTTTTTTTTATCAACAAAAAAAAAACCAATTATATACACACCCTATATTCATCTACAATGTCCACCATTGCTCGCATTGCTCGCATCAACTTGGCCAGTCGCTCTCTTGTTCGATTTGCCTCAACACAATACGTTCCCGGTCGCAAGGGTTATGCACCTGGTTTCGAGGCACCTGAAGGCACTCGTGAAGAAACCAAGGTGATCATCAAGCGTAGAGATATTGGTCATTCGCTTACCTCTCACCTCGAAAGCAAAACCAAAACCCAGCCACAACCTACCAGTCCCAAAAAGCAATACCGCCAAGCTCTCCGAGTCACTCGTCACAAGTATGCAAACGAGTTGTTAGAAAAGCAAGGTCAAAAGCAACTTCAATCTGCCGAAAAGTTGGCTGAGGCCGAAAAGAAGGCACAGGCTGTCAAGGAAGCACTTGAGGCAGAAAAGAAGCAACAGATGGAACATGTACAAGAGGTAGTTGATCTCCTGGACCTCAAGCAGACAGAAGCACAAAGCAGTCAGGACAGAAATCAAAGACGTGTTGAGAACCGTCTTCAGTTTGAAGAACAACAACGTCTTGTACGACGCAAGCAACTGTTGAAGCTCTATTCAGCAACAGATGCTTTTGTGACACTGGATAACTTGGATGCCAAAATTGATGCTGTCATGAGCTCAGAAGGTCGATCTTTCCATCCCTCTTATGATGAATTGATGCATAGCACAAGCTCTGTTCAGAATGAAATTGAGCAGAGAAAGCAACAGTTGAAGGAAGTGATGGGTCTTTAACCACATTTTAATCTTAATAAAGGATCTATTGTGTTTGAAGGATGTTGTGACTGTTGCTATCAAGGTGGATTATTTGGCTTAACAAAAGAAAATGGCCCCCCTCATCTCTATGCAAACAGAAGAAAGGTGGTGTAACACGTCATTTCCTTTTTGGGAAATGTCTTTCTATTTTCACCTCGTTTCTGATTACTCACTTGGAATGTTGTTGGAAGGAATTGAGATGATATGGAGTATGTTTATGCATCTATCTATCTATTTCATTTAGCCCTATACGTGTTACTCTAAGTCTACTGCTTAAACTCAGATCATACTCAATATATCCATTGTGATGATAGACCAATGCGACTCATCCATAGTAAGACTATAGGTGGATAGGATTGGCCTATCTACGTTGTGGCAAAACACTATTTCCAAGAATCTAATCTCTTTTATCAAGTAAAAGGGTCTTTTTCTTATAGAGTCAATTCAGATATAACCTCATTTTAAATCATATTGAGTGTACTAGTTAATTTCAGGAAATAATATGCATGTGTGTGGCCATAGCGCGCAGTAAGATACGAAAGGTGTTATTTGATCATGTTGTCGTACAGAAAGTGGCTTTTTTTTTTCTTGAACATTCAACTGGTACTAACCCAACTTATTCCCGCTAATCAGTTTGTTAATCATAATAATAAAATGACATTTGACAGGTTAAATGATAAACAAGATTGATTGGTTAGAAAAGCATGCGTCACAAGCACATGCGCTGAATCAACTTGGTCATGAACTGAACCCCTTTTTTTAAATGATGTTGATAATAACAAGAATGATTTATTGCCAATTTGGCTTAGGTTGTCAGATAATGATGTAAACAAAAAAAAAAAAAAAGAAACTTGTCTGTTATTTTTTTTTTGCACTACATTCGATTTGAGCTTGTTTTAATCAGAATAGTCTTAAAGGGTTTAGTGTCAATATTTTCCATTGAATTCTATGAGTCAATCATAAAGTGTACAAACCAGATCAAATAAGTTGTTCTTCATATCCTACACACTTTATTTTTATTTGGGTCCTGATAATCAGTTCAGAACAAATCAACCAATCAAGAAGAAAGCCCAGCATTTGTATTTAAAAGACCGATATCTATTTTGGGAAAACTGACATTAAGAAAGAAAGAAAAAACAAGCAGATAAAATCCTACCAGCCTTACTCTTGTGAATTAGTTTTTTTTTTTTCTGTTTATTTCACTCCATCTAAAGCCATCTCTTGTTTGCATAGAACATGTATCTCCATTTTAAATTTTGAAGGATTTTTTTTTTTTTGTTCCTTTTTATACGCAATTTTTTTATTTATTTGGCTCCGCTTGTCAAAATAAATAGTCATTTATACACACGCACTTCTATCTAATATTTTTTTTTTTTTTTTTTTTTTTTACTCTGATATATATAATATTTTCTCACTTTTTTTTTTTTTTTCTTTTTTACTTTCTCCTTGAAATCCCCCCCTTTTTTTTATATATATATATACTTTTTTTTTTTTTTTCTTTTTTTTTTTGGGCTTCTTTTCTCTCTTTCTTTTCTTTTTTTAAACACTCTCAAAACTTTTCTTCTTGTCATCTGGGCTTCATCTCTGTCCTTTCACTCTCTCTCTAATAATATAATATAGTGTCGTCATGTCAACCACAGTTCATACAGAGAAAAAAGTAACATCTCCCCCTTTTTTTTATATAAAACAACAGTTGTAGCTCATCTCAACTTATTTCTTAGATACGTACATTTAGTCCTATTATCCTATTCCATGACCACGAATATGTAAAGGCTGGATCAGGTGACCTTGAACATGTCCATATCCCCTATGGTGACCCTTCTTATGGACGTCATTTGGATGTACACAAAAAGAGAATTCAAGAAATGCTTGAAACAAATGGCCGCTATTGGTTGGATATCATTAGCTGGACAAGAGGTAATAAAATAAAATAAAAATAAAAAATCAATAGACTGATAGCTTCAATAGATCATCCCGAGTCATTAGACCATTCACCTGTGCCTTCATTGGTTTCTTCACCTAGTCCCCCACATCATTTGACTTATCCTTATTCGCATCCTATGATGCTGCCTCCTACTGCTCATTATGCATTTAACCATTATTATGAACAATCACCACCACCACCACAAATAATAAAAGAAGAAGGTCTTCGGCTAAGAACACATCATCACCATAAAAACATGAATACCACCACCTCAAGCCATATACATCAATCTACCATGAAAATCAATCATGAAAAACGAACACACGCCAATGTGTCCATCATATCAAACAAACGCCGACGTGGGAATCTGCCAAAAGCTGTGACAGCCATCTTACGTGATTGGCTCTCACGACATAAAAAACACCCGTATCCAACCGAAGAAGAAAAGGCAACTTTGGCAGCTGAAACAAATTTAAATTTGAATCAAATTAGTAACTGGTTTATTAATGCAAGAAGACGTATATTGCAGCCCATGTTGGAACAAGAAGAAGAAGAGGAACACGCTCATTTAGACTCTATGGCAACCATCGCGTCTAATGCTGGTATGCCTGTCCCTGCACACAATGATTTTGACATGATGTATGATGATAAACATAGTTTCGGTAAATAAGCTTTTTTTTTTGTTGTTTTGTTGTTATGGTTATCATGGATAGCTTTCTCTCAAAAATCGATTTTCTTTTTTTTTATGAAAACTCTGTTTTAAATACCCTTTTTTTTTTCTACACAATACGAATTTCATGCCTAGTCAATTTGTACTCTATTTATATTATACTATTCCATCTCTCTTTTTCTTTTTCTTTGTTGAATTACACACTTTGCATTAAAAATATTCAAGTACTTTTTTTACTCTCTCTTTTTTTTTTTTTTTGCAGAAACAATCAAATTGACCCCTCAGTAACACAATCAACTCAATTTGTTTTGTAAGAAAGTAGTACAAATCATTCATCCCATTATCAAACCTATTTTTAAAACTTGCCTTTTGTATAAAATAAAAAAAATAAGAATTCAACTCTAGAAATCATCCAAAGTTCAAATTGATCTTGTTAATCTAATTTGTCTGCAATGTTTCATGATTTGCTTATCATAAAAGAAAAGGGGGGGCTGATAAATGACCTGCTTCGTAGTTTGAAATAGAACTACAAAAAAAGAATTTAAAAGATGGAGAAGTTGACAAGAAAAAGATGACTTCTTCATGCGGGAAAAATTTAAGTGGACGATAAAAATGACATGTTTTCTCTTTTTTTTATTTATTTGTTTTGTTGCTTTCTTTACAAGTGAGTGGTTCATATCCCTCTTTATCAGTCAACTTGTAATATATATATAAAAAATAAAGAAAAGAAGAAAAAAACGAATGATTGTTATTGGTAACACAAAAGAAAATGAGAATAAACTGAATGAAGCACAGATCAATCGTTCCCAAGAAATTAGACTTTACAAAAAAAAGAGGGCTGTGCAAAATTCAAAACTGTGTTGACATATGCCATTACAAGCTTTTTTTCGTCAACATTGAATCTATTTTATTGTTGGATTGTCTATGCAACAATTGAAAACAACACAATCTATCTTTGCTTTACTTTCTTTATTCCAATGACCCCCATAACTCATGTCAAAAAGTATGTTGATATTGCACACACACACACACCTATTGCATTAAGCTTTCTAGGGAAATACACAATGTTTCATTATCCACCTTTTTTGTTTCAAAAAGCCTAAAAAAATAATAAATAAAGCATATGTTTAACCCTCCGTGACAAGTTGTCATTCAAGCTTTCGTTACTTTAGTTTCCTTTTTTTTTTCTGTTGAAAGCTTATATCGTTGAGAAAATAAGAAGAAGGGAAATCAAGATAGACTTTGACGTTTGAATGACGCATGTCTAACCCTGCAAATTCTCTTTTGCGGTAAGAACCACATCATACTCCTTTAAACAAGTATTTAAGAAAAAATGACAGCCCTTTATATGTGCAAATGAATATTGTGCAAATGTCCTTTCTTGTAAGCCAAATTCAACTTTGGTTAGCACTACAACAAAGACCTATCTGTTCGAAAGAAAAAGAACATTTTCTTAAAAAAACCTAATTTGTTGTGCTACTTGGAACTTGATAGACATGTTCTAGATACTTTGAAATCTAAAGGACTCTGTGAATCCATCACAAATATCCTTAGATAAAGAAAAAAAAGGTTTTGTTTTACGAATAGGTTGCTCTAGATGATGAAAAGCCTAACAGTTACCTATAAAACAGAGGTTGTTCAGTTTGACAGGCTTATATTTAGTTTTTTTTTTTTTGAGTATGACAAAATTAGATCGAGGATAAAGCTGTACAACTTGCATTTTTTTATTTTTTATTTTTGTATTCGTTTGCGCAGCTATCTTTATACTGTGAAAAAATTAGACTTGCCTCCCTTTTTATTTCTGTGTATGTCTAGAGTTATTCTGTTTTTTTTTTAAAAAAACGCTATAGTAGAATTCGTATTTGGTAGAAACTACTATATTTCTCTATTAATTTCATTTTGTCATAGAATACACACTCCCTCAATAGGCTTTTTTTTTTTTTGTCAGAATACTTGAACACTCCATGTTAAAACCATATTATAAGGAAATGATCATATATTTATCAGTTAAAAAAGACTAAACTTATCAGTCCCTTAACCAATGGTTTTCATTGACTGTTTGAATAATAGAACTTGACTTGTCTTGATTGTCACTTGAAAGCATCTGTTCATTTCCATCTAGAGTCAACAAGACTTTAAGTAGTTTTTTGTTTGTCAAAAAGGTGGTTTCCATTTTCTCATCTTGAGGTGTATCTTCTAGGCCTCACAAGTTAATTCTTTCTTTGTATTTCTGATTTGATGTTTCAAATTACCATCACTAACAACCTCTTCTTCATCCTCTTCTTCTTCATCATAATGTTCTCGAACCAACAGTATTTCATATTCCTGTTCGACATAATCAGACCATAAGCCTAATGAAAATGGTTCATACATGAGATGTTGATAGAGATCCAACTCTCTATCGACCCAACCAAATCCATCACCTATCATGATCTGAAGCTTCTTTAGCTCAATCAGTCGTTTCTTCTCTAGTTCGTGTTGTCGTTTGCTTTCCTTTACAAGCTGTTGATTAGCACGAATCAGACCTTGGTAATTGTCGTGCAGTAAAAACTTTTGAATGTTGCAGAATGTATCGAAAAACCTTTCTGCTGCCAAGGTGTTCTTTTTCAAATCAGTCATGGTGAATTGACTGAGTATTTCAGGTTGGATCAGGTCGTTCCTGTTTGTTTTTTGAGAGTCAATGCGTGTTTCCAAGTTCAAAAGATGCTTACATTTGACATATCAAGTTTTCAAAAAGAATGTTATCTTCTGATTGGCCTTCAAACATGACACGTAATCTTTAAAGAAATTCAATAGGTCTTTTCTCTATCCCTTACTCTAGCTCTTACTTTTTATCTTGTTCATGCCAATATTCTACTAAATCAAATGCTCTAATAATACCATCACCATCTTCATCCATACAATGAAACCTGAGCAACATATTAAAGGTCTACATCCTCTCTCTCTTTTTTCTAAAAAAAAACCTTACCAATATTCAATGGCAGAAGGTGTACTCTTATCAATTTCAGACATCAGAAGCCCTATTTTTTTTTTTTTAAGAGAGATTTCTTGAGATAAAAAAAAAAGTCTATGTAATTTTTTAAAAAAAAAAAATGGGAATCTTACAGATATAATCAAGGTAATTCAATGTTAGCTGATCACTTTGGTCCTCGCGTGTTGCAAAAGCAGGTATACGACCATATTGCATGATCTGGGTTATGAGTTTAGATGAAAAGAGCCCTCCATTATAATTGGTCAGATCAGTTGCAGAAATAATCAAGTCATGATCTGTATCAAGTTCCCAAAACTTGACATACAATACATAAAACTGCTTATAAGAGAAACAATCTTTTGTCTAAAATAATAGAGTAAAAAAACATGATTCTTTTTTTATTTGAGTCTAAGGACTTACATTGTTCAGATCAGTGTTGGGTTCAAGCTGACTTATTTGATGTACAAAGTTTGATTTACGGAAATGAGATAAAAGCATCTTTCCTTGTTTGCATTTGGCTTGATAGAAAATAGTACAAATCACTGTTTCGACTATTTGGGAATGAATGATGACATGAACTTGTTGTTACAAATAACATAGCTTACTGTATCGTTCTTGAAACATGGGATTGTCTGTAAGAAACTGTAGTCCTGGATGATGAATGACAATATCTGGACCAAATCTTGTTAGCTCAAGTTTGTTGATGGGGTTCAGTCAACATCAAACCTTCAAGTATAGGTAAAAAGTCTTCAGGTGAAATCCATTGAGATGGTGTCTTTTTGATAAGATTAAAATAAAGCGATATATTGTCTATGGCTTTAGTAGGTCTCTTTAATGCAACAGATGTCCATCCCCTTTTAAAATTAAGGGGAAGAAAAAGGTCAGTGATATACAAAATAGAACAAGTTGCTTCTGTGTTTACCTACTCTACAAAAACCGAAAATGGAACATGGCTATCTTTACTAAACGATTGTAATTTTCGAAAGAATAACAAGTTCATGAATCTAGGTAATCCACATGCTTTTGTCACAGATAAGAATTGAGTCTCTGATAAATAAGGCTGATTTTCATAAATCTCTTTTACTTTCACCTTTAAACAAAATAGATAGATGAGAATAAGCTCTAAATTAACAAGACTATCTTACAATGGTAGTCAACATCCATTCTTTTTGTTCTTTTGTTAAGGGCCTTCCATTTGGAAAATAAAAAGGTGGAATAGTGAATAAAGTCATGTTTGAAAAACAGAAGAAAAAAGAAAAAGGAGAAAAGAGTGAGACAAAGCATCATTTATACTTGCCCTGTTTTTTGACATTCAAACATTCCTCTGTTTAGTGCAAAACGTATTAAAGTGTACTCCTTAAACAGAAACTCTCTTTTCTTTTCTTTTTTGTCTTGTTTTCTTATTAGACTATTGCCTGTTTTTTTTTAATCATACTTTATTCGTAAATGTACTCTTTGTCCTTTTTTATTGAATAAAAAGAAAGTAAAGTAGTCCTTTTTCTTCATTTATTTGTATGTATTTGTATACACAAATAACAGATGCATATGATTGTTTGTACAGAGATGAAAAATAGTTGGAAACAAAGAAACAAAATGTTGTAAAGGGAAACAATCAATAGAATGACTGGTTAAGAGATTTAAGAAAATCAAGCAAAATGGTAACATCAACAACACATTGAGCTGGCCATTTGGATTTAACCCCCTCTGAATAGAAAGCTTGATTGACAGAGCAAGAAGTATTTACTTGATTCGAATCAACTTGCTGCCTAATCGTTACTGCTAATAAAGAAAAAGAAAAAAAAAGGGGGGCCTCTCTTTTTTTTGGTATAAACTTGGGATTTGGCATATAGGATGCTAATATAGAAAGAATGAAGCTTGCTTGTTAAACATGTCTTTATTGTGTCAAACAAGCAATTTAGTGTTGAGTTTGCTTATCCAACTAAAAGAAAAAAAAAAGTGTGCTTTTCCTATCGATCCCTCATATGACACCCCAAAACAACAGAACGTAAGAAAAGCTAACGTATCATGGGAATACCTCGTTGGCACAACAAAACCCAAGGTCTACGTGATCTACGTGACTATCTCGAGTTTGGCCGATAAAATACTAGTTTATTTACACAATCTCTCTCTTTCTTTCTCTCTTTCTTTCTCTCTTTCTTTCTCTCTTTCTCTTTCTAATATCAAGAACTAGATGAAAGTGTTTATTTTTACCTTTGTTTTATGCTTTCTAAATACAGTCTTTGCTGGAATATACGATTGGCCTACACCCTACCTTGCTTCAAATGTTCAAGTCAATGTATGCAGTAAGTTTTGCATTCTTAAAATCAACTCTTTTTTTTTTAACCTTATTAGGTGAGCCACATTATGCTTTAAAGATCAAATCTGTCAAGATTTTACCTGATATAGTTCAGCCAGGAGGAGAAGTGATTATTAAGGCTTCAGGCACCTTATATGAGTCTATCACATCAGGATCCGTGGCTGATGTGAAGGTCAAGATGGGAGTTGTCCAATTGTTACATAAAAGATTTGATATCTGTAAAGAGCTAGATAAGAACAAGGATGATGTCGAAATCCAATGTCCTATCAACAGTGGTGATTTGACGGTAAAGTGAAACAAAAGTAGTTTATAAAGATATACATGATTGACTTTCTTTTTTTAAAAAAAGGTTACCCAAAAGGTCACATTACCAAAAGAAATTCCAAAGGTTTGTTCAAGAGAAAGGGGGGGATGTTTCAGGATTTTAATAGATTTTGAAATTTAGAGGAAATTCATGGTCACTGTTCATGCAAACACAGCTAGTGGACACCCTTTAACTTGCTTACAGATCATAGTGGATTTTGGACGACGACGTCAATTATTGTACCAAAATTAAATTTTAATTAAAACTGCAGTTTAACACAAACATTCTTAAAGTACACAACTCCTTCAAACTGTAGCACAAAAGAAAGGAGACAGGAAGAACAATAGGACTTTAGACATCAACTTTGAAAGTAGAATTTTAATCAACTAAAATAATAAAAAGAGAGAAAAAATGATGGTTAAATCACATTGATATAGAATGAATAATGTATGTGCAAATAATAAAAAAGTAAGGTATACTATTTGAAAGAAAAAGGAGGGGGGATGTATGTTATGTTATGAAAAGTGTAAATGTAATAGAATAGAATATTTAAGAGAAAATCTTTGCTAGCTTTTTGCCTGATTTCTTCAATCCACGCTGTAATTTTGTAGAGACAGACCGTTTAGGCTTTACTTCTTCTGTAGTAGGCATAGGGGGCTCAGGTGGTAAGGGAATATCTTGTGTTGGATAAACAGTCTCTGTTGTCTTCTTACGTGCCAAACTTAAAGAAAATCGCTTTTTGTTTTGAGGAGAAACAACTGGCTCTGATGTTTGTTTTTTGTTTGTAGTTCCCGGACCTGAATTAGAAGAAGAGGATCGACTGGCTACTTTTTTCATGGCTGTTGTAAGACGGTTTTTAAGTGCCGTAGAGCGTTGGCTGGCCATACTGCTTCGACGAGAGACACTAGAGGTGGCTGCTGAAGATGGATTGGGTGGTGTGAGAGCAGGTGTGGGTGGGGGTCTGATTTCCTGAGAATAGGATCCTTTCTTGTTGTCGTCAGGTGATGGTGTAGATGGTTGATCAAGGATCTGCTGCAACTTTTCAGATAGAGAAATCGCACTGTGGTTAATTTTGACTACATCATCAAGCTGTACTGTTTGACTTTCTGACGTATCCTCTGTCACATGAATTGATGTAGTATCTATAGAAGAAGAAATGGCATCTTGTTGTGTGCTTTCGTTATTCAGACAAGTCGGTTCTGATACGGATAGTTCTCTTTTGGTCATGGCTGGCTTTTGTTCTGTGGAGGTAGGCTCGTTAGAGAGTGAAGGTATCTCCTGTTCTTGAAGGTTGACTCTTTCTACTGTAGCTGCCTGTTCTCTCAAGATAGGTTGGTCTTTGATTGTAGGCTTCTCTTCGTATGGCATTTCCTTCTTCTTGGCGATAGAGTGATCGATGGGATCTTTGTCTGGAGTGCTTGTTATGGCCAAAGGCGTTTCCTTCTTTTCTTCTTTCATTGGAACTATTTCATTATTAACAACAGGTACTTCTTCATTGATAGCAGGTATTTCTTCGCTGGCAGCAAACACTTCGTCGTTAACAACAGGTATCTCTTCGCTGGCAGCAGGTGTTAGTTCATTGGCAACAGGTGTTTCTTCACTAACAACAGGTGTTTCCTCACTGGCACCAGATACTTCATCAATAGCAGATGTTTCATCGTTAATGAGAGGTATTTTTTCATCAACAGCAGATACTTCATCGTTAACAAGAGGTACTTCATCGTTAACAAGAGGTGCTTCATTAACAAGAGGTGCTTCATTAACAAGAGGTACATCTTCTTTAGTGGCAAACAACTCTTTTTCTGTCAAGAGTTCTTCTTTAATTGAAGGTGCTTGTCTTTCTGATGATGTCTCTTCACTTAAAATGGGCGCCTTAATCTCGGTTACACTGGTTTCGTTCTTAATGATGGGCTTTTGTTTTGTTGAGATGGTTTCTTTCTCTAATAAAAAGGTTTGTGGTCCTGGAACAATGGCGTCATTTTCTTCCAAATGAATCATTATGTCTATTTTTTCGGATAGAGCAGGTTTGGTTGACAAAGACGCCTGTGTTGGCTTACTCGATACGCTTGGTTCATTGATAGGCTCGCTAGTTGACTTAATTGGCAGTGTACTTTTGGCTTTTAATGAAAACAACAGATTTTTAAGATTGATGTGTTGATTGCGTTTGAATGGCGTATAAATAGCCTCTAAACCTAAAACAGTAAATAGTACAACAAATCTAGCAACAAGAACCAGCCCTCTTAGCAGATTAGACACAATCTCAGCAGAATGCGTTATATGCGCCAAAGGTATCAAAAGCGATAGAAAGCGAGATGTGATAGTCATTGTCTCAAATGGAGTGACAATTGACGAGATGAGAAACATCCAAGTAAAAAAACGAACAAGAAAGGTCAATACCATACTCATTCTTTAATTGAAAAAAAAAAAAAGAAGTAAAGAGAGAGAGAAAGAAATAAAAGAAAAAGAGGAAAAAAAAATTGAAAGTAATACAAACAAAAGAAATGTTAAAAAGGGAGATCTCAACATGTAACTCAGTCAATTAAATCAGTCTGAAGCTCAAAAGGTTTAGCCACTTTTTTTTTTTGCTTTGAATGAACGATTCACTTGGACAACTTAAATCCCAGTTGGTGATCACAACAGTGAGGTTGTCGTGTCTGAAGGAGGAAGGGCTACTCTGTCGGTAATAAGCAGTATGATTGGATATTGACAACCAACAAAAGTTTAAGCTCTTGTGCCTAATACAGATGCATAACTCTTTTTTTTTTTTTTACTTTTCGATCCTTTTCTTTTTTTTTTATGCTGTTATTTGAAGCTACTAAATGTTTAAAATAGAAAACAAGCAAACACTACAAGATTTCATACGAAGGTATTTTTCAGGTGTTAGCCTGTGCTTAAGAGTTTGTTTGACCGCAAAGAAATCATGCAAACAGGAACAAAAGTGAATTAGACAACCAAGCTAATAGAGCAAAGTATGTCTCAAACCTTTTCCTGTACTGACATCAGAAGCGAAAATCGTTTGTGTCTTATAATAAAGTTTTTGTTTTTTAGTGTAATCTTTGTGGGGTATGACGTATGAATGGTGGAGGCTACCCAGGAACAAAAAGAAGGATTGATCCTCAATTCAGATAAGGAGTAATTGAATGACACACTTCCAGACAACAATGTCTTGACAGAGCATTTTGAGAGTCTCCATACTCGTTTGGAAAATGAATGATATCCTCTCTGAATACAAAAATGACATCTTTTGGATTGAAAGAAATGCCAACTATGTGTATCTGTCTAAGTTTGTCATAGCCATAGCATGGACTACTTTGACTATGAGGCGAAAAAGCTTCATTGATCTTCTCATACTCAGTCTAACCCAATGGTTACTATTTGTATGTCAAAGTACTAAATGGTTTTCTTTTACCTGTTCTGAACAAGTTATCATTGTATCGAGACAAAGTAGGAAGAAATGCACAGACATCACTAGCATTATACAAAACAATTTGAGTACACCTCGAGACATTGAGCCAGTGAGATTTACAAGTGTGTTGACATCAAAGCAAGTCTCGACACTGTCTAATTCTTCTGTAATGCCAAAACAGATACTTTCTCTGCAATCATCCAAATCATAAGCACAACCAACAATATGAGCCATATAAACACCCCAACTACTGAAACAAATATATCTGCACATAAATGTTGTACGATTGTTTGTATGGCATGATTAACTTGCTTCTTCTTGAGTTGATATACACCTTTTCCGAGAAAGATTGTACTTTGTTTTTGACCCAAGTGGCTAACAATTATTGATCTATCATACCTTTTTATTGTCAGTCGTGCCTATGACAATCTTGGGTGGCTCGACTCAGACTCCAGATGTGGTTTATAACCTTCAGGCCACGCTTTTATTCTTAGAATCAATATTTATATAAAAAAAAATCTTTTATCTATTCTCTTTATGCCTTTTAGTCGTGTATTGCCAACTTTTCGTGCCTTTGTGGACCTGGGTTGGGCAATAATTTGAGTAGCCACTTCGGCAACTAAGGTTGGGCGTCCACCGCATCTGCCGTCTCCGTCTCACCAACATCACTAATGACGCTTAGATTTATATGACTAGAAATACCATAACTGTTGCTTGCACTTTTATCTCTGATTAGGAATAACCACTAATGTAACGTACATGCAACAGTTGTGAAACTTCTAGTCTTTGTTCACTTCAAGTTATTCTGTTATTTATATAAACCTAAGCGTCATTAAAAAGGTTTGAGTGGTCAGTAATTGTTAGCCACTTGGGTCAAAATTGAACACAAAATCCTGTATCATTCTGGTGTGTCCGAAATACTATTATTAGTTACACAGCAAAACTGCTTATAACAGTGCTTTGGCTTTTGCAAAGTCGTTTTTCTTTTTTTTCTTTATCCACCATTATGCCTTACATTGGCTATCAAGGTGAGTTGAAGAATGAGGGCTTCCACCATGTTTCTTAATAACAAATCCTTTTTAGAACTCGTTGACTTTATTTCAAGTCCTAATACCACTGATAGCTCGCTTAAAGCATCTATTACCACACATGAAGATATCAGTGTGTCAACTGACCACTTTAATTTTCATGAACTTATGAAGGCTTTATGGACCAAGAGATACCTATCTGCTCTCAGGGATTTGAAGGACATCCAGTTACGCAGACTAAAGGAGTTGGCAAAAGTAGAAAGCTGCGTATGGAAGTCGCTGTACATGAAGAGAGTGAGTACTTTTTTTTTTTCAGTAACAAGGGCGCAAACTAATATATCGGCCTAGCCTCAGCAAACTGATACTTGGAATGAAAGACTTTTCCATTGGTACATTCAAGTAGTAAGTTTGAATTGTATGTATGATAAGAAAGTCTGTTGTACTTAATACTGTGTCCCATAGTTCAAGAATGATCCTATTTCTTCTGATGTACACGAAATTACGCAGGAAGTCGTTACATTAGAGAAGAAGCCAGAAAAAACTCTTGGTGATAGCTTAAAGATTATGTCAGCTAAGCCCTTGCTGACATTTGATAATCTGAATCACCTCGAAAAATGCGTACTTAAGTGAGTGGTGTTCAAACATTGTATTTACACGGATTGCTGATTTATTTTCTAGACTTGCTGTCTCAAAAATAATCAATCTCAGCTTTCCTGCATTCGCAGCAGAATTTCAAAAAGCCATTGACATCAGCAAGTTCCAAGAATTAAGCAAGCTAAAGCCATCCTGCCTTATAGCTGAAAAGGAAGAAGATGAGCTAAAGGGAATTTCTGAGAAATGCAAACAGGTCATAAAAACAACAAGAAAAGAAAGAGAAGTATATTAACTTTTTATTAATTTCTAGTCAGTGCTTGTTGAAAATAAGCCAGTCAGTTTTGACATTGAAGTCGGCAAAGAGGGCCAAATAGGCTATGTCTTGATGTTTATGTAAGCGATTTCACTTTTAATCAAAAACATTTAGCTAATAGTTATATAGGAAGAGCAAGTTCTCCCAGTGGAAATATTTTGCTGCTTCTGCTAAAGAAGGAGAATATAGAGATATATTCAAAAAATCTCACCCTGAAATTTACCTGTGATTGACAACTATCTTACAAGAAATAGACTTGAATGAATATATCTCTAGTGAAGACTGTCGAAAGAAAAGAAGAAGAGAAGAGTTAGACGGAGAGATTGTTGTTGAAACAATCAAAGAAATTCTGGATACTCTTCTTGCAGACACTCTCATGCACTGGAAGTCTGGAGAGAACATCACTGTTGCAAGCAAGAGAATGAAGATTGCAAGTGAATTGTCATGCAGCAACAAAGAGTCGTGCAAGAATGTGATGGGCAGGAGAAGCGATCTCATTCTATACAATAGCAAGAAGACAGCTCTTTGTTTAAGTGAAGCCAAAAACGGTAGAAGTTCATCAGATGATATAAGCCAGCAATCAAAAAGCATTAGATGCTCAAAGTCATTGCTGGCTTACAACAGACTGATAGGTAGATCGACCAGTATCTGGTCTTTTGACTGGAGTGGTAAGTGTGAGTGAGTGACATAAATATCTATTTATCTGACAACTCTTAAAGGTACAAGAGGGCGTTGATGTGGTGCTACCAGGTAGAGCCCTCTGTCTACCAACAACTGCCGACCAAATTGAGAGCTTGCAAGCAACTTTGATTGCTAAAAGTAAGTAAACAATAATCACGTTGAAACTTGAAATTAAAAGCCATTGTATAGAACTTCATCAGCAGTTACAACAGAGAGCTTGTCGATGAATTTGTTAAAGTGAACGAGCTTGAACAGGTGTTTCACAGCCCATAGTTCTTCTTTTTTTATGTTAACATGAATATATAAATTATACACTGTTTTCATCTAGCTGTTGTCAGGCCTTGATAACCAATGTCTATCGTTTGTCATTGTTCTTGCTTCAGACTTGTTCCCCCAAGAAGTTCGCATTGCATTTGTGCTTTTGTTTTATCGTGCAAAGGTCATGGAATCCCATGCGAGAATATCATACTTTTCTTTATGTATAGGAGTTAGCTAACTGATTTGAAGTTGTGTTTTGTAGAGATCAAAAGCGATCGAATCTCTTCTGGCAAGTTAGTTTAGAACGTTAGCTTTTTTGTAAGACACTAGGTAAGCGCGTTTGTACGAATATGTATTGTATTGCTTTTATTCACAATCCTTTAAACTGTAGATACTCATAGCTTCTGCTGCTATTTTTTATAAACTCTTGGCGATCAAAACATAAACTTCTTGTCCCTGTTTATCGTCAGTAGAACGGATATACACTGTTTGGTGTAAAAGCCATGCCAAAGCTTTATATACATACAATATCCTGTGTCAAATACCGATTTTTTTCTCTCTCTCTGTATTTCTCCTTTCCTCTTGATAAATAATAACAAGTGATCAAAAAATTGATCCGTACTGTATGAATATAACACAATAACTAGGAGTCTGTTTTACTCCTCAAAGATTCATGTTAATAGGTTTAGAACAAATGTAACTTAGCTTTGATACATGTATCGTGAAGTAATCAAATCTTTGGATTTTATGTATAGAGATTCTCTAAGGAGTGATACTCAAAGCTTTCAATCATAGTACAAAAATAACTTCAAAGAGACTCTTCAACTAGAATTGGCAAAGAAACTAGAATGCACTTTATAAGAACAAGTCCTTCAATTCAAGATTACCTTTTCAATGATAACTCAAGAAGTAGCCAATTTCTATGTGTCTAAAGCTGTTCCGACAAAATTCCGGCGTTTGTCCGGTCCGAACATAATATAAGGGAATATATTTTGTTCAAATGTTTACAAAAAATATGTGGAGAGATGGCCGAGTTGGTCTAAGGCGTCACGTTAAGGTCGTGATCTCTTCGGAGGCGTGGGTTCAAATCCCACTCTCTTCACTTTTTTTCTTATGGGCTAATTAGTTATATGTCAGATAACAAGTTTCTGAAATTAAAAGAGTTACGGGACAAAAGATAGTTTTTGCAGAAACTGGTGAAAGAAATGTAATAGAGCAAAGATAGCAAAGTTCTATGTAATAAGCATTACGTTGTTTAGGTAACAACCCGTAAGGTAGAAAATAGATGGGATTTTTTGCATATTTGTTAGAACGGCCCAAAGTTTATATGAGTAAGAGAAGGTCTTCAAAGAGGTTGTAAATTATTTCAGAAGAAAGTCTTGTTGGACTTACTAATACTCTTTTAACGATCAAGGAAATAATCAAAGATACATATAGATTGATAATATATGTTCTAACAATATAAAATGAAAAGTCAAGGAAAGATGTGTATATGATTGATATGCAACAGAAGATCGAAACGATCTGTCAAATGAAGCAGATACTAAGCAGGAAATATAGGTTTGAATTCAGAGAAACAAAAGCAGGCAAGAAATATGTCTGAAACTAATTCAATGCACCTTATGACTATAAGAAATTGAGCTAAGGAGCCTCTGAATCAAACAGATATTCCTTACTTTAAATCCAACTCAACATGATACAGGTATATATTGCTTTTTGGACGTTATTCGTTTAAAAGAAAAAGTTGTTTGAGTCCCCTCAAAAACATCTCTACTGAAGCTATACACCATCACTATCGAGTCTTTGCTGTGTCTTCAAAGGTGTTTATCCTACAGCTATTTTTTTTTGTTTGTGGTTATTGGCCCTTACTAATGACATGTTGCTTACCGCTGCTTTGCCTCTCCGTTGCTCTCAAGAGATAGCTCTCAAATCTATATTTCTTTTTTATTCCCCTATCCTGCCCTTAGACCTCAGCTAATATCAATGCCTTCAAGAAGTTTCAGTTATAGTCAATGGCTGCATTAATGTTTTATAAACGCAAGTCAGATGCTATTTTTAAGATTCCAAGTTCAATGCGAAAGCCAGACCATACCAAGGACCAATATCTAGTTCTTTGTCTAATAACAGTTACTTCAAGATGTCGAAATTTTATTCCAAGTTGTATGTTTTGTTTGAATATGCATGTTTAAGACTCAATCGTTAACAAGTCGACTCGAAGCTACATGCTTTGGCACTCTGTAATGGATGAATTATATAGCCGCAAAGCGATAGCATGAATTACACTGATGAGGAAACAGTGTCAATAAAGCTACGCAATTGAGGTACCACTAAGGTTTATTTGCCATTCTGTATCTAAAATTTGTTTGCTCCGTAAATCCTAAAGACGCAAGCATAACAAATTTCTAATAAAAGGCTCTAGTGATAGCCTACTATTTCAATTATGCGTACAGGCATCAAATTGTCAGAACTTAATGTAGTTCATTGCATTATAAACCAATTAAACAACCGAAAACGCGTTGAGTCGCATGTTAAACACGATCCTTAAAAGCTTGTCCGGTAATTCCTCTTATGAGATTTTTTAAATATGAGTGAGAAAAATTCTCAGACAAATGAAAAAATTCTTTTATAGTCTGTCTTGTTCATTTCAATGGCCAGCACTGAACAAGCAACAACAGACAACAACAAGGAGACAGTCCAGGCATATGCGAAGCTAGAAGGGGAAGATTTTTGTTATTATATTCGTACTCTACAGGTCACCTTGGGCCGGAAGGTAAAGAAACCCGACAGCGTAGATATTCCCCTTGGCAACATAAAGTCAGTTTCTCGTCAGCATGCTCGGCTATTCTATAACTTTACTACTCAGCGATTTGAAATGATGGTGTTTGGAAAGAATGGCGCTTTTGTCAATGAGCAATTTATTGAAAAAGGTGTTACTGTGCCGTTAGAAAACAAGTAAGTATACATGTACCAAAGAATATTACAAAGCTATTGACATGCATACATAAAAAAAAAGAACAAAAATTCAAATAGGCGAAGTTTCTTTTGTGTTTTTATTACCTCGGATGGAGCTTACAGGCACAGCAGGAGGAACCGAAGCATCAAATAACGAAAGTTTTGGGTATATTTCAGCGCCTCAGCAATTGGAAAAGAATTGCAAGTTAAAGAAACCACTACAGCTGACCAACTCAATCAGTACCAACAACGAACAAGAAGCAGCACCTCTAGAACAAAAAAAATATACAATAGACAAAAACGAAATTAATACGACTGATTGGATAGAACCTTCACTAGAAGACCCTTCCATGTACGAGTCGAAAGATATTAAGCCACCCTATTCATATGCATCATTAATCGCACAGGCCATTAGCTCATCCAGAAACAAGCGCATGACACTCAATGGCATTTATACATTCATTACTACCAACTATCCTTATTATCAAATGGCCTCCAATGGTTGGCAAGTGAGTACAGCATTGATCGGCCTCAGCATTGCATTGATTGACTTTTGCTTCATAAAAAAAAATAGAATTCAATACGGCATAACTTATCGCTCAACAAAGCTTTCGTCAAAGTACCACGGAAAGATTCAGAACCAGGCAAAGGCGCTTTTTGGACGATAGATGAATCAGCTGAAGGACAGATTCTCAAAGCAACTATACCTAAAAAGAGCAAGCGATCCATTACAAGTCTTCATAGTGCTAGCAAAAGAAGAAAGACGGAGAGCGGAGAAGAGATATTGGATGATGAAGAAGATGATGAAGAGATTGACGATGGTGACGACGATGACGAAGAGGATATCGAAGATATTGAGGATATCAGTTGTGTGGATATAGATGACATTGACGAATGCTACATCAAAGAGGAGGATGAACAGCAACACCAACAAGAAGTTCCAAAAGCTATCATAAGAATACCAAACAAAGAATTACCAAAAGCCGGCAAAGATAGCGTGGCAATAAAAGGAGAGCCGACTATAACAGATCTCAATTCTATCAGCATAAACCAAGAGAAAACACTTGATGATGACAAGAGAGCAGAGGATAATGCTGAAGCCCAACAGCAACAACAAAAGATGCAGAACAAAACTCAACAGAAGGCACAGCAAAAGGCTCTACAAAAAGTGCAGCAGAAAATGCAAGAAAAGGTGGATGAACAAGCAAAGCAACAGGCTCAGCAGGAAAAAGAGTCAAAAAAGCAAGAGCAGCAACAACAATTACAACAGCAATTACAGAACACTATAAGGCAACATCTATTAGATCCTATGAAGCATCCTTTACCGACATCCATAGCTCAGCTACTTCCACAAGCAATTGCTCAATTACCGCCGCAATTAGCCAATCAGTTGTCAGGTACACTACAATCGGCTTTAAAGATAGCCGTTCCTCAAAAAGATAATACAGATAACACAGCTGAAAATTCATCTTGATCAAAATACCATATTTCTCTTGTAATATATCTCTTTCAAATGACTTTCTTATACATATACACTCATTCTCATACATCCATACATATTTGCGTTCATATTCATTATACACTTCTAATAAAGCATTTATATCATCTTTCTCTCCTTTGGCCTTCTATTCTTTACGACTTGCTTGTAAAAACTTAGAGTAGTATGTACTTTAATAAAGGAAAGCAACTTCTTGTTTATATTTGTATGTCAAAAAAAAAGACAATTTATTTGTTTGTGTATATGCACGTGAATTCATAAAGATTAGACTATTAAAAAAAAAGATGGACCATTTTTTTTAGTTATTTATCGAGTTTAGGTGCAAGATAATTACTAAAACAGAGAATAAAATGGCTGCAAAGAGATATACACATAAAGACATAAATAGAAATGCAATTGAACATTCTATCGAAATCAAATTAAAGATAAGCAACAAACAGAGATATTTACAAACAATAAAGAGAAAAGCAAAAGAAAAAAGCGGTTAATGATTGCGCTTCTCAAAACCGCGAACAATCGATTCCAGTGAGCGGCCCTTGGTTTCAGGCAACAGAAGATAGGTAAACACAAAAGCAAGTGCTGCTACAATAGCAAAGATAGCAAACGAATAGCCTTGAATGCGACCGAATACAATAGGAAAAAGCTGACCGATCAGGAAATTTACAGCCCAGTTGACACCTGTGGCAACTGCAGCTACTGCAGATGAAGCGTACCTATCAAAATTTTCTTCAGTATTACAGTTATCTTTTAAGAATTCATACAAATAGAGATATTTACGTAGGAGTAATTTCAGAGGTCAACAACCAGGGAATTGGGCCAATACCAATGGCGAAGGAAGCAACGTAGAAGAAAACGGAAACTACCAGAAGAGCAGGCAAGTTATAGACATAGCCAACAACAAGTAAAACAGAAAACAGACATGCGCCAGCATGACCAATGAGTAAGAGAGGGCGTCTTCCCATGCGATCAATCATTGCTACGGCTACCAAAGTCATTACAAAATTTACAACAGTGGTAATAATAGCCATGTATTTGGACATATTGCCATCAAAAGCAAGGTTAAAGATAGTGGTTGAATAATACATGACAGCATTGATACCAACTAATTGTTGAAAAGCATGCAAAAAGACAACAGTAAGAGCGATACGACGAATGAGAGGGTCGGAAAATATTTGAATGAAATTCATTGTATCGCGCTGGACAATGTCCATAGTCTCAGGTGTGCCATCTTCCATATGATCGATGTCTAATGCTTCTTTTTGGTCCAATTTATCAGTGGCAGTATTCAGGTTTTCCTCAAAAGAAACTGCTTCTTCTTTGGAAGGAGCTGGAGCATTTAGCATAGTCTTTGCTGTGGCAGTACCGAAATGGCCTTCTACCATACCATAAAATTCGCGATCAATGTTACATTTATCACCGCGCAACTTTTGAAGAGATTGTTTGGCTTCGTCAACCCGATTGACAGAAATCAAGTAACGGGGAGTTTCAGGACAGGTGTTCATTAAGAAAAATTGAGCGACAGCAGGTATACAGACGATGGCAAAATTAAGGCGCCAAAGAGGAACAGTAGCTAAGGGCAGGCCAATGACAGAAGAAAGCAAAATGCCAATGACGATAAAGAACTGGTTACAGGTTCCCATTGCTCCTCGGCCTTTAATGGTAGAGACTTCGCCAATATATGTAGGAATTGATAAAGAACCCATTCCACAGCCAAGGCCACACAAAATACGGCCAACTATAAACATACTTTCATGGACAGAGACAGCAATAAGAAAACCACCCGCAATATACCCTATGTTGTTCAACATGATAGCTTTTTTGCGGCCAATTCTGGTTTGAAGAGTACCGGCTGTCAATCCACCAATCAACCCTCCTACACAGAAAGAAGCTACCGCAAATCCCCTTTTTTTATGGACAAAAAAAACAAAAGTTGAGTAATAGAAACAAGAGTCGCTGATCGTATTGAAGATAATTACCACAATCCATTATCCATGGGCAAACAATCAGGCCATGCTGAACTGTAGACATGTTTAGATCCATTAGGGCAATTGTGAGTTACTTCTCCTGGTACATTGGGCGATCCAATGACCCAACCGTTGCTAAATGATCCCAAACATGATATTAGTACACAGTAGACCATGTACTTTGGAAAACTTGTATCCAATGAATCCATGATAAATCAAGAATTAAAAAAAAAATGTTTGAAAGAAAAACGAAAGTAAAAAATGAAAAAAAGAACTCAAGATAAAAGTGATGAATGCTTAAATAAGGAATATTCCTTTCGGTGAAATGTCCATTTTGTTTGTATGTAGATTTTCTATTCTATATATGTACCTTGCCTTCTTTCTCTCTGGTTTCATTCAAAATATGTTTATTCGAAAAAAGGTGTGGCAAGAAAGTAAATTCTCAAATATGCAGGTTTTATGAGATAATAATATGCTAAGCTGTAAGAGGTACTGGTGAAAATGAATTTTATCAAGACAATTGAGGATCAAAACTGGAGGTTGTGATGCTTTCTCTTCTATTGAAGGCATTGATCATGGAAAAGTTATTATTGTTATTGTTTGCAGGATTCTGGCGCACGCCCTAAAATCAAAGACGAATTAGAATGATTCTCATTTGTGCAGACAAGTCGAAATTTACCAAGGGATTTTTGCTAAAGGAAAGACGGATACCTCCTTTAATAGAATTACTTAGGGGATTACCATGAAGCTCTTGTAAGGCCTGCGCCGCATAAATAGCATCCTCAAATTCAACAAAACACATTGGTCCGTTTGACTTGTTTCTAAATGATAGTCTTTTATACCCAGGACATTTGGAGAACATGGTCTTGAGTTCTTCCTCGTTCGTGTTGGATGGGAGATTACCTACGTACAGGGTATTGCAAGGTGGATTTTGATCGGCTGGATTTGAGCTACCGACCAACATACCACCCAGACTACGATAGCTGTTTGTTGGCGATATAATGCCTGGAGGTGGAGGCGGAGAAGAAGATTTGGGAGGTGTAGATGAAGATGAATTAAGCGGGTGAAAGCGCGTAATAAGAGGTTCGTGGTGATGATGAGCAGAAGCCGTAGGAACAGAGTTGAAAAAGTAATTATTCTCTTCCATGACCCTGTTTAGGCCGGTAGATGTAGATGCAGAAGAGTTAGCTGTATTAGATGCAGTGGTAGTTGTGGATAATGCTAAACTATCATTTTGATGATGTGGATGATTGGCAAAAAATGCATTCATGGCTTGGAATGTAGTGTTGCGGTCTGTTGTGGGTGTAGACTTGGATAGATAGTCCAAGCCTTCATGTAATGAGGACGTACTTGGAGATGGAGCGAATTGAGTTTGAACTGCATGGCTGAATCGGCTGGCAGAAGTAGAGGGTCGAACAAATAAGTCCATTGATCTAGCGTCGACAGATTGAGACCGAGCAATATGAAACGACGAATCAGGCGGAGGTGATACAAGGTCGGAATAGAAATCCGAATAGCTTTCATTGGGCGACATCAGTTCATTAGGAACTGGATGTGGGACAGAATAAAATGCTTCGTAAGCTGATGCAGAGCTGCTACCAGTTGTAGTACTTGGAAAGCGCGAGCTAGAAGGTGATGGTTGTGGTTGAATCTGAAGCTGTTGTAGCTGATGATGCAACTGTTGCTGTTGTTGTTGCTGCTGTTGCTGCTGTTGCTGTTGTTGCTGCTGCTGTTGTTGTTGCTGTTGCTGTGTGGACTGTAACGGCATGGATTGTGACGGCTGTGGTTGTTCTGTCAAAAAACCTCTTTTCGTATGTAGATTCTTCTTTGCCATCTCTGCCTTCAACATTGAGCTCTTTTCGTTATCTATCTTCCGTCCATTCAAAATGTCTCGAGCATCCATAGCCTCCTTGCGATTACGAAATTTTGCAAATCCGATCTAAAGCAAGCAAAAGGAAAACAGGTTAAACAGATTTTACTTGAAGTGTATACACAAAACTTTACTATTTGCTTTCTTCCATTACTACCGTTGCTACTCCCACTGTTCAACATAAAATCTTCTTCCCCGTCTTTTGAGGGTACTTTTAAGGTAGCGGCTTCAAAACCTGGAGAAAACATAAACATATTCTGAAACTCTCTTTCTTGCATATCTTCCGGAAACCCCACTACAAATATAGTTGAGATTTCCTCCTTAAATCCGTCCTGCTGAAGAAGACTGGTGCTTGCGCTGGCGCTGTTATTCATAAATACATTAAATAAAGATGTACTCAAAGGTGTAGGTGATAAAGGTGTTGTTGGTGTTTGACTCATACTCTCCACAAGCGATAAAGAAAGAAAAAAGGACCCAGAAATAAGTATAGAGAGGGACCTTTGTTTTCTCTTCTTTTTACAGAAATCTAAAGAAAAAAAAAGGGGAGAAGGGGGAAAGAGGGAAAAAGGGTTTAGGAAAAAGAGATACGCACAGAGGCGAGAAAAAAAAAGAGAGAAGGGAAAATTTAAGCTTGAGTCAAATAAACACGAGGCTGTGAAAAGTCAGACTGAAGTAAGATAAGGCACGTGACCTAAAGATAAAGTTTCTACGATTGCTCAATTGTCTACTTGACAAAAGAAGGTGAAATTACACTTTATTCGGAAAGTATTGAGACATTTTTTTAATTTAAAAAAAAATATTAAATCATACAAAAATAAAAGATAGAATAGGCGGGAAGTTGAAAAATAGATCAATTGAACCCAACAGATAGACTAGAAAAACTAGACAAGATGGAGCAGGAACAAGGACAGACAAGCATTAATAAAATTCGTTTCTAGAAAATTATGGGCCCTTCTATATGGGTGTTCGATGGTTGTCCAGCGGCCACAAAACAGAGCCACAAAGGGGTCAAGCCTTTAACTGATCAGACATAGTAAGGAAAAAAAGGCAACACTTGCTTGTCGTTAGGATCAAATGTGATCAAGCACTAAGGATCTCAGCATTTGAATAGGTTATCAAATCGTAAGCGCATAGAAAGATCTTTCAACGAAATTTGGTCAAAAGGAGGGAATGTTCTGCAATGACTCATCTCTAATGATTACTTGCAGCTGGAGGATGCAACTATGTAAAAGAAAAAGGCAACAACAAAAAAATAGATTTTGGAAATTGTAAGTAATTTGAATATTAAGCCTTTGTTTGCGATTTACGAAATTGCAAAGAGATGCAATCATATAGTAACCATTACAACTTCCCTTAGTTTTTAGAAGCTTCAGCTAATTGAGAAAGTATGGCTGATGGTCAAAAATCTCAATTGCCTACAATTTCGACTTGAAAAAGACACCTTCAATTTTAAAAGACAAAACATGAAGATGAGCAAATTTCGTTCTAAAAGAAACTACAGCAACTACAACACAGTACTCAAAGGAACACGACGGTTGTGCAGTTTTACAACTAGTTGAAATGGCTTCAAAAATACGTCTCTTCGTGTATTATAATATGACCAAGTTCTTTTTTAGATTAAATAACAAAATTCATTTCCCTAAACTTCCCTTCATTTCATGATAATAACATGAGAGTGAGATGCACTTCGCAAAACAGAAGATTGCAACCTTCTCTTATCCAATGGTACTGGTTTTACTATAATTCATCAAGTATAGACGAAATAAACTAAAAGAGAATAGAGCTGGATGAAACGTTCGACATACATCTCTACTTTAAAGGATTAACTAACCGAGTTTCACGAAGTCGACCCTTTTTTATTTTCTTATAAAATGACCAATTGAAACAGACAAGTATGATGATTTAAAGCATTTGGAGCATCAAAATGTGCACCAATGTTTTTTTTTCGCTTCGAAATGCTTTTCAGTCAGTGCTCTAATCTGATTTTTTCATATACTCCAAATTAATTTCAGTCAACGTTCCAACAATTTCCAGAAATAGTGTATCAAAACTAACAGAGGGTTAAAAATGTTAAGTTACAAAAAAGGGGTTCTCATCATATTTCAATCTCTTCTTTCACTCATTTTCTTCTATTCTTTGTACAATGTATACTCTGCAGCAAGCACATTTGGCTGTAAGAAAAATAATATAAATTAAATATCATAGCTGATTGACATTTATTAGGATTCATGTTTCGTAGACGTTGATCTGGAAGAGGATGCTAAGAAAAGAGATAATGAAGGTCTGTTGAAAACAACATAATGTATGTTAGCAGTGCAATTGATAAATCTCTGTAGTGTCACAAAGATCAGATCAACATGTATTAACGATAGAGCCAATACCCACTATTTCTATTTGGGAAGCTGCAAAATTGGGTGATATAGATACATTGAATTATTTCATTCGCCATCACTCAAACAATCTAGCCAATGGCCCTTTCAGCATTGAAGAAGAAGACTTCTTGACAGAAACAAACACTGCCCAACTTATTAATTCTCGTGATCCAATTACAGAATGCACTCTTCTTCATCTTATTGTCAGTCACAACATAGACCCTATAGAACCATTAAAACTTCTACTTGATCAAGGAGCAGATGTCACCGCTCGCAACATATATAACATACAGGCTATTCATGCCATTTTTCTTAAATGCCCTGAACCACTAGAGCCTATCCGACTGTTACTTAAACATGATGCAGATCCAAACGCTCGAGATGGAGATGGCTGGACACCTGTTCATTATGCCGCACGATTTTGTCGCTCACCAAGACCTATATTGGAGGCGTTAATAGAAGCAGGTGCTGATATCAACTTGATTGATTCTAGTAAAAAGACAGCATTGTTTGCCTTGCTCGCTAATGGAGATCACAGCCAAACACTCGATTGGTTAATTCACACAGTCAAGGCTAATGTCAAAACGAAAGGCGACTTCTTGGACAACAGAACCCGACGTACCATAAAAGGATCCCTGGTATTGCAGGCAGCCAAATATGGTAGACTTTCTTCATTACGTATCCTTATCAGTTCCGCCTCAGTGATGGACAACCTAGAATCAATATTGACGCATAATGAACTGATTTTAGCCATCGAGCTAATCAGAGAGCAACTGGTCAAAGTGACCGATAGAGAATACACTGAAAGGCTTGGGCTAATGATCATGATACTAGAGAAAGTGGATCGAAAGCTATTTGCTGGAGAATCTAAAAAAGATGTCGTTTCAAAGAAAACAAGCTTAATTAAGCGAGCTATGCCATGGAGACAAAAGTAAATAAAACTCCTCTTTAATTGTTCGAAAATCATGCAACCACTCAAGCTATCATGTTTGAGACAGAAGATGAAATCTTGTTTCTGAGATGACTTGTATCTTTCAACCATATTTCCCTGAAATAACAATATTAGGATTGCCTAAAAATGTGCTTTATTTTTTTTCTTTATGCATGTCAGTACTGGAGCTTACAATTTTAAAATTGACTGAATCTTAACGTTAATCAACATATGCTAAAGCAGACTCTTTCAATAAACCATAGAAAGAGAGCTCCAAACTAGGTAATAAGCGACGTTGAGTCTGTGTGCTTCAGGAAGAAACTATTACAATAAGGTCAGTTACCAATCAGGGACAAAGCCGGCAGATTTACTCATTGTTTTTGTTCTTACCAAACAATGCTGTGCATACAAACTAAACTCAAAGTAATAATTCACATAATAATAAAAAAAAACTGAAATAGAACCAATTATGACTGTAAAGCATTAATTGGGCATCAATTCGCCCAAAAGCAGCAATGAAAAATGCCTAACTTATAGTCTTCTCAGTTAAAACTCGTCATTTTGAATTTCTGTACAAAATGCAACTGTCACCGTCTCTTGTTGAGATCTCTTTAGCTTTATTATACTTTTAAAGAGTCCCATCTTTTTATTTTGTTAAATTGCATGTCTATTTCTTTTATTTATATTAGTATAAATGTTGTTTGTTATGGCAGGGCAGTCTGTTGAAGTCTCTACTTTAACTTTATATTAAATGAGTTTTAACTGAGGAGGCTGTATTCAATTAGTCAAAAAAAATACGAAGGCAAGCTCGCTTGTTGTATAGAGCAAATGAACGTAATAAGGTAGCCCTGTCTTTTGCTTTCTGCTTATCGAAATACATGAAGATGAACAATAGTGGAGTTTAACTTTAGGTTAGATAAGCTGCTACAAAATTAGGTTGGTATCTATTCTCCCTTGAATGCGATGTTTATTTGTTTAAAGAAGAATGCGATTATCGACATATCAAACTCAAGCTGCATACATGATATAAGCCACAACAGATTGTACTGACTCTGCTGTTTATGATACTGACAATGAGCTTATCTTTTGCAATTCATTGAAGTATAAATAAGATTCAAGATAGTTCTTTTGGGAAGACGTATCCATAATTCATTCTCCAAGGTAATTCAGGCAGTAAGGTATTGGTACGGAGAAGCTGCTTTGTAGAGTTAGAGACCGCATCTGATGACTGAGTATTGATTAAATCGAATCTTACAAAATAGAGAATAAATTCAATTTATTCTGACATTTGCAAGTGTATGTATAGTAGAGGATGTTATATATTGATTCATCCTTGCTTTTTAAACCAATTGAATTGTTCTTGATTGCTACCATTGCCATACACATTTACTTGTTAGTGTAATAGTGTATGTATTGTCGTGGCAAGGATCTTCTTTTCATTTGTGAGAAAAATAGTCTGTGACTATATTGCCAATATCATTATTGGAAGTAATTGTAAAGCCTATTTCATACACTGTTTCATATACGTTTAAGATTGTATCGTTAAGCTTTTCTTTTGTTTTTAGAAATAAAAGTGCAGGATTATCAAGGTATAAATCAAACTTTTGACCATTAAGAAATGACAAATCTAATTTTTGTTCAAAAGGAGACAGCTTTTTATCGATATAGCGAATGTGTTTTACATTTTGATCGACTACTTGATATAGCGCTGCGCCTAGAGCGTATACAGAGCTACCCATTACAATTTCAAATCGATCGCTCAAACCTGGACACGAAAACACTGTTATGTTTCAAGAGCATTTTGTGAATATTTTAAGGCCTCAACTTGATCATTTGTCCATACTATTCTTAAGTCTTTGCTAGGGACAGAGTAGGCAAGTTATGTTGAATTAAACCACTCAAAAAACAAACTGAAAGGAGCCTTTTCGAACAAGCATTGTATGTTGTCAAATGTGAAAAGCTTTAATTGGTAGATAATCTCTTTCTTTGTCTTAGAGTTATTAAAAAAAAAGTAGAAAAAGTGATTGTTGCTAATAGTTTGCGTTTGGACATTTGACAATGAATATCCGAGATTGAGGATACAGAAAATGAATCTAACTCTGTTTGATTTAGATGTGCATTGATGGTTCGGCAATTGGTAACTTTGCGAACAATCCTAGTATATTCGCCCTTTGCATTTTTACTTTTGACAACCAAGATGCTATTGCTAAAGGCAGCATTAGGTGAAGCGCGCTTGATGACTTCATGATCCCTTATTTCTATATTTGATTTCTTATGCTAAGGTGACAAGCAATCGAAATGTCATACCGATGATTACAAAACTTTTGATGTACCATTTTGAAGGAAATTCAATTAAACTGCCATAAGCTGTAATAATTTTGGGATCAAGTTTAGTGCCTTCATCAATTAGAAGATTGTATTGCATTTGACACTAATTTACATTACCTGTTTTTACCGCAAGATGACTCGTTTGTGGCGAAAACATTTGAATCAAATGGAATAAGTGTAGCTAGAGAGCTTTATACAGTAAGTAAGTGCATTTACTTTTTTTTTATTGTATCTACAAAATGCAGAGTATTTGAAGCAACAAGAGACAGAGCTGAGAGACTGTGATGGCTACATATAGCTCTGAAGATCTCACACTCTCGCATACGATTGTTACATAAGTAAACAATAATGCACTGCATGGCCTAATCTGGAAAACTACAGAATAAAAGCAACACAGAGAAGGATAGCAGCAGATGATAGCAAATAAAAGCGAAAGCAAAAACAGAAATAAAATTGAAAGTAAAAGTAAAAACGAGGTGTTCATATCGGATTCAAATACAAATTTGCTAGTATGATATCTGCTTGTGAGATCCTTGTGGACTTTGTACATAGCTTAAAGTATGGCTATATAGAGAATTATTTTCTTAGATTTCACAGATGTGCGGTTGATTTCTTGGTGGTAAGGCAATCATTATGCTTCACCAGCGCCATTGAAATACTTTCTCTATGTAGTTCGTTTCTTTTGGTATGCAATCTTTTTCTGGAAATGGTGTACTAGAATTTTGAATCTGAATTTTTATCATTGTTTGACAAAAAAAGAAAAGCTCAAAGCGTCTGGATCATTTAGTGTAACATGCTGTAATTTAAATTGGCCATTATTGATATCATGCCCTGGGCGACTCGTTTCCCAAGCAAGATCGAAAGTCGGGATTTGGAGTCAAAAATTAAAATAAGTTGTCCTTTATTACATTGAAACCATAATTTTTTTTCTTCTTTATCTCTCTCTCTCTCTTTTTTTTTTCCCTTCTATCTTCTCCTCTCCTTTCTCTCTCTCTTTTTTTTAATTTCTCTTTCTTTCTTCTGCCTTTGCTCTTATCGACCTTACACGTTTATGCCAGAATCAGAAGTAGTTTATACTGTACACAAGTTTGTAGCTGAAAACGTGGATGAAATCTCGATAGATGTTGGCGAAAAAGTAGTCATTCTTGAAAAAGATGACGGCTATAACGATGGATGGTTTCAAGTAAGAAAAAGAAATAGAGCCATTTCTTTTTGCAGCTTTCTCAATTCAATGACACATTAGGGTCGCAATGAACGAGGCGAGATTGGATTGTTTCCAATCGTTTATACAGCAAAGCAATTACCACCTATGATAAACTCAAGTGAATTAGGAAACAAGATCGATTCACTTGAAAGCACAATATCGAAAATGAAGCCAACACCTATAGTCACTAACTTTACTGAGAAATTGCCTGCTACGCTATCTGCCTCACCTCTTCCAAGAAACTCGCAACCAAACAATCCACAGACAACAGAAAAGACAACATCTAATTCAAATTCGGTAGAAGAATGGACTTCAGATCAAGTTGCGACTTGGTTGATGTCAATTGGTTTTGACAAGGAACTTGCAGACAATTTCAAAGGTATTTTTTTTTTCTTTTTCTATTTTTATTCACAGGAAGCACAAGTCACTAATTTTTTTTTAGATCAAGAAATAAGTGGTGATATATTATTAGAATTGACACTTGATTCACTTAAAGAGCTACAGATAACGACTTTTGGAAAGCGTTTCAAAGTGCATAATGCCATCAATTCACTTCGACAAGGAAACAAAAAGAATGTGAGTTGTGACAAATGCATTCGTAATATATATACTGATCATTGTCTCTATAGTATGTCAATGACACTATTAACCAAAATCAAGCAGAATCAAGATATGCTCCATCCATGACTGAAGTGCCAACCAGCCGAGATACATTTTTGCCTTTCTATCATAACAATAATAACAACAGCAATAATAAGCAAATATATCCTGACGACGATCTTGTGTCCAATTATAGTGCTGTCATACGCAATTCTCAACTGAGAGACTCTGGCAAAATGAATGGTTCTCATTCGATTAACGCACCATCTATTCACTCGGTTCGCTCACCAATGAGCCCGGATAATGAAGTGATGGCTCTCAGCTCAAGGATGTCCAACATTGCTGAGACTCGAAGTATCTCGAGTGAAAGACAACAAGACTTATCTCGAAGACCTTCTTATCAGCAAATGTCTCAGCCAACATCCCATCAATTATTATTGCAACAACAGCAACAGCAACTCCAACATAAGTTACATATGCAACAACAACAACAACAGCAGCAACAGCAATCTTTGCCTGCCGTTCGCCCTACATCTCAACAATTACCGATAACTTCCCTTAGCCCATCCACATCTTCTGAATGGAAACGTAATACGATCAGCAATGTCAAGAGACAAGAGGTGAGAGAAGAGAGACTCGATATACATACTAGTGACGTTTTCTTAATTGCTAAAAACCCACTATAGCCTGAAGGTAGAACTTCTACAAGCAATCGATATAGTTTTATGAAAACCAGTTTATCTACAGGAAACAAATTACATTCCATTTTGCCTAATGCTGTTCCCAATATTCGTCGTTCAGAAGATGCTTACACGAACGATGGCAACTCACATCCTGATATGGAAGGATGGCTTTACAAACAAGGAGATAAATACAAGACATGGAACAAACGATGGTTTGTTTTGAAAGGAAGCAATTTGTTCTACTTTAAAAGTCCTAAGGTATATGCATGCGTATCATCCTATTTCTTTATATCTGTAATCAAGTTCATAGTCAACTAACTTTTTTTTCTTTTTTTTTTTCAATAATTTAAGGCTGTAAGAATGAAGGGTATTATCAATCTTCGAGGTTATCGCATAGAGGTAGATGAAACAATTCATCCTGGATACTATTGTTTTCTAGCCCATCATGATCATGAACGTACTTTCTATTTCTATACCGAACATGAGAAATCAATGAAGGACTGGCTAAAGGCATTGATGAAAGCAACCATTGCAAGAGATTACTCTGCACCTGTCATGTCTTCAAGTACCGTACCTACCATCTCACTTGAAATGGCCCGTAAGCTACGACCTCGTCCACCTTCTACTATTTTCGAGAGCCACAAGGACGAATCGAGACCTTCTTCACCTATTGCAAATCATCAAGAGCTGATCCAACCTTTTTCTCTCATGTCCATGGATGAGCGCAGTCAGCCCATCATCCCTTATAGCCAACAACATGATTTCATGACACATGGAAGCCAATCAAAATCACCCTCTCTCACTCGATTACAAGCTCACCTTCAACATGCTCCTTCCAACGCAGAATCCAAGCGTCATCTTTTTTTACATGAAAATCTATCCGAGCACTCTGTCGATCAACGTAACCGTTTCAAGGATTCTGGATTCAACAGCACTCATCATAGCGGAGGTGGTCTAACTCGATCTGTCACTCAAAGCAGCCATGGTTCATCTGGCCAACAGAGCGTTTCTGTAGCCTCCTTGAACAACCGTAACTACAAGACAAGCAGTACAGTCAATCAGTTAGAGTCCAGTACCGTCTTCAACCCTGATGAAGAAGACGAAGATCTCATCGATCCTGAACACATGAGTGTGATTGGGTCGAGTCGTGTTGCCCAAAATGTCTCTTCTTTTTTGCCTGAAGACGAAGAAGATATTATTGATCACCAAATGATGATCCCTATTCGACAAGACAACTATGTCAATTGGATCAATTCTCATCTCAGTAGCAGTAGTATCAAGGCTCTGACCGACCTAAGTGCTGGTGATGTCCTGGTCGAATTCTTGGAGAGCTTGAGCAACAAAGAGATTTCAAAGCCAATGACCTATCCATCTCAATCACCAAGTGCTCAACGCATGGACCGTGTGATTGCTGCCTTTAAGTTCATGACACTTGAAGGCATCGAACTTAATGATGTGTGTTCTATTCGAGGTAAAGCAAAGAAGATAGATATAAACATGACATAAAGAAGCAAACTAAACCTCTTTTTTTTCTGTTTCTTAGATGTATTGAATGGAAATGAAATTAAAATCATGCGCATGTTAGATACCATAGAAAACTGGTTCAAATCAAACAGTTCCAATGGAAAGAAAATGGCCAGTGGCGGTACCTTTGGCGAAGACGATCAATTGAGATTACAGGAGTTACAAGAGGTTGAGAGCTCTACTGTTCTTCCACTCTCCCATGATCTATAGATAATATATATATATACACGCACACAATTCACACCTATATTTATACTTACGCAACTTATAATTTTATTCCTTTTCATTCCTTCCTTTACTTTATAATATTAATCGTATTTGTTTACTGTCTTACATTGTGCATATAAAAAGAATATATGCATGTATTTACAGAGTAAATTAAACTCAAGGTCTCTTCTAATATATATGTATTATTTATAGTAGTAAATTGCAAATTTGCATTTCTTTTTGACTGTGTAACAATGACAATAAAAGCCAAATAGATATTACACGCTGAGAGAGAGAAGAACTGCACAAAAGATAATGTTGTATATCTTTGCTTAGTAAGAATGTTTTATTTTAGTAAATTTCGATTAAACCATGAACCAATATATTTGCCTGTCATGCCTGTCAAACATGTTGGTGGAAATTAAACTTTATTTCCAGAAATTATTGTTGCAGAAACAAAGGCCGAAAATGTGATGTAGACCCGCTCATGGTATCGTTATTTCTGTTCACTCTCGAGGCCTAAAATAAAAATAGACATACAGATGGCTAGCTGTAGAGAGATATGAAGAGGAAAGAAAAAATAGACTTGAAATTTAGTTTATATTTATATTTGGAAAGTAAAGCGTGGCTCAGAGAGCATGTATTACATTAGAGGATTAGTTTAGGTACGACAAGCAATTGAAGTCCTTAGTGTCTTCTTTTGCCTCATTGAACTGAAGACTATCCAGAATCAGTTGAAAGGCTCAAAGCTTTGATAGATGTGTTTGGTTAGTCACTAAATGCTAAGCAACTTGATGGCAATATATCATCATGCATCCATCGAATTGAGCTTATTACTGTTTAATGCTGGTCTTTGTGCTGCTGGTCTTGACTTGCTTGAGTTCAGTCTTTATAGAGTCTCTCTCTCTCTCTCTCTCTCTCTCTCTCTCTCTCTCTCTCTCTCTCTCTCTCTCTCTCTCTCTCTCTCTCTCTCTCTGTAGTTATTGTCATAGTATCTGGATACACGGCTTTGAAGGACGTAAAAACTCTTCTTCATCTACCGTTTATTACTCATCTCTTTGCTTTTCTTTTTCTGTATATTTCTTTCTCTTTTGCTCATTCTGTCGTATTGTTTGACACAAGTAATTTCATCTTAGGCTATGATACAGCTCAATACTAGAATTCTGATGGATTATGTTTGACATTCACTTAATTTTCCCACTACTTTCCAAATAAAGCGTAATCGATTTCTTTGTTCTTTTCTTGCTCTTATCATGATCAAGAAAAACACGAAAAAGACTCTCTTAGCAAGTGACTTTTAAACCGAGGTTCATTGTCTTTAAGTCAAGCCCAAGAAAGGGATAGCCTTCTTTCTGACAACTATACTAAAGAAAGACTTTAAATGTCGATTGATTTCAGGGCCCATAAAAATAGCCCAAAAAAAATTAAACTGCATAAAAAGAAAAATTTTCCCTCTTTTTTCTTTCTTAATATTTATATGTGCGAGCCATGACTACAGATAGACCAGTTCACACCTTAAAAGAGTTGCATATACTGCTTGAACAACAGTTAGAGAGGCTAGTTGTTGTACAAAAAGAAATTGGCTTGACACAGGCAGAACAGCAAGAACAAACGTCAGTTGTACTCTCTTCAGCTATCCAGTCTGCAAAGCATCAAGTAGATAAAGTCTATCAGTCAAAACAAGACATGATAGCCAAAATAGACTCAATACAGGAAAGCATTGTCTCGTTCAAGAAACTGATGGGTGAATTCGCCTCCAGCACATCCATACTTGATCCTCATAAATCACTTGTGGCCAACCTAACCGACATTCGTCAAGAACGCGATCAAGTGCAACAAGTAAAGTATACGTTTATTCAAATAAGCCATTACTCATTGTTCTTTGAATTAGAGATATAATGAACGACTTGACCACGTAAAAGAATTATATGAACAACTGACTGGATTCCAAGATGTATTGGGTGATTTTGTCAATACATCGATGATGGTATCTACCGAAATTGATGTATCTTCATTAGCTGTAAACGCGCTAGAAGAAGAAATCCAACGTTGTCAAACAGAATACGCCAATCGGAAGCAGAGTGTAGAAGAGGGTGTCAATCGGATCATGAGTTTATGTGTTTTGATGGGACTTGAACCTCAATCGGAGCTAGAGAAGGCTATTGAGCAATTCTACCGAGAACAAGACCCGGATCATCGCATGCATCTGTTTCATCAGTTAGCAACACAAGATATCCTTGGTTATATTACAGAACGTGTGGATCAATTGGAGAAACAGAAACAACAGATTGAGTTTCGAAAAGAGGAGATTGGTCAGAGTTTGAAGCATTTATGGAATCGATTGCATCAAGACCCTCAAGCATGTGAAACGTTTCTAATGACACACCGAGGATTAACATGTCATGAACTTGAAAAGGTACACATGCTTCCCACCTTTACTTTGTATTTCTTTTTTCTTACATCGTTTATCCCATTGTAGTATGAAGAAGAATTGGCTCGGATGTTGAAATTAAAGCAGGAGCGTATGAGTGAATTCATTCAAACAGCCCGTGAAGAACTTGAGTTGTTATGGAATCAATTGTATTATAGTGATGAACAGCGTGCTCAATTTACACCTGCACATACAGGTAAATCATTGTATTTGTTTACTTCATACAAGCACTCATATACAAAGAAGATACATGGACAGATACAGTACTTGAGGCACATGAAAACGAGATTAGTCGATTACAGTTAGAGACAGAAGATTCGAAATATATTCTAGAGTTGATTGAAAAACATATGCGCTTAAAGAAGGAAATTGAACAGTTTGAGGCAACCACAAGTGATCCCAATCGGTTGTTTGGTAAAGGACAGCGTGATCCTGGTCGTCTCTTGAGAGAAGAAAAGTTTAGAAAGCGCATTTCTCGAGAACTTCCCAAGGTGACCAAGGAGTTGGAAGGTGCTTTATTGGAATTTGAAGCCTTAAAGGGCTATCCATTTCTGGTATATGGACAGCCTTATTTCAATGTTATCTATGGTGATGATCTAAAGGAACCAGAAAAAGACAAGGTAATTCACACTTTGTTTGATTTAAACTCAATTGACTAACTTTCCTTAGATGGATCCACCTGTCAAACAAGAAACACCACAACCCCCTCGTACGCCTCGTCGGGACCCTACACCTCTCATTCATCGTAAACCACTAACAAGTCCTCGATTGACACGATCAAAGCCTTCCATCTTCCATACACCTCAACCTAACCGAGTCAGAAATCTCCATCTCTCTTCTACACCTCACACCAAAGAACGCAAATATGACTCTGGCAGTACAACTATTTTGCACCGTATTAGAGAGACCAACATTCGAAAACAAAAGACAGTAAAACGTAGTAATCTGTTTGATGAAGAATCGGATTCGGAAGTAGAACAAGAAGAACAAGAACTGGAGAATAGAGCTCCTATTCATCAAACCACTAGAGTAAGTTGCTTAGTCAAGATGCCTGTATATGTATATTTATCTTGTCGTTCATTGTAGAAGCAAAAACATGCTAAGAGATTTAAGCATGGTTTAGTTCAATCTGATAGTGATGACAATATTGGTCTTGATTTAGGCATTTTTGATGATGGTCCTGATTTGAGTGATATGTCTGAAGCTGAAGAGTCTTAAATTTACCCCCCCTTTTAATGTACAGTCAAGTCTATTGAATTTCTTTTAAATATATACATGAAAAGAGAAGAGCTATTGCTTATTCTTTCAACATTGTTAATTTGATCAATGCCCCATTTACTATCATCTTTTACTTTTCATGATAGTCTTAGTATAGGTAGTTACACAGCATTTAAAATAAACGGAGTTTGAGTCAAGCATATTTTTTTCTCTCTTTCTTGGCTTTTTTTTTTTTATTCATTTTAGAAACCATATTTTTATGTAACATGTCATACCAACGCTCTACATCTATTCGACGAAGAGGTACTGGCAACTTTTCTATAGGCGATGAACAACCCAACCAGATACGATCGGGAAGTTTCGAATCAGACCGCTCTCATCGACAAAGCTTTCATAGCTTCTTTAAAGAAGAAATCCATATAGACAAAGAATTAGAACCTGAGGATGTCAAGACTGATGTCCTATTTCCTCGATTCACAGTCAACAGTGGTGATCGTGTGGATCTAGAAGCGTTTGATCGCATGGTGCAAAACCGCAAGCTATCTCAAGGCACCCTTGAACTCTCAAGACAGCCCAGTCGACAGAACCAACTCTATCGTCCCTCTTGTGTGTTTGATTCGCCCATGTCCAATGAAATTCGATTCCGAGCTTATTCTGCTCACCAAAACACCCACACCAGTCTTCAACATATCCTGACAGAGAACGGAAAAGAAGCCTTGTCGTCTGTTGTTCAGTCCAAGGGCTGGTGGATTGATGTCTTGTGTCCTACAGCAGAAGAGATGGCTATTCTCAGCAAGACATTCCATATGCACCCTTTAACGACAGAAGACATCCAAGCACAGGAACCACGTGAGAAGATTGAATTGTTCCCCAATTATACCTTTGTGTGCTTTAAAGCCATCGATTTAGACCCTTTGACTGATCGAATCATACCCTTTAACTTTTATTCATTGATCTTTCAAGAAGGCCTTTTGACAGTAATGTAGAACAACACTTTATGTATATGGGATGATATTCACCTAAACCTCTGCATAGTTCCATTTTAAACACTCCCATCATATTGATCGTGTAAGAGAACGCTGCGAGCAACTAAAGGAATTTATGCCCATCACTTCAGACTGGATGAATTATGCTCTTATCGATTCAATCACAGATAGTTTTGCACCCATCATTCTTCAGGTTGAGACAGAATCAGTATCGATTGATGAACTCTCGTTGGTATTGAGAAAGTCAGAAAAGGCAGACATGTTGAAACGTATCAGTCGTTGTCGAAAACAATCCACTCAGTTGTCTCGCTTACTTGGCTCTAAATTGGATGTCATTAAAAGTCTTATGAAGCGATATGAAGATAAATCAAAAGAATATGCTACTAAACTAGAACAACAATCATTCCCTATTCAACTCAATCAAGCCTTAACTAAGGCTGCTACCTCTCCTCCTCCTCCTCCTTCAGCTGCTATGGCTCGATTGACACCAGCACATCATTTTACGAGTGGGGCAGCTACTCCTCTCATCTATAGTGCTTCCCCTTCCACAAACCCAACTATGGAAACAAAGAAAGCATTTTCAGATGTCTTGTTGTATTTAGGTGATATTCAAGGTAAAATTATGCATATATATATATATATATATATACATGTATACAAAAGTACCAAAGGACTCATATGTCTACTTAGATCACGTGGTTACCATGTTACAGAATATCAATCATTATGATCGTATCCTTCATCGTGCCCATACAAACTATTTAGCCCAAGTAAACCTTGAGCTCACACAAACATATATCCTGACCAATCAAGTCATGAACCGATTGACCTTCTTGGCCACCGTTTTTATTCCATTGACCCTTATATGTAGTTTATGGGGTATGAACGTCCTTGTGCCCGGTCAAAGCTACCTTGATTTAGCTTACTTTTATTGGATTTTGGGTGGTATGACGATCTATTGTACAGGTTGTCTCTGTCTTGGTAAACGCATTGGTTTCTTGTAATACTTGTGGCTTATATCCAGTCACACCTGTATCTGTACTTTAACTTTTTTTTTTCTCTTTACTTTAATAAAACAAAAACCCCAAATATCTATTTTCCATATATATTACCTTTAGAATAACACGATGGCCGAATCAGTACAATATTACCTTGAGCGGATGATTCCTGAGCTCGAAGGGCTCGAAAAAAAGAACATTTTTTCACCCGTGAGTGAATTAGATACACTGAGTATGACAGCAACACTCATGTCAATCTTGTTTAGGTCGAGATCAAATCGATCATCAAAAAGAGAACCAACTTTGAATATGCCTTGCATCGTCGTATTAAGCAGAAAATAGATTTTTTGAGAGCCATTGAATATGAAATCAATTTGGAGGAACTTCGTAAAAAGAGAGTGTCTCGTATGGGTAAAGCATATACAACTATCGGAAAGAAAGGGGCAAACCAACGTCTGACCCCATCTATCCTCTATAGGCATTACGGACAGTTTAAAAGGAAACGATTTACAGTACTCTGGTACTCGAAGAATTTACAATCTGTTTAAAAGAGCCACTACAAAATTCAAGAATGATTTATCACTATGGTTACAATACATTGATTATGCAAGACGCCATAAATCCAACAATATTCTCTCAAGTGTCTTTGTACAGTAAGTGTGTGTGTTTACATGGATTCTGTTTGTGTTGATTGATTCATCGGGAGATTAGAGCCATTCAATATCACCCTCACAATGCTTCTTTATGGATTATGGCAGCTACTTGGGAAAATGAAGAAAATGCCAACATAGCAGCAGCTCGTGTCTTGATGCAACGTGCACTTCGTCTGATGCCCGAAAATCAACAACTGTGGCATGAATACTTTCGCTTAGAATTACTATACATTGAAAAGATCAAGCTTAGAAGACGATTGTTGGGTATTGATCAACAAAAGCATGCAGAAGACATTGAGCCCACACAGGAAGACGAGGAGGATGACAATACATTACAACTACCTGCCTTGACAGGAGAGGATGTAGCACAATGGCAACAAGATGAACAGAACAAAAAGAAGAAAAAGATGACAGAACAAGAGATGGCTGCTCTTGAAGAAGCCAACAACCCCATTTTACAAGGTCTCTTGGCCAAGATTGTGTACACCAATGCCATTCAGGCCATCCCTACCGACATTGAATTCCGACAACGCTTTATTGAGATCTATCGTGAATTCACAGACACAGAGGCTCATGTGGAACATGTCTATCAGACTATCCAAGAAGATCTCACATACCCCAAGGCTAAATCTGTCTTGGCCAAGCGCCATCTGACACCCAACCTAACTGTCTCCGACCCTCAGTTCATTACTGCCTTACGTGCTTGTGTGGCTGACTTCGAAGAGGCAGTGGCTAACCTGAACGAACCTGAAATGTGGCAAGAATATGCTGAATTTGTCTTGAGTTGGCAGACCATGGTGTCTGAAGAAAACTTGAAATTATACCTTACCAAACTCGCCCTCAAGATCTTCAAGGCCTGTCAAAAACAACACAAGTTGAATGGCTCTCTTTATCAAGCCTGGACTGAACTATTGTTGGCCACAGGGGATCGAGATAAGGCCAGTATGGTTGTTGAACATGGTCTGGCTGCTTTTCCCCAACAGGTCCGTCTTTGGCTTGGTTGGATTGAACTAGCTGATCCTGAAGAACAATCAGCCATCTACACAAAGGCCCTTGTGGCTAACCCTGCTTCCTTGGAACTTTGGCAATCCTTTTTAGACTGGATCAAGCATCATCTTTCCATGACAGCAGAAGAAAAGCACGAGGCCTTCTTCCAAGCCTGCTCCAAGGCCACCATGTTGTTGCCTTCAGTGACATCGGAGTCTGCTGAACGTAATGAAATCAAACAAGTAGTTCAATCCAGTTATGTGACCTGGGCAGCAGAAACAGAAGGTATTGCGTCTGCTCGTACTGTCTATCGCAAGTTGATCAAGAGTTTTTACCCTACTTATGCCCTTTTCATGACCTGTATTGAGCTGGAAAATCAATATGGAAGTCCTGATCAACAAGGACAAACAAGTGTCGAGTTCCTATATGATCACGTGACCCGCATGGAACATCATAAAGAAGGTAAGAAGAAAAACATGCCTATAGCGTCCATTTACTTAGCAAATTTCTTTTCTTAGAAACCTATCTTGCTTACCTTGCTTATTTGTACTCACAAAAGAAATTTCAGAAAGCTAGTCAAGTGTATAATAGAGCATGTAAAGAATTACCCAATAGAGAAGCTCTTGATATTCAAATTCAAAAATTAAGATCCCAATAATCAATCATAATAAAATTTTGTACAATATAAACCGTCTCTCTGTATGCGTGTTTTTGAGTCTGTAATCCTTTATTATTTTAACATGCAATTTAAATATCTTCTTTTGTACAATTTGTGCAAATCTATTTCAGGGGGAAAAATGATGTACAATAACAATATCAAAGTTTCGCTCTATTTTCTAGCAGCCTGTTCTCCACCAGTAGCCTTTACGACAGCAGCCAAAAAGGCAGTCTTTTGTTGAATATCAAAGGTAGAGTTACTACCAACTAAGCTACTGACAGCATCACCTTCAATCACATCAGACCATTTGATATCTGTGCCTACACCGAGATATCTACCGTAGTCACCTTGTATGTCCTTCAACACTGATTCATGATCATCTACTTCCACTTGTTCTGCAGTGGACAATTGAGTGGCCTCAAATGAAGACCAATCAATGTCTTTATCAATGAAGGTGGTAGCACGACGTGTACGCACTTCTTGAGGAGCTGATCGGCGTACATTCATCTTCTTTCCACCACGTCTGTTTGGTTCAGCAGCTTCTTGCTTCTTTCTGTTTTGTTTGTTTCTGTTCTGTCTGTTGTCGTTCTGTCTGCCGTCGTTCTGTCTGTTATCATTCTGACGAGGTTGTTGAGGTTTGTCTTCGGCATCAGCAAATTGATCTTGGTTGTTTTGTCTCTGCTTTCTAGGACGAGGTGTAAAGTTACCGTTACGGTTACGAGGAGACTTAGCATTAGCCAAGAAAGCGGCAAAAGGATCAGTGGCTCCGTCCAAGATTCGACCACGACCAGTACCTCCTAAACGTTGTGAAAGAGGCTGTTGTTGTTGTTGTTCTTGTGGTTGTTCTTGCTTTTTGTTGCTATCATCGGAAGTAGCGTAGTTTCTGAAACAGTTGACTGTTTGGTTCTTCCACTGCTGGTTTCTTATGAGGCTAGTAGTAGTGGCTCTCAACATGATAATTCGAGATCTATTCAGGAGATACAAAGAGAACTTTTTTTTAAAAAGGCCCTTGCTTCCTTCGAGATGGGGGACTTTTTTTTTTTTAAAAAAAAAAGAGCCGGACCTTATAGTCCGGCCAAGGCAGTGATATTTTTCCTTTCAAAACATACTGTTTTTTGAATACGAGTTTGCGTTGAGATAAAAATTAATTTACGCTGACATTAAAAGAATATTTACGTCAAGGTAAAAATAGTTTTGCACCAAGAGATTAGAAAAAAATATATAAAATAACCTAAAATATCGCAAAGGTTTCGACTCCTTTTATCTTTTATTTAGTTTAAATATTAGGAAAAACATGCAAAGCGTTAGTGGATTTATCACTAATAGTGAAATCATTTCAGATAATGATATGGACACTTCATCTGACGATCATATGGAAGATGACGAGAAGGAAGAAGTGGAAATTGAGCATTTCAGTTTGAGCGAAGAATGGATGGAGAAAATAAGACGCATTGGAAATGATTCTCTATCATATGTACGTGAATATATGGAGGTAGATTTAATAGAGGAAGAGAATGAAGATTTTTTTGGAGATGCTTTTCTCTTCGCAGAGTCAATGCCATTGAGAAAAAGACATACAGCTTTGAATGTTAAAACAAGAGGTTCTTACAGAAAATATACTCCTAAACAAGTTGAAAAACTCTTCGACTTAATAATCGAAGAAGGATTCACGACAAAAGCTGCAGCTTTAGCCACTGGGATTGATGTACGCACTGCCCAGAATTACGTTAAAACTTATAACAATGATCCTGAGAGACGACTTCCAGGATCTTATTCTAAACCTCGTGGAAGACCTCGTAATAAGTTGACTGAGGAGCATTCTAAATTTCTAGTTGACTATATCGAAAAGAATACCACTGCTATATTAGATGAGTTAAAGTTAAAACTTTGTGAGAAATTTGAGGGTTTGAAAATCTCTATTTCTGCCATCCACAAACATTTAGTACATAAGCATAACATTACGTTAAAGAAACTTGAAAAAATACCAGCAGCAAGAAATTCTGACAGAGTAATAGCATTACGAAAAGCGATTGTTGAACAATATAAGAGTGATGCAGATATGGATTTTTCTAAGAATTGTGTTTTTATCGATGATAATTTATCTGTTAAGTCAAGATGAGTTAAACAAGATTAAAGAGAGGGTTTTATTCAGTGTAGAATGAGATTGTCAATATAAATTGAGCTTGGTGACACAAAGTAGAATTGTGTCTTGAATAAATGTCTTGATTTAATGATGCATCTAGCTTACAATACATCAAATTCAATTCCTTTAGAATAACATGCTGACCAATCCATTCTTTTGAACCCTTTTTGCATCCTAGTATGCTTATAATTTTCAACAAATATCACACCTCGTTCATATGGAGTGATCGATTCTAGCGTAAAGTCAATATTTTCACTAATTGTAGGGTCTACTGCTGCTGTTGAGATATTAGTAGGGATAGAGGAGGGCCCGAGATTCACATCAGTGTATTTCCTTTTCATTGCGTAGTTTTGTGATTGTAAATTCTTGATGGCTTTGGCAACTGTTTTGGGTGATGAATTTTGGTCAATAAGTTCCAATATTTTGGTATGTTCGTGATCTTGGGTATCCAGTACTTGTGCCAAAATATCGGTGATATGCTGATCTCCAAGACGATTGTGATGAAAATGTGACACCAAAGTGTACAAATATTGCATAGTTGGATCATCTTGGTAAAGTGAACAATTTTCTGTAAGTTCCCGGCTGGTCAGAAATAAAGTAAGAGCAATGAATGGATTCAAAGGCATGATATCAGTATACTCTAGGACGCGTCTTTTACATACAATCAGGCAATTAGAAGCCCAACCTGTAGAAGGGAAGTCATAGCAAGCAGGAATATCGCTGGTCTTTACTTCTTTGGCAATAGAATCAGATAAGGTATCAGTACATATGATTAGAACAATAGGGTCCAATTTGTGTCTATTAAAAGCTTCAAGACTGTAATTTATGACTCTCTTCATAAACAATCTGTTAACCGTATGTTGAATTTCTATGATTATTGGGGGAAGGTTCAATACTGATGACTTTGCTTCTAGGACAACATCTGAGCGAGTGCCGTTATTCCACTCAGGATTCCCTACTAGGTAATCATTTTGTGTATTTGACAGAGTAGTTGTAATAATGTTGATGATTTTAGAATCGTGGATGATGGCTTTTGACATTAAATCTGTTCCAGGACACAACCACTTGGGAAGAACGAATAAACTCATTTTAAATCGAAGCCTGAGCGAAACCGAAACCTGAGCGAAACCGAAACTTGAACGAAACCTGAACGAAACCTGAGCGAAAACAAAACACTCTGGGTTTTTTTTTGGTGGAAACTTGTGACTTTTTAAATTTATGACGTAACACTTTGGGCGACGCCAGCAAGTTTGGATGATTTACAAAAACGAACCTTGACCAATCAAAAAGCGAACTTATAAAATTGGAAACGAACTTTGGGGGTGGAGTCGCTGTACTTGTTTCATGATGTTAAAATCTCAGTGAGCATTCAGAGTGCGTCTGTTGAAGCTGCACTCCTACTGACTATTTTAAAGATTTCTTTCCTCATTCAAACACTTCTGGAAAAATGACATTGAATGCTTAATCCATCCTTCACAATCCTTTTTTGTTACTTTTCCAGCCGATTCACATATACGATCTGTGAGACGATCATCTGTCGTCAATGGTGTTCTTCTAACACCAGCTTTTACTTTTGACCAAAATTCCTCGATTGGATTCAAGAAAGGAGAATATGGTGGCAAATATATGCACTTATGTCCTCGTTCTTCGATCAATGCTTTGATTACTTTTGGCTTATGAATAGGTGCATTATCCATAACAATATACTGCCCCTTTATATTATTTTTATCTAGTGTATCCATCACGTTGTTTAGATAAGCCAAAAAGTGCTCACTTCTTGTCCCAACTTTGCCATTGATTTTTACTTCCTTACCATCTGCCCTTCTTTTTTTTAGAAGAAGCTGATTCTGGTTTTTTAACGCCAATATTTATGATACCTGCTTGAGAAATTGCACCTAAAATTGTAAATGTCACACCTTTTCCAGTTGGTACAGTGCCCTTTGCAGGTGTGCGTTTTAATGAACGGCCGTGGTTTCTTTGCGTATGCAAATTGAAACCTGCTTCATCGATAAAAACACAATTCTTAGAAAAATCCATATCTGCATCACTCTTATATTGTTCAACAATCGCTTTTCGTAATGCTATTACTCTGTCAGAATTTCTTGCTGCTGGTATTTTTTCAAGTTTCTTTAACGTAATGTTATGCTTATGTACTAAATGTTTGTGGATGGCAGAAATAGAGATTTTCAAACCCTCAAATTTCTCACAAAGTTTTAACTTTAACTCATCTAATATAGCAGTGGTATTCTTTTCGATATAGTCAACTAGAAATTTAGAATGCTCCTCAGTCAACTTATTACGAGGTCTTCCACGAGGTTTAGAATAAGATCCTGGAAGTCGTCTCTCAGGATCATTGTTATAAGTTTTAACGTAATTCTGGGCAGTGCGTACATCAATCCCAGTGGCTAAAGCTGCAGCTTTTGTCGTGAATCCTTCTTCGATTATTAAGTCGAAGAGTTTTTCAACTTGTTTAGGAGTATATTTTCTGTAAGAACCTCTTGTTTTAACATTCAAAGCTGTATGTCTTTTTCTCAATGGCATTGACTCTGCGAAGAGAAAAGCATCTCCAAAAAAATCTTCATTCTCTTCCTCTATTAAATCTACCTCCATATATTCACGTACATATGATAGAGAATCATTTCCAATGCGTCTTATTTTCTCCATCCATTCTTCGCTCAAACTGAAATGCTCAATTTCCACTTCTTCCTTCTCGTCATCTTCCATATGATCGTCAGATGAAGTGTCCATATCATTATCTGAAATGATTTCACTATTAGTGATAAATCCACTAACGCTTTGCATGTTTTTCCTAATATTTAAACTAAATAAAAGATAAAAGGAGTCGAAACCTTTGCGATATTTTAGGTTATTTTATATATTTTTTTCTAATCTCTTGGTGCAAAACTATTTTTACCTTGACGTAAATATTCTTTTAATGTCAGCGTAAATTAATTTTTATCTCAACGCAAACTCGTATTCAAAAAACAGTAGTTGAGTGGTTTCAATAAGCTTTTGATCAATGAGGTTTTAAAAACAATGCCAACTCGACAGAGTCTAGATGAATTGCCTTGCTCTGTTCTAGTTCACTACTATTGCTTTCTACTTCTACTGTTCCTATCGCTTCTTTGCTTATCTGCTATTTGATATAATGATAAAAAAGCATAAAGCTTAAATATTGCTCTTTAAATCAAATACAAGATATATGTCTTTTCTTCACAATTGTAAAGAGAATAACCTCTTATTATGTGATAAAAGCTACTGAGTGACTTTGTTTTATAAAGACAAGAATATTTTCTGTCTTTTTGATCTAACAAGATATTTGCCCTTTTACTTTTTCTTTTGATAGACTAGAAATGGGTTAAACAGAAATCGTATCAAATGTAGTTCCACTTCTTTTTTGTTTATTTTGACTATACTTGATGAATTGTTAGATCAGAAAGGGTGCAACTTTCTGTTTTATATAGTGCATTTCACTATCATGTTATCATCATAGAATGAAGAGAAGCTTAGGGAAATGAATCTTGCTACTTTGTCTAAACCGCACAACTGTCATATTCCCTTGAGCATTATATTGCAGTTTCTACAATCTTTTTAAAATGAAATGTTCTTAAGAGGAGTCTCACGTTTTGTCTTTAAGCTGGTAGGTGTCTCTTTCAAACTGAAATAATATAAGATCATCACTCTGATAATCAAATTTTCTTATAAATTCCCTTTCATCATTGGATATTGTTTTACTTTCGCTTTCATTTCTGCTAGTAATCAGAATTCTCAAAAAGAAACAGATGCTTATACAACTGTGTACATTTGACTGGAAAGAGTCTCAAAGTCCAGTGAAATTTAATACAAAGTACTAACAAATGAACCCCACAAGCAATTCAAAGTCAAGAGCTAACGCTTCAATCTTTTTCCAAGCATTGAGAAGCTTCACAAGTTGAGCAAGAAAAAAGAATCATTATGAAGAGTTTTAAGCCTTTAGAAAATCAATTGACCTTTTAAAAAGAATAACGCTCAATAATCTTTATTTTGACTAAGTTAGACAAAAGACATGTTTAACCCCCCCCTTCTCCTTTGATCCAATGATATTACTTTCATAACACCATTTGATTTGGAGATAATATTTTTCATTTTTTTTGAATTGCGCCCATCACATATAGCTAGGTTATCCTGCCCACGCAGTCTAGCCCTAACTATATGATCCTCGGGAGGATCCCTGCTCAATAGGAGCCTTTCACCATCACATCTTCGGTTATAATTACATGCCATAGCGCTTCGTGGGAAGAAAACTAGGCAAGTCGCCAAGAGCGAACCATAACTCATTATGTTAGAAGATCAGGTGTATCTCTACCTAATGAACAAACTTACTCAAGCATAAAGCCGAGTTCAACCCGTCAGCACGCTTGCTCGTAGACAGAACGCACCTAAGAGTTAGGATAAGGAAACAGAAAAACAAGAGAGAAAACGACCCTTTATATACCTTTTTGACAGCCTACTATCACATGATATTTTTGACTGCTAAAATAAATTTTTGTTTTCAATAACAGTCCCAATGTTGTCACGTATACACGCACGACAAGTCTGAGTTCGTTCCTTATCTTTTTCTCCCATAGGAAGATAAGGAGAGAGAGAAAAGGATAAAGACATAGAGTAAAAGAAGTAAAGAAGTGCAAAGACTACTTTACTCGTTTATGCCGCCAATAATCTTTTGTTATCAACTCCTCTACAATTAGTGTGATACATGTCCAATATCCGAAATACGCGGAGCAATGCTGGGTTTCACTATATCACAGAAAATAAACTACACTTCAATAGGGTGTATTGGCCTCTTTATTCCTTTTGTTTACTATAATACTACTCGACCCCTGACCATTCTATAACAACTTTCTTATTTGAATATCTTTTGTAGGCACTAGAGAAACTCCCGAAGAGAGGATGTTTTTAGCTTCGATTGTTGAGTAACAACTTTGTTTAAAAGACTCAAAATAGCTAAAAGCCTTTTTCAAAGTTACAAGTCATTAGAGGAAGTGGAATGACTTGCATAGATATCCTTAGCTTGATCTTATAGCAGTTCGTTGACTACCAGTCTTTTTCTTTTCCATATCTTCAAAATAGCATGGATCTGTAAGAAAACGAAGATCTTGCAAACAACAGATCTCAGCAACCATAAAAGAAAAAAGAAACATACCAAGAACAAAGTTCCATTTATTACAAAGCATTGCAAAAGCTCACACAAAGGTTTTAATAAATTCATTACTTGATTGCTTTTTTCTCTCTCTCTTTTGTTTTTGCTAATAAAAGATATCATGTATTTATATGCTCAGAAGCAATTATAGCCGAATGTCAATCGATGCTTTATAACACTCAGAGTTTTTTTTTATGAGATATAAGAGACAATAAGTTCAACAATAACATCTGCTCTTGCTAAAAAAAAATTCCATCTTTGAGAGTCATTGATTCTTTCGAGGAAAGCCATAACCAATAATAGACGATGTTGAACATAGAAAGTATCTTTGTTAGGATTGGCATTGAGTGAAATTAATCATTCTACTGATTCAGTCGATGCACATCCCTAACTTTGCTTGTCTTCTTCAGGCAATGATATGTCTAAGAGTTAGAAAGGACGATGACTAAAAAAAAGGGGGGAGGGGAAGAAGCTGCTGCTTTACTTAAAGACAAACTTTCTTCACTTTGACAAGCCCAAATATTTATGTGCAATTAGAGTGAAAGGGTAGATTATTTATTGTTTTTTTTTATTCAATATTTCAGCCAAAAATTCTGTGTTTATCAATGTTTTCTTGAAACATTAAATTCCATAGGCTTGGCTGCATAACACAGTCAATAAACAGTGCACGGTATAAATCTAAAAGTAGACGTTTCAGTGGTCTCTCAAACATTTAGTTTGAATTCAATCTCAGGGTATATTTTTGGATTTTTTTTTATTAGTATTTCCCTTTCCCCTCCCCCCTTTTTCTTTTTCTCTCTCTCTCTCTCTCTTCACTGTCTATATTATTTGGAATTCAAACAGAATGTATCAGCATCAACAAATCAATGACCCTTATCAACCCAACAGGATTTCGCCGTTTGCAGGTAAAACGTACCTATAGCAACAAATTACTCCCCTTTATCTGTCAATCGCTTAAAAAAAACGTCTCATTCCAGATCCACCTTACACACCTTCCGAGCAAAGTGCTCCTTCCTATGCTGGATCAATCAACAATTACAACCATTCACAAGATCATTATTCCAGCAAAAAGAATAGTCCTTTACAACAGCAACCCTATAGAACAAATGCCTATCAAAACCCAAATTACCTATCTCCTGATCAAGAATTACCTAGTTTTAATGCGCCACAACAACAACAGTACCATCATAGTCTGAAACATACCGGGCCTAACGTACAAGACAACTTTATAGTGGACGATGTTGAGCAGGTTCCTTATTATCCACAAGAAATCGAGAACCAAAACAAACAAAAGATAGTAGATTCACTGCCTGATGAAAAGAAGCCTTGGTGGGCCCCATTGAGTCTTCATGCTCGATCTATGGTATTCTGTTTGTTCGGATTCATTTTGTTGGTGGGCATCATATGGTATTTTGTCTGGCCAAGGGAACCTACCTTGTTCTTTCTGGAGGCCGGTCTGGCCCCTGACACAACAGCTCAGTATTCAAAGACAACAATGGAAGCAGTCTGGAGTGTGAATTTTACAGTCAACAACATGAACAATTGGGTGCCTACCAACATACAAAATTTTGCTGTGAGTGTGATTGAGGTCTATTCCGGGGAAGTTTTCGGTAAAGGCAACAGTGGTCATCTTGTGTTACGCCCTCGATCTCTGGATCAGATTGTTCAAGTGCCTATCTTTATTAATCTCACTCGAGATGCTACCAATCCAACCCTTCGTACCTTACTCGGTTCCTGTTGGGTCACTCAACAAGACACAAATACGCCTATAGTGAAAGAAAGTTTAAATATCAAATTTAGTGTGATTTACTATATTGCTGGCATTGTCTGGCACACCACCTCTGTTTTTGCTCCTCAATCTTATTTTATTTGTCCTTAATACATACGACTTTTTTTTTTTTCTATGATCTGATGGGCGCCATTCTATCATAAGAGAGTCCATTTCTTAAATTTAAAAAAATAGGATTCGGACACATATACCCAATAGGATACATTTTTGTTTTTCTTTTAATTTTTTCTTTTCTTTTACATAGATATACATTATTGACTCATGGATCAAGGAACAACAGACAGTAAGCCTCGAGACGGTTATTTATGACTGCTTAAACTCAAGATGGTTTGAGTCATTAGATGATTTGCTGTTGGCAGCCTGCAGAAACGATCAAGACGAGATGTTGGAGGATGTGTTGAAAGAGCCTGAAGTGGATGTGAATTATGCAGATCCCTTGGGAGATACAGCGCTTCATTACGCGTAAATAAGTTTTCTGTTATCATGTATGCATCGGGACTAATTGTCAATCAAGTGCTCGTTTTGGTTCACTCACTTGTCTTGAACTCTTACTTCTTCAGCCTGGTATTCAGGTGAATAGTCGGAATCAGAAAGAAGGCAATACTCCACTTCATCTCGCTTTACAGTATGAAGAGGATCCGGAAGTAGCCTTGAGTATGGTCAGTGCCCTTTTAGATGCCGGTGCTGATCCGCGTATCAAGAATAAGGCAGGTTCGTCTGTGGCTGACTATGTGGTAGGAAGAACAGACGATATGCGTGATCTTATTGATCAAGGCATGAGAGGATACGATATGAGTGACTCTGATGAAGGAGAAGACTGGAATGTTACATTTAAATAAATCTTGTTTTTATTTAAGTACAACAGCAGCATTTCGACTGCCCAAATAGGCTTGGACATTAGGTACACCTAAAGTACGAATGAATTGATAGATTTCTGCATTGTGGTATCGTAAGCCTGTTTTAGGATCGGTGTATTTGGCTTCTAATCCTGTAATATCGCAGTACTTCTTTTGAGGTTGAACAGAGGGTGCACACTCAATATTTTCATCTAATAAAAGTATTAGAGAGAGAGAGAAAGAATATGAGTGGATGTTGACTTACATGTAGGTATATTCAATGCATAAGATTGTTCACGCTCCAAGGTCAATATCTGCTTTAGATTTTTGTTCTTTTTTGCGTTCTTGTATGCTTTGTTCTTGAATGGCTTATTGGCTGTCAGCATATTGAGTGGTCCTTCATATTCTGTCTCACTATCTGAACCATATTGAGCCTATTATTCATGAGCTACAAAGGTCATTTCTGTTTAATAGAAACTCACTTTTCTTCCAAACAATGGTTTTTTTGTTGATCTTTTGGGTGCCCTAAACAAATATGAGTTATATGTATATATATGTGTGTGTATGTTTGTTGATATTACATAGTAACCCTTTATGAATGGTTTAGAAAAGAAAAAAAAAGAAAAAAGAAAGCTTTATTGTTATTACTGTTTTCAATGTCCTCCAATACAGTCACGAAGCTGACGTACTTTAATTACGTTTAAAATAATAAGGACGCGCAGGTCTTCTTTCTTTCTTTTTTTACACATCACTATATATTCTATAAAATGGTAAATACATACTCTAGACCACAATACAAAAAAAGAGACACGCATGACATTGACTGTATTTCTTTAGGGTAATGCACAATCAGGTATGCCTAGAGGCAATGACAAGAAAGATAAGGTAAGTCAGAATAATGTATCCTAAGCATCTGCTAACCTAGCTTTAGGACAAGGACAAGAAGAAGAAGTGGGAACCTCCAGTACCCACTCGTGTAGGCAAAAAGAAGAAGAGAGGACCCGATACATCTGCCAAGTTACCTCAAGGTAAGCACAACATGTCTTGATGAGATTGGAGTAGATCATTGACTCTTTCTTTTTTTAAAAAAAAAGTTTTCCCTACCACTCGTTGTCGTCTCAAGATGTTAAAGATGGAACGTATCAAAGATTACTTGTTGTTGGAAGAAGAATTTGTACAGAATCAAGAACGTTTAAAGCCTCAAGAAGAACGCGACCAAGAGGAACGTACCCGCGTAGACGATTTACGTGGTTCACCAATGACAGTTGGCTCTTTAGAAGAAATTATTGATGATGATCACGTCATTGTCTCTTCAGCTACAGGACCCGAATACTATGTCTCTGTCATGAGTTTTGTTGATAAGGATTTATTAGAACCCGGTTGTAGTGTACTGTTGCATCACAAAACCATGTCGGTTGTCGGTGTCTTGGCTGACGATACAGACCCTATGGTCAGTGTGATGAAGCTCGAAAAAGCACCTACTGAATCCTATGCAGATATCGGTGGTCTTGAGCAACAGGTACAGGAAATCAAGGAAGCAGTCGAATTACCCTTGACACATCCCGAACTGTATGAAGAAATGGGTATCAAACCACCCAAGGGTGTTATTCTGTATGGTGTGCCTGGTACAGGTAAAACACTGTTGGCAAAGGCTGTGGCTAACCAGACCAGTGCCACTTTCTTGAGAATTGTCGGTTCAGAATTGATTCAGAAATATTTGGGTGATGGTCCCAAGTTGGTACGTGAACTCTTCCGGGTAGCTGAAGAGAATGCACCTGCCATTGTGTTCATTGATGAAATCGATGCTGTCGGTACAAAGCGTTATGACTCTACTTCCGGTGGTGAGCGTGAAATTCAACGTACTATGTTGGAACTGTTGAATCAGCTGGATGGTTTTGATTCCCGAGGTGATGTCAAGGTCATTATGGCTACCAACAAGATTGACAGTCTGGATCCTGCCTTGATTCGTCCTGGTCGTATTGATAGAAAGATTGAATTCCCCTTACCTGATGTCAAGACAAAGCGTAGAATCTTCAATATTCATACCTCAAGGATGACATTGGCTGATGATGTAGATCTTGAAGAATTTGTCATGTCCAAAGATGATTTATCGGGTGCTGATATTAAGGCTATCTGTACAGAAGCTGGTTTGATGGCCTTGCGTGAACGCCGTATGAAGGTAGTTGCTGATGATTTCCGTAAGGCTAAAGAAAAGGTGTTGTACAGAAAGAGTGAAGGTACACCTGAAGGTCTTTATCTTTAAATCAATAAAATATATAAAAAAAGAGAACTTGATCGCTGTTTAAAATCAAGTTTATGCAAAAAAAAAAAAAAAAGTCTGTCTATCTCTATCTATTCTGCCTTGAATACATTCAATGTATTCTGCCAAATAATCTCTGATAATTCTATAGGATCCTTTTTACGAAGGGTAGCAACCACATGAAGTACAAGGCCAATGGTGGCGGGCTCATTTCTCGATTTGACCATACTTCCCATCTCAAACTTTTCTTTCTTTTTAGCAGCAGGTGCATACCTCTTGATCTCTTCTGGGCTAAGATAAGCATAAGAGGCATGTGTAGGTCGAATATCACACCAGGGCGCATCGGTCTCAATCATCAAGCGATCTTCAGGAATGGCCTTGACCACTTGCAGATTCTCTTCTGTCTTGAGCGAACATCCATTTACACCAATATAAAGTCCAAGTGAACAAAGTTTTTGCATCTCTTCCATGGATCCAGTAAATGAATGAACAACGCCCTCAGTGAATCGATGTCGATTTGCCTCGATCATCTCATAAAAGTCATTGCCTGTATTACGGTTATGGAGAAACATGGGCAATTGTGTCTTTTCAGCAAGTTCGAATTGCTTTAAAAAGTATTCCTTTTGTGTTGCTATATCGCAGAATTGAAGGCGATCATAATCAAGTCCGCATTCGCCAATAGCAATGACGCGCTTGTTGGTAGCCAGATCAAGTAATGCATCATAATAGGCTTGTGGGCCATCTTTGTATTCTTTGAATTCAGAACAACGAGTTGGATGACAGCCTACAGTAGAATAGAGAAAGTCTGCAGACGAATATGAGCTTTTCTTTCTTTCTCTTCTCTGGCCTTTTCTTACTTTCGGTGTCTTGATCGATTAATTCGAGTGCTTCTTTTGATTCTTCCAAGTTTGTACCAGTAATAAAGATCTTTTGTACACCTGCATCGCGTGCACGCTGCAGAATCATTTGAAAATCATCTAGAACGGCTGGATATGAGCAAATACTTTTCCCCCCCCTCCTCGGTGGGTTTATTTCTTTTTACCTGCATGTGCTTGCTTGCCTCGATAAATGCCTCGAAACATAGGGTCAGTTAAGTTGGAACCGATATCTAATTGTACTCAATTTCATTAAACACAATAAGGGCTGCATCCTGTTTCTTTCTAACCTATAAACCTCATGATACGTTGCATAGACAAAAAAGAAAGTAAAAGAGAAAGAAAAAATAATGAAAAAGTGTCAGAATAATTGATGACTTTTTTTTTTATTAATATTATACACTATTTTTGGACATTAGCTCAAATTGATTTGGAGCATAAAAAAGATTTGGCATTGGAAGCATGAACTGAGAGCATTTTGGTACATATGCTGGTGTGCCAAATCATTATGCTTACTACTTCAACATAGTGATTTCTTTTACTTATATCGTGTCCTATAACCTTCAGATGTCGACTTTGAAAAGAGTTACACTTTCATTAATGGGAATGACTTTGATATCTACGTGAGGAACAACTGTCCGAGGTCAGCTACAGGAACGTTTGCCTTTGCGAAAACTTGAGAAGACCTGTACACCATCTCAGACTATCATTATTGCTATTCACTCCTCCAACATTATTCATGTCGCAATAAATCCCCTTCTCAAGAAAGAAGTTTCCAAAATGTGAAGCAAAATAAAAGTGAAGAATAACAACAAAAAAGGAAAGTTAGCAAAGGGCGAACAAAGAGTAGGTAACATCATCATTGAAGAATTTATAGTAGAGTTGTGATACTTTGAAAAGAGATTTATAGCATATTAGGCATAGTTTAAGGCTGTTTCGCGTATGCCTTTGCTTTGAGCAAAATAAGCAAGAGTATTTATACAATTTAGCCATTGATGACAGATAGTCTATCTCTGACTTTCTATAGTTTTTGCTTTTTGCGTGAATCGGAATATCGAGCGATGGCCGCCATTCACTTGGCTTGTGCTACCCAAGATAACATATAGAATTACTCAATAGTACTTTCTGTTCTCTAAGTTTCTTTCTGGCTACATGATAATATTCTCTGTGAGCTACTCATTTCACTCAACAGTTGGCTAGGATTGTTTGATTTTTCTTTTGCAATACATGTACAAATTCATATTACGTTTATAAGGAATTCGTGCTCAAATGTACCAAGCACCACAAGAGTATGTCAAGATTAAACAAATTGACAGCACTGAAGCCAATAAAGCCCTCCCCCCTCCCACCAGGGTTGAATGGAATTAAAAACTTTTAGACTATTTTAAAGTGAAAAAAAATGAAGTGCGAAAACCTGAAGACAAATGATTACTAATGCTTACAGTAATGTACGCATGAGTGACTTTTGCGTATTCTGTAACCATTCTAAGCATCAAATTACTTTTTGCCACTTTTAATCAATTGCCAATCCTAAGGCTGCAAAGATGTTTTTTCCATTGAGCCAGCAAGATATTCAATTTTTTATTATTAAAGAAAACAATAAAGAGAAACAATGTAACACAAATTAAGGAACTGGTTGTCAATAAAAGAAAAAGAAAAAAAAACGTGAAAGTGGTGTAACCACTTTTGTGTCAAGAACCTTCTTCATCAGAGACAAGTACTAGAATGATCATTAGCATCGAATTACCTCATCCAACTGTCTTAACTTGATGATGGAGAAAAACCGAGCTTTTTTTTTTTACTTTTATTCAGATGAGTATTTTGTTATTTCATTTCTAAGCTTATGAGAAAACCCAGTTCCTAATGTATAGAAAAACGTCATAAAATGTACTCAAAAGAAAAAGGGGAGGAGTATATTTACAAGTGGTCAGTCTAGTTTATTATGTACACATTTTGGTTCTACCGTAATGTTATTTTGGCTATATACAGAATGATATGTCTTGTTTCAACAACATAAACAACTTATTTACGAAATGTACTCTAAGGCATCTACAAAACATTCTTCTTCATCTTCTTCTTTGTTTAATTTCGTCATTGAAACAACACCTTCATGCGATAAAACTACAGTGACTGTATCGCTGAAGGAAACAGCTTTTGCTCTCTTCTTCTTCTTCTTCTTTGGAGCGTTATCTCTTGGTAATTGAGTCACCTGAATGGATGTATTGCTGATTGTGTTTCTTTCCAAGACCATGTCGTGTTCATCTGGACTTTCTTCACCTAACCATGACTTTCTTTGTTGGAAGTAATGGCTTGATTTTTGCCCAAAGAGATGTCGAGTTTTTTGCTTGTTGCGCATCCTGGAGGACATCAAGCTGGTGTTGTTGTTCAATGCATCTTTACCGAGATAAAGTGAAAGTAAATGGTAAATAGAGGCGTCAATGTCTATTTCTTTTTGGGGTCTTGCTTCATTTCCTGAATGATAGCTGTCATGGAACTTTGGATAGGTAAAAGAAGTAGTATTCATTGTCATGATGAATTGCGCATATAAATAAGAGGAAAGGTACAAAACAAAAAAAGAAAGAGAGACAGACAAAAGTTGACTTCAAAAGTCTCTTTTTTAATCACTTAAAAAAAAAAAGAAAAAATTATTGCCAAATGGATAAACAAATCTACCAGATGAGACAACAAATTTTTCCTATAAATTATTGCTCCGAATGCTGATAGTGAATGATCATTGCTCTTTAGAAAATAGAAGTGTAATATCTCAAGTATTCTTTGTTAGTAAAGTAAGAGTAAGGGCTACCGAAAGATGCAAATTTGTCTCTTCAATCTCCATTTTCTGAAGAGTCATGGTCATTCACGGTAAAAATTCGGAGCGGCAATGTTTGGCTCTGTCTCTATTTCCGGGTTTCTGTAAGAAAATGTAGTCCAGACAGGCCTTCATGTATTTCGGATAAACTCTAATTAAACAAGTTACTTTACCGTTGTGAGAAAATCTTTGTCTTTCATTCTATGTTTGATCATTTCATAAAGTCTTTTCAATTCATTCGTAATGTTAATGGCAGACTATTGCGACATACATTATGCATATCTTGAATTTGCCAAAAAAAAAGGGGGGGATGTAGATTTATTTAGCTACTAGTGTTCTTTTCTGTCAATTCATGGTTACCAAAAGTCAGTAAAGTAATAGGTGAAAGGTCGAAAAAAATACATTTAGAACTCAAATTCAATAGAAAGCATATAACATACAATGCTTTTGAGATTGGATTCATGTCTTGCTACAATAACGCAAGGCATAAGTCTCACATATTGGCTCCATTCAATTGTGATGTTGTCAAATCTCTTATCCCTGGTACTTGTTTGTCATCATGCTCTTAATTTTCGGTATCTGATTCGTCAAATCAAAGTATATCACTGCGAAAAGAAAAGAGCGAGAGAGAGGTGAACTGAAATCTATCCAACACAAAAACATAGTTCAACGTTAACCCTATTCACCTTTATTTTTGATTTCGTATTTATGTCAAACAAGCAATTGGTATATCGGAACGATTCTTGAGATTTTGAGCTTATTCTAGTGCCTTATAAAGTATTTCTACTATAACTGAATCAATATCAGTTACCGTATATAAATTTGTAGGGCTTCCGTGTTGTTTTTTTGGTAATGAGATGTGTATGCTTCAATCTGCCTCTCTCAAATCTTAGATCCTGCTTTCACATCAAAGAAACTCATTTTGTACCAGCTCTTAAAGCTACTTTTTTTAATTAACATTATTTAGTTATGCAAGGATTTCGATACTCTTGTTTCTACATTGATAAAGTACTAAATCTCCTTCTATATCCAATCTCAATTGGTCAATTGGCTTTTTGTAAATCCTCTAGTGAAGATGAAAATCTTGTATAACTCTCTTTTGTTAGACAGAATCAAATATTTGACACCTGATACAATTTATCAGTAACCTATTATAGTGCCTTTGACCTTGAAATCACATAAATGTCAAAGTTTTTCAGAAAGCTTCACAAGAAAACTTTCCTAGCAAAAACAAAAAAACTTGCACAACACCATTTTTTAAAGAAGCTTTCTTAGCAATGTTATCGTTTCATAAGGCTAGTAAGCAAGAGGAGTCTAAAGATTTTACCCAAACTTCAGTGATTAAAACAAACTTGAACAATATCTGTAAATCTGAGAAATTTGTCAAGAAGCTACAAGAGACTGTTGCACATGTATCTCAAGTAGTTTATGCATCAATTGAATGAGAATCAACAGCCTTCTACTGTGTATCACTCTTCATATTACAATCTCTTTTCTGCCCTTTCTGGTCAAAGTAAGAATACCTCTTGAGAAAAAACCTCTGATACCTTTATTACTGCTGTTGACTCTTGCTCAAATGAGCATTGTCATACGCAAAGAATACAAAAGACACCTTTGAATGAACATTATACCCTTTGTAATTACCATGATGCTTCTAAAGACAGAATGTCATATCAAAAAGATCATTCATGTCTTTTCCAATTTATTAGTCAACTACCATCTTTAAAAGCATCCAATATTTAGTTGTTTCATAGATGTTGCCAAAGCAAGACTCCAAAACTACAAACGTGTTTCTGACTATTATGCCAAAGGCTTTTGGTTGTCAAAATCAAAATTCAAGGTTTATGTCCAGAAGCAAAAAGGCCACTTATGAAATCGCAAAGAGATTGCTGCATCGAAACAAGAAATATAGCTAGGACAGTACTGTTGGTGCTAAACATACAAATGATTCTAAATGGGTACCTTCTTCCTCCAAAGGATCATGATAGTAAGCCAAACAAATCTATGATTGCTTATGGAAATGTAGCATTTGGTTCTTCAATGAGAGGAAAAATATCTGCTCCTACAAAGCGAATTGCTGAAGTTACTCGAAAACTAGCAAGACAAGATGGCCAAACTAAATTTATTTATGTTGATGAATATCTTACAATTCAAACTTGCAACAAGTGTAGATCAAGAACATTTAATTGATATGATTGACAGAAATACATTGCGAAGAATACATGCGATCTTCGAGTCTGAATCTTGTAGTACCGTATGGAATCGTGATGTCAATGCTGCCAATAACATTCATTATGTTCTCACTTATCAAGCAAGCTATAACAATGAAAGACTACTTATCTTTCAAAGGCCTTCCACTCAACACAACAATAATAACATTGTTGTGCTCCTTATCATTTGTAAGTGTTTCAAAAAAAATTAAAAGATATTGAAACAAACTACATTTAAATCTGAAAGTGCTATACATAATAACTTGTGATTGTTTCTCCCGATACTCAGCTTTGCTCCTTGAATCATATATATTCTCAGGTCTCCAAGTTCACACAAGCTTCAAATTGTTTATTTAGGCTGCTAACCTCAATGTGCTTATGTTTTCCGAGTAATTTACCCAAATCAAACCAGATGATCAAGAAATGCGTCTTTGTCATCTAAAGATTCTGTTGATGCATTGATTTGTCTATATAGAGCTCAAACATTGTACCTCCTTTGTTCAATGCTTAGAGAATGATCATTTGCATTGCAGTTTCTTTTAGGGCAATTTCTCTCTCAATAGAATCAATTTTTCCAAGATACTGCCCTACTGATGCTTTCCTGTTTTCTTGAAAAAAAAAAAAAACCAGTCAGGGCAAGGCAAATGTTTATTTTTTTCAACAAAGGATCTTTGGTACTAGTTTCTCTTACTGGATGCTAGCCCTCAGATGTATTGTTTGATATCAGAGAGAGAGAAAACATCCAATCCGCTACTTGGGACTTTGGATTTCAATCTAGGGATTTTAGTGAACAGATCTACAATGAAGTCATTTGTCATAAATTATGAAGCAAACCGAAAGCGGCCTTCATTTGATAGTCCATTTTCAGATAAACAAATGCTTTACTCAACTAAATAGATACTAGAAGTTTAGGACAAAAAAAAACAAAATACCAAGAAGAAAACAATACAACAAAAGAGCTCTAGTAAAGGAAATAAATCAAATGAAGTAAAATAGGATGAGACAAAAAAGTTAAATCTGGTAAGCAAAATTAAAAATACCCTTAAAAACAATTGGTGCATTGTTCGGAGTATGTGACTTGATATAATTGTCTTTTTTTTTCGGTTGTTTCAAAATGCGATCGTCTTACCTTTGTTGTGTTTACCTTTCTGCCCTTCTTTTATTTTCTTTTTCTTCTCAACTTCTCATTTCCCTTCCTCCCCTTCACCCTTTTCTTTTTTTTTTTCTCTTTCTTCTTCCTCTCACTCTTCAATTATACGACCCTCATACTGAATGGTAATTGAAACAGAAATCATTTGAATTTTGTTACTGATAACAACAATAGACCACTTTGCAGAAATCATTGCTAATACCTGATAATAGCGATAATCTACAAAACGAGGCAAGTCTATTTCTGTATTTACATGTCATTGTTTATGTACGTCTAGATTAATTTCTTTCTTTTTCTTTTTCTAGTCGCTTAACCATAGACGTGAGGCATCGCGTGGTCTAGAGATAGACACAGGCAAAACAAAAACAAATGCATTTTTTCACACATCTGACCTATCATCTTCCACTCCTCGTCCCCCACCTTCTATTTCCCGCAAGATTTCTGTGAAGCAAACCCAACCTAAACCAACCTTATCTAAACCATTGCCTACCCCACCTTCTCCTACAATCACAATACCAGATGAAGAGCATGATGATCTCTATCATTATGATAGCTATAGCAACCGATTGAGAAACCTCGTTGCCTCTACACGCCATCACTCATTGCCACATCAACAACCCTCGCCTATCCCTAATCATCTCAACACTTCAAACAAACATCAACAACAACAGCAACAATCACCAACGACACCCAATTTCTTATTGAACGTTGAAGACCTTGTTGCATTACCAACACCCCATGTGAAAGAAAATATACACAAAAAAGGACATTTCGTATTTCCAACATCAGCACAAATCCAAGAAATTCCTGTCTTCAACACATTTCTCAACCCAATTCAACATCATGAGGTACCTGTCCTATCGGAGCAACCTATGCTGGGTGATTCCTTGACGATACCCTCTAACCTGAACAGAGAGAAGAACATCTATTTGCAAGACCAAGATATAGTTGGTAAACAATTGGGACCATACCGTATTTGTCAATTACTGGGCGTAGGCGCTTTTTCGAAAGTTTATTTGGCTAACCATGTTGAAACACAAAAGTTTTTTGCCATCAAAACTATTCAAAAAGGCACCCTCTTTGATGATCCCAGGGTACGATCTAGTATTGAACGAGAAGTCGGCATATTAAAAGTAAGTTGAAGAATCTCCATAACTTCAGGAGAAAGAGAGAGAGAGAGAAGGAGGGAGGTTATTGTTGTTTCATTAGATTTTGTTCCCTATTAAACTCTATTGTTACATTCATGCAATTTTATAGTACATCGATAACCCCAACATTGTACACCTGGAAGCCACTATGGAGACTGAACATATGATGTGTATTGTACTAGAATATGTGGAAGGCGGTGAATTGTTCGATTATGTGCAAAAAATGCATCACACACCAAATACCAAAATTGATGAAAACATCATCAAAACTATCTTTTTGCAACTTGTTCAAGCAGTCCAATGGTTACATGATCACAATATAGTTCATAGAGATCTTAAGCTTGAAAGTAAGTAAAGGAACAAGAGAGAGTCCAGACAAGTCTTGTTTGACAATGACCACTGTATTCTCTATAGACATTCTGATACACAACAACAATGACGAAACACCAAAATTGAAAATCACAGATTTTGGTTTAGCCCGTGTAGTTGATCCTGAATCACCTCTTCTCACCACTCGATGTGGTAGTGAAGAATATGCTGCACCAGAGATCATTCAGCAACAACCCTATGATGGTCGAAAGACTGATACCTGGGCATTGGGTATCATTCTCTACAGTCTTCTTGTGGGTTATTTACCTTTCCGTTACGATCCTCGAAAACAAGAGCGTGTCTCTCAGCTGTTCTATCGTATTGTTCGTGCGCAAGTCAAGTGGCCAAACGATTGTCAATTAAGCGAAGATGCCAAACAAGCTGTACATTGCATTTTAGAGAGGAACCCTCAAAAAAGAATTTCGTTGAATGAAATTCAACATTTACCCTGGTTCCAACATTCATAGTTCATCCTAACCTTTATTTCTTTCTTATACTCGTTTGTACTATATTCTATCCATTTTTATTTATTTCTTTATAATTCTATCATCTTAATGAAACAAGGAAAGCTTAATTACAATCTCTCTTCTTAATTGATTTTCCCCAAACTATGAATGGGATACAAGCATGATGAAAGGGAAAGCAGGGCTTACAAGTATTTCCCTTTTTTTTTTTTCTTTTTAAGCATAGAATAAAGTTCAAACACCTCTAGGCATCCTTTTCAAAAATTAGAGATTATTTAGAATCTTGTCAGACATGACTCATTTTGCATAAACTAATATTTGAAATAGAACTCAATCGCCTTTTTCTGATGAATTGGGAGGAAAGTAAAAAGGCCTGACAAAGTCATGACTCTCACAGGTTCTTTGTACACAAACAAATTCATCAAAATCATCTTGCTTAATATCAAAGTAGTACAAAAAACTCCTGACTAGAGAAGGGGGGGGATTTTATGACTTAATTAAATGCCATAACCAAAAAAAAAAAAATTATTATATCCACTGTCGTTATGTCATAATATATTGCCATGTTTCTCCAATTTATTACAAAATTCAGCTTCATCATGACATAGAGCATCACATTGACTATGTTTGTGTGTCAAGGAGAAAGCAACATGGTCAGTCATAAACAAGCAAATCATGTCTAGATTGTGTCACGTTCTATTGGGTTTACAAGAGTACCAAAAATAGGGGTTTTTTTGAAGCACAGATATCATGCAAAAGCATTGACACATTCTGTTTTATGCATTTCTCTTTCTTTGGTATGACATGAGCAATTCGAATAGAGATGTTATTTCTCTTTCATTCTATAGCTTACTGTAGATATCAAAGCGTAAAAACAATAGCTTGCACAAGACTTTAAACAAAGCAGACTGTTATAAGCAAATGTTTGAAGAGTCCTCGCTATCCTAAATTGGATAACAATGTTGAGAAAAAAATTATTTGGTTTCTCTGAGTAAGGATATCAGTTTTCAAAATCTCTATTTAGAGCGAGAGTACAAGAGTTCTGATAGCTATTGAGATTGGTTATTTTGTAAGTTTTATCAATGAAAAAAAAATCCGAATTTCTCTAAATAAGGGTATTTTTTTTTGAAATCGCACTCTTAAATAGAGCGACTTACTGTATTCATTGCATATTTGGCCATCATGGCTGATATTTTTTTTTTTTGCTTTGAGCTTTATTAAAATAAATCAAAAAGTAGCCTTTGAACTACTGGCTTTGTTTTTACTACACCAATCATTGTGCTTGTAAACTGGTTGTTCCCTATCTCTTTGCATAGAGTAAAAGTACGATTTGTGGATTAAAAGAAGTGATAAAAGTAATTACTGCTCATTCGGTACGTTTTATCACTTTTTCAATGATTAGTTTTTATATTTTATCTGTAGTGGCTCTGAAAATCACTATTTCAGGTACAGAAAACACCAATAGAATACTACAATGGATCGTCAAAATGAAATCAATACTCTAATCTGACAAGATTGTAGCTATTTATCATAAGGCAATTTCTTTGTTTTTTCGATCTAAAGTCTTTTGCTCTTTTGTTTTTGTCTTCCAGTTGCCTAAAGCCATACCTAGTCTGGTAATAAAAACTGTCTGATAATTGAAGGCTACCAAGCCAAGCCTTAGTGATGAAAACGATCAAAGGAAACCATTTTCTTTTCTTTGTTGTTGAATATCAGATGTTGGTCTTGATGCGTCTTTCGAAATTTCAGGCTGCGTCTTATTCTTTGATATTCAAATTAGAATTCCGAAACACGCTCTCGTAAAAAACGCGCTTCGCACTTTTCCCTTCTTCTTTTGTTTTTCATTCCAAAATGACAACCATGACAAGCTCATTGGATGATGTAAGCCAGTTATGCCAAAAGAATGAATACCTATGTTCTAAGCATCTTTTTGTTTCTTAAAGTATGATGTTGATGTAGTCAAGTTTTGGAACGCAACCTTATCAAGCTATCAGGTAATCAATTTTTTCTTCTTCTTCTTCTACCTGAAGTTACCAACAAAACCTTGGAGATCCTTAAGTTGTTCAACTATTCTAGCTAGACTTGTCATCAAACAGATAATTTACTACAAGATCCAGCTCAAGTTGCAACAGATCTTTTAAAAGATTTACCTTTGAGATCAAGGTTTGGCTCATCTCTCTTTTTTTTTTTATTGAAATATATTTAGCTTATACAATCTCTTCTAGTCTCGAAACTAACATTCTTGACCATGAAATAACTGGGGATTCAAACGAAGCAAGCACTCCAGCCAAACCTGATACAGTGCAAGAAGAGACCAATTTTGAACAGTTACCATCCTCTCTACCAACAGAACAACCAAGTGAGCCTCAGTTACCATATGATCAACCCACTCTTGTTCAAGAAACCATAGAACAGCCAGTAGATCATACACAAATTCATACAGAAAATAGTGCTTATCCTCAGCCTGATGATTACCATTATCCACAACAACAACAGCAGTCATATCCAGACCCCTCCTCATTCATGCAGCCACCACCTATACCGCCACCTACCACTCATGAAGAAGCCGAATTATTCTCTAATGTTATCATGTCTTGGTATTATGCTGGTTATTACACAGCGATGTATCAGGTAACATAGTTTTCTCTCTCCCTCAACACAAAAAATCACTCTCTGACATTGACTTCAATAGGCTCACAGGCAACAACCACCTAAATAAGAATAAACTCAAATTATACCTTGTTTTTTCTTTATTGTAAACATCTTATAAAATGAAATAATAACAATAAAAAATAAGTTGAAAAGAATCAGAATGTTGTGATTTTAAGCATGTTTCGATGCATTTTGTTAAGAAAGATGTTTACAGTAAAGAATACTTTAAGCTTGATCTGATCCCAACACTAATTAATCAGGTTGCTTGATCGCCTTCTGATCGATCTAATGAATTGCTTTTGTGGTGATATATTTTACACAAAAGAAAAATGTTTATTTAGAGTCAACAAAGCAGAAAAAAAAAGCTGTATTTTTTCTCTGCCAAATGACTCTCCTCAGGATGATAACAGACACAAGTGAATGAATTTGCTGGTTAAAACAGATGTTCATGCGTAAACTACTTTGACTTTATACTGTTTGCTCAATTCAAAATAACTCAGTCTTCTTTTCTTCATATAGCTCACTTAATCTAGAACATAAACTGATCTACTTGATGCCCAAACAATAAACGTATGATTTTTGAATAAGATGGATCACTTTCCTTTTATGAGCTACCATTGGCCTTTCTGACAATTTTGGTTATTTGTTTATGCCAGATGGATTTTTTTTAGACGGCACTTGAATTCGATTTCAATTCGTTATGGCCCACAGCCATATTAGGCATCCCAAGTCGAAATCGAATGAATCCTTCCTTTTCCTTGAGTATCAAAAATGGTACGTATAAGAAAGAGAAAAGGGCAAAGAGAAATACAATAAGATATACACGAGCGAGCGAGCGAGAGGAAAGCAGAGAGTAAAAAGGGATGGATGGATAGATAGATGGATGGATTGAAAATGATAATTGAGGCTCTTCAGCAGATATGAAGAAGGACTAGTGGAATTGACATGGAGAATTAGGAGGGAGATTTAGGATTCATGTGCTAACCTTTTTTTTTTTTACTATTTGCCTTCACATTAGCCTTTCGTCAAGCAACAAAAGAACAAGGCTTACTTCAAGCGTTACCAAGTCAAGTACCGTAGAAGAAGAGGTAATTCATAAATGACATCGTTCTCGATCCATGACTTATCTCTTTTTTTTTTGTGTTCCTGAATATTAGAGGGTAAGACCGACTACTATGCTCGTAAGAGATTGGTCGTTCAAGCCAAGAACAAGTACAACTCTCCCAAGTACAGATTGGTTGTCCGTTTCACCAACAAGGACATCATCTGTCAAATCATCTACGCTAAGCTCCAAGGTGATCACGTTCTCTCCGCTGCTTACGCTCACGAACTTCCTCGTTACGGTGTCAAGGGTGGTTTGACCAACTGGGCCTCTGCCTACGCCACTGGTCTCCTCCTTGCCCGTCGTACTCTCACCAAGCTCGGTCTTGCTGACAAGTACGAAGGTTTCGCCGAACCCGATGGTACCGTCCAATTGATCGAAGCCGCTGAAGATGCTCCTCGTCCCTTCAAGGCTTTCCTCGATGTCGGTCTCGCTCGTACCTCCACTGGTGCCCGTGTCTTTGGTGCCATGAAGGGTGCTTCCGATGGTGGTATCTTTGTTCCCCACAGCGGTAACCGTTTCCCTGGTTTCGATATCGAATCCAAGACCAACGATGATGAACTCCTCCGTAACTACATCTACGGTGTTCACGTTGCTGAATACATGGAATACCTCGAAGAAGAAGATGAAGAACGTTACAAGAAGCAGTTCTCCACCTTCATCAAGAACGGTGTTACCTCCGACATGGTTGAAGACATGTACACTGAAGCTCATGAAGCTATCCGTGCTGATCCTTCTGCCAAGCCCGCTGAAAAGAAGGGCAAGCCCGCCAAGCCTTACCGCAGAGCCACTGCTCTTAACAAGAAGCAACGTGTCAACAAGGTTAAGGAAGCCAAGGCTGCTTTCGAAGCTTCTAAATAAATTGTTTTGCATTGACTTGCACAACTTTAGATTGACTGCACAATAAAAAAAAAACTGTTTGACGTAATTTGTGTTTTGTATGTATTGATTAACGAAAAGAAAAAAAAAAAGCGATAAGGATAAGTGATTTGGTTCATTTTGATAGAAGCTAAAATCAGCATGACCTTGTCTACATGCACTCTTGTTCGATAGACTTGTAAACACTTGTGTGTCATTTTGGGTTCAGTATCTAGCAGTGAAGGCTGTTTCTTAATTATAAGGAAGGGATTAGGAACACATGGTATCAGCCTTTTTTTTTGTCAAATCGTCAGCTTTCGTTACCTTTGAGGATGAAGATTAGTTTTGAAGCTTCCAAAGCATTACTGAGGTTCTATAGAACATTGCAATTGGGATTGTGAGGTATCTATTTTGAAAAAAAAAAAAAAGCTCATGTTGATTGAGAATAGCCATATGTATTCTATCTCATATCAACTACCAAACAAATCGTGATTCAAGATTCAGGCAATTCCAAGACTGTTGATTGTTTAGAATCATTGTTGTTGTTCTCTTTTCAGATAATTGCTTACTGAAGTTATGCATAACCAATTCTAAAGTGATTGGTAATAAATTTCTGCTTTGAACTGTATCACTTACTATAATGCTAACTACCTCCTTGAAGATTAAAGCATGGACATTTAAGGTAGCTGAAAGGAAACAGAGGGCATGTCAACAGCTATTGACAAGCAACAAGGAGTAATTTCAGATGTCACAACAGAGTCAATTAAACAATAAGATCAAACTACTAGACAATCAAGCATTGTCACACATGCAGTTACACAAATATGCTTTGAAGATCGTGTGCTGGTTTGTTTCGTACAAAGGCAATTGATACTTTTATGATTGTCAAGCGGCTCGGCTATATAAAGAATATAGCCTCATGAAAAAAGCAAAGACCTATCTGTTCCTTTAATCCCAAATGAACATTTTGTCTAAAAGATGAATAGATTGCTTGATATCTTGATAATTCTGAGCCTGTTCATATAGCATCATGTCAAGTAAAGCATAATTTATATCTAATACGAGGTATTTTAGTTACAAAATAACAGACTGTGATTATTTGAACAAGACATGCTACAAAAGTATTTAATACAAAACAAAGCATTGGACTAATTCATCCTCCCACTCTAGTTTGAATGCTGTTTAACACAAATAAAGCAAGTCTACTATCTCTGCTTGATTATCAAGTGTTGTTGAATTCAATTTGGAATGCTTAAGACGAAAAAACAAGAAAATATACTAAAGTAGTAGCTATACAATAAATTGCTTACTTTGAAGCATTTCTGTTTCATGAATGTAGCTCTTCAAATAGCCTGAAGAATAGTCAGACCATCACTTTCGATAAGCAAAAAAACTTAGTCGTCTCGAGAATTCATACATGCTTTAAAAAAAGTGTACGCCATCAAATCATAAGTTTGATACCTTTGTTGTATCTGTATATTCTCATTTGAAATATTTGCGTGTGTGTATGTGGATGTATAAATATTGTAGCATTATAGTTCAATGGCTCAGTATACAGACAGTTAAACAAAAGCATGTTATCTGTGCAAGTAGTTAGCAAATGCTTATGATGATTAGAGGCCAAGTGTGTAGTTGGGATTTTTATTATTAAAAAGAAAAGCCTTGAAAAAGTCTTTTTACAATGAACCAAACGAGCGGGTTAAGAAAAAAAAAACGGATGTGACAAAGTAATTGAGATCTGTCATAAAACTTAAATCAAACAGCCTGAGAAATACTCTGATTGGCTATTTCTTGCAAATGATTATTACAGTGGGAAAACCTCCCCCCCCCCCCCTCCAAAGAACACAATTAGTACCCAGACAAGCCTATTCAATAAAAAATGAGATAATTTTTTTATTTTTTTTAGTAAAGAGAAAAACATCTTTTGAGTGTTTAATTGGTAAGGTTTTTTGTCTCCTTTCTAAAGCTTTTTTTTTTATTGTACCTGACTGGGATTTAAACAATGTCACGTTTTTTTATTAGAGCTCCATAGTTCTGCCTCTCTTTTTTTTTTTTTATTTTTGTTTACATAAAAAAAAAAGAATTTCTTCATTTTTCCCCTCTCTTTTTCTCTCTCTCTTTTTTCTTCACTCTTACTCCTCTTTTTTTAAATGTTATCTCATCATACAAAACCTGGTTATTTGGATTTATCAAATTCGCTTCAAGTACCCCAAGGTCCACCTTCTCCCACACATTCCACAGCATCGTTTATGTCTTCTGTAACTTGGATGGCAGAAAAAACGTCAACGGAGCTTATTCCATTGTTAAGAAATGCATACAGTGCATTGAAGGACAAGGAAAAAGGTGCGTTTTTGTTTACTCACACAATTTCATGTGATCATTTAGTTTGCTATTGTTTTACTTTTTTAGATTTAGTCCTGGCTGCCGAAATAGGAAAATCACTTTTAGAGCACAATTTACGATTAAAGTCTAGTTACGATTCACTTTTACAGTCAAGCACACCTCCTATCACACCATCCACTTCTTCTACAGCAGTAGATGAGGATGATATGCACATGAGATTCATTCCCTCAAGAACAACTCGCGAGGCCATGATAGAAGTCTTGGAGCGCAAGAATGCAGAACTCTCAGCCAAGCTAGAGCATGCCATGACAGAACAGAATCAACTTAAACTAGGCAACACTAAACACACTCGTCAACTGGAAAGTGAGATTGACTTTCTCAAGACAAATCTAGAGATTGCGACTTGCAAGATACAGGAATTACAAGAAATGAACGCCAAACAGAAAAAGACAGAGGCTACACGATCCATTCAACAACAGCAACAAGAAAATGACAGCCTGTTAGATTCACTCTATACTGAGATTGACAAGATGCAGCGTGAAAAGGAATTAGTGAACCAATCAAAGACAGAATTAGAGACCAAATTAGCCAACACTTTAAGGGATCTGACGGAACTGAAAAGTCAGTTTGAAAAATTTGAATTTACCCAAAAAGATTTTGAAGGACTTCAAGAGGCTTATAAGCGTCAATTCGATCATATTGAACAACTCAACCATAGCCTTGAGGATCACAGAAACTTGCTACAAAAGTTAAAAGAGAGAGGCGTCAATATTCATGATGCTACACCAGCTTCAAGTGAGTTTGGGGAAACAGATGACCTTCAAAAGTTCCGAAAGAACACACTTTTGGGGGAACTTGAATCCGAATGGATCAAATCAAACACATCCGATACATCACCCCCCCTAACTTCCACGCCTTTATCGCTTCCTGCCATGATGTATGAAAAGTCTTTGGCTGCCTTTTACAACGCGCCATCCATTGCACTAGAGAGTGTCCTGTCCAAGGCTACAGGGATCGACCCTCAGCTGTTGGATGATGCGCTTGAGTTTATTCGTCAGATTGAAAAGGAGCATGAACAAGAGAAGCAAGAGGACATGGATGATTTTGGTGTAGCCTATGACACTTATCCTTCTTCTGATCTCTATCCTAGCCTGATACCTTCATCTTCTGAACAGATGCAGGTTCAACGTTATGAAGAGCCCAAGACCTTTGTTGGCCGGCTTCGTGCTCGGATCCAACAAGTGTTTCATCTGATTTGGAGATGGTGTCGATTTACTATGGTGCTTACTGCTGCCCTTCTTATCAATGCCTGGCAAGGACCTGATTCTCTACTTATCACTTATTAAACTATTTCCTCTCTTTCTTTCTTTGTAGTTTTTTTTTTTTTTTAGTTAAACCATTATTTATACTATTATATATATATATATCCTTAGTTTTATTACATATCTATTCATCTTTTTGCACACACACACACATAGTTACATACACATACATCTATTTCAATAAATCTACTCCCTCTTAATTCAAGTACATTTGATGGGGGTTTCTGAGTTTAGTTGTGTGTCTATTTTACATGGACATAAACTTTCTACTCTTCGGAAGCTTCTGTGCTACATTGCACTGCTTCCAAACCTTGTGTAATGTTTTGTTGTATTTCGATTACAGTCAGGGAAGCTTAAGGTGTGTCTTGTTTTATTTTCTAGAAAAAAAGATCCACATGAAGTGAGAAAGTGTTAGTTTAATAAGAAAGCAAATAGTACATGTTATTTGAATCAAATCCTTTTGTTAACTACAACCAAGCATGACAAATAGTCTGATATGAATCCAAATGAATCTTGTCAGATCTACATTGTATTGTGACAACACAGTAGCCTTTAATAAAAAAAAAAAAGAGTATAGTATTACTACTATTCAATCCCCCCCTGAAACTATAATTGTTCCTTTTATGATGCCATGCTCTTTTTTTTTTTTAAGGTATAATTCTTTTATTTTCTTACAAGAATTTGACCATAGTCTACTTTAATACACTGGCTTACTTGGACTGCTGAGGAATAGTTTAATCTTGGTATTATCTTTTGTATGTGTGCTATACTGTTTCTGAATAAATAAAGGATAGTGTTTTCTCTTGACAAAAAAAAAAGAGGAGGATTTCAAAAACGATGATCAATCGACTGAAATGGCTTCTCGACTGAATCACGCATTTTTGTCATTAATCTCTTTATTAAATGGAGTCCTTTTTTCTTTTGTTTAGCATGATGAGGTTCAATGGAACACATTGTGTCATGAGGAGAGATAGAAGTGTCCTGTATCTGAATACAGTCTGCAATAGGTAAAGTAGGAGGTAAGTCTTCATCAATAGGGCGCATTAATTCCTGCTGTTGTCGATAGAATTGATAAATGTTGTTCTTTCGGTTTCCATCTGTGGAGGTGGTTGTGATCGTATGGCATTCACTTTCGATACTATGGAGTGACTCTGAATCTTTTGATAGACTGTGTTGATCAGATGGCGAATAAGGCACATCTTGAATTATCTCCAGATGGTACTGTTGAATCCAATCTACAGGTTCAGATACTTTTCTTAGCATTTTCGTACTAAGTTTAGATGATACAGTGGCAGGTGGAAAACGTATGGATGTGTCTGTATATGTCATTTTCGTTTTTGAATATAAACAGAACACACTTTGTTCTTTTAAGGAGAGAAAATAAATAAATAAAAAAGAAGAGAGAGAGAGTGCTTAAAAAGGAGGAAAAGGACACCATTTCAGGAAATAAATTCATAACTTTTGTTTGTGTAACATTTTGAATGAATAGATCGCATTGAGGTAGTCATCCCGATTTAAGGGACAAGAGTTTTGAAACTGAACAACATCCTCCCCCCTCCTTCATTGTCTACAACATTTTCTTTAGCTTAAACAAAGTCAAGCTTATTGTTTCTCGCATAAACTTTAGCACAAATCAGTTAATTCTGAAAAAGGAAGGCTTATGTTTATCAACTAGTTAGTAGACAACAAAATGAACTAGTGTTCTGTTTTATCTTTCTCAAATGATATATTTGATCTTTTTTTTTGGTACAGTCTGTCATCAATCTGATGGTTTTTAACAAACAAGCAATAGACATCAATCTCATATACAAGTTTCCATTCTTTCTCTATTTGTCTTGGTAAAAAAGAAGTATCTATGGCATTGTCGGTATACTATTCGAATATCGAGCTTTATTCAGTGATGTATCCTTGCAATCTTTAGACAAGTTTATAAAGACATTTACTTCTTTGATGTACAATCAAATCTCTATAGGTAACTACAAGTTGACAAAGACTAGGAAACTGACTGTGTTTCCTTATCTAATCCGAATCAGTCTTTCATGTCTTGTTGTTTATTTTTAAATTGATGTTTTCTTGTTAAACAGCAAAATAACCATCCAACTATTGTAGAATCAAGAAGAGAAAAAGGGTTATTAAGACATCAACTGAATGCAATCAAGACAGTGCTTTGTCTTGCTGATGACATAGGCTTGGTATTGACAGAAGCTTTACTCACTTGAAAAGGACACACTTGTCAAATTTGTTGTACATTCAAGCTGAACTGGTGTAACAATAGCTTTTGAGCTAGTCTCCAAAAGTGATGACAGGGTTAAACAGCACAAAGAGGACAAAGTACGAAATAGTTTCCAGTCTTTCTCTTTTCAAGGAAAACATAAATGTGAGTGTGTTGAACACTTGTTGCAATCTTTCATCAGTTAGCTTGAGCCGTTATTCAATGTTTTGATTATATAATAAATCCCAAAAACATAAAGACATTTATTATGTTATCTGCAAGTTTATTATAAAATATGTCATTTTTTGGAATACAAACAAAATCAACATGTCATGCATGTTTGCTTGCTTTATTCTTTTGAAAGATTTATTCATGCAGAAATAATTCAAATGTTTTTTTAGGAGGTTTCCTTACTCCTATTATGAAAATCTGCCAGATATAACACACGTTTAATATGAATCAAACGATTAACAATAAATAATGATAACTTATATACAAATGAAAGGAATAAAAGAAAGGCTTCTCTCCTTAATTTGTCTACAGACTAAACCATAGATCTCTGATTCGACTTGTACTAGTAGATGCTGACTTTGGCTCAACTAAAGTCGATCTTCTATATTGCTCCTATAATGATCATGAGAATGCATATCTAAAAAAAAAAAGGAAGCTAACAAACCTACATCTTCAGAAAATATATAACAATCGGCAATGAAAGTTAATAATTTTGCATCTGGTTCAATAGCATAGCCAGGATGTTTAAACTTCATTGTAGCCATAATTGTCTCTCCCATCAATCGAAACTTTTCCCAGTGTACTGTACCATCAGCTCGAAAGTCCTTATTGGCTTCAGCAAGGGATACTAAATCTTGATTATGAATGCCACTACCATATAGAATGAGTCAATCTGTCCTATGTTTCAAAAGAAAAAAAAAACTTACAGATAAGGTATCCCGGGAGCATCAGAAGCTCTTAAAGCCATGCGGTAACAATTGAAGGACCGATCGGTACTCATCAACCGTTCAAGACTCTGAAACTGTTTGTACACTTTCTTGTTTGAGATGGCCTGTTGTGTCTGTTTCAACCTCAGGATGGCTGCACTATTGATGCCGGCCATGATGGCCATCAATGAATTATAATTGTTTCGGTTCCTTAATTCAACTGCCACAAGCATGAATTTTTGTAAAAGAGCCACACGTTTGCTCAATCGGGATTGTGTCACAACCATCGTCACTAACCAAGCCGAAATGAAATTGAAGTGTGCAATTGACGCCATGACTGTATTGTTATTGTTCGAGTTATCCCATATATGGCGAACAAATTCTCGAGGCTATACAACAGTAAATATCTACATAAAGGACACGTCCAGTTCAAGATAAATAAAAAAAAAAAGATACATACATTGATACGTGTAAAAAGTTCTGCTTCTATCCAGGTTAATTGATCTGCAATCACATGTTCAGACGTCTTGATCAATAACTTGTAATTATCGTTTGCTTGATCTCTTTCATTTCGATGATGTCGAAATGAACTAATGATACTCGTACCCAACAATTGACTACCCAGTGAAGTAGCCCAACTGTGGCCCTGTGTGGTAGCAATGGAAGGTGTCATCATCGAAGGCGGACTGTAATACCGATTTTTTCTGACAGCATGGTCAATGTTGATCAAACCACCAGCAAATTCCGCTCGTCGGGGTACCTCTTGAACAGGCTTATGGTAAGACGACCTCAGGTCTGGATGTGATTCGGAATGTGACACCTGTTTTCTGCGCGAAAACAATCGGTTGAGATTAGGTGATAGAGTATGAATAGATGTTGTTGTGCAAGGTGTGTGATCGGGTGAATAATGGGTCGATGAGAGTCGTTTGAGTGAAAATGGTTCATATTGAGTATTGAGTTCCTGAGAAAACAGACTGAAACCACCGCCAGAGGCATAGCCACTGTCTTTTTTGTTTCTCTTTCTTGAGTTTGAGACAGGTGTAGGAGGAGGGGACATGGGTACTTTTGGCTCAAATATTTCATTGTTGTCATCCACAAGACCCCAGGCCCTGTCTGGGTCTTCCAAAGGTGGTTCACGTACAACCAAAGGCGCTAAGGAATCACATATGGGTGTCAAGCTTTCGTATCTTGAGATGTTGTCTAAAAAGAGAATGATGTGTCTTCGAGCATGTATTCCATAAAAGTCATTCCAATAATAAGATAGCCATAATAAAAAAATTGCATGAATTCTAGTCAAAAGAAGAGAACAGAAAAAAAAAAAGGCATAAGTTTGGTGTAACGCACACTTTTTTTTTCTTCGGAAGACAAACGTTACTTTTTTTGCAAATCTGTTGGTGGTGCCTCTGATGAAAGTCCATCTTGTTCAAATCTATACATAAAGAAAAATTCTTAGCTTTCATTCTTATGGAGGATGTTTGAATCTTACCTTTCAACTAACTTTTTGACTAATTCATAAGGTTTCATGAATTTACGAAAGAATGTCAAGAAGATAGGTATCATGTTTTCATCTGAACGTCCCGTTCATAACATGGCATCAGCTTCCGTTGTCGCTTTATAATTCAAATGCTTACCTGTATTGCCTTTCTCATCAGATAACAAGCGATCCACAATATCGTCGGGTGTTGATCCAGTATTAGATGAATCGCTAAAATATTCAAATACATTATTAAATAAAAGGAATCGCATATTAATTCAATAACAATAAAAGAATGACAATAAAAAAAAGAAAAGAAAAGAAAAGAAAAGAAAAGAAAAGAAAAGAAAAGAAAAGAAAAGAAAAGAAAAGAAAAGAAAAGAAAAGAAAAGAAAAGAAAAGAAAAGAAAAGAAAAGAAAAGAAAAGACAAAGAAGAAGAAGAAGAAGAAGAAAAAACAAAGGATAGATTACCTGCTATCTTTTGAGCCACGCCTACTGCTAAGATGAGTACAGTATGATGAATGTATCGGATTCTTGTTTACCATATAGAGTAAAGTGGAACCAATGTGATCACGCTGTGTGTTGGTAGCACCAACATGTTCGGCTGTCAAGCTTTCTCTTGCATTACTTTCGATTGAAAGCATTGAATGCCATGTACTCGGACGGGTCTTGACTTCCTTTGGGTAATCGTCTGGTAATAACAGATCGTTCTGGAAAAGCAGCATGAAAATGGTGTGTATTTGTTCTGCACCATTCTCGGAGAATGCACTTACACGATAATGTTTGATATCACCAACACCTGAATTCACTTGATGAGATGAATCTAAATCACTTTTAAGCCCAACCAAATAGACAGGTATACTGCGGGAAGTGAAAAATGCTTCAAAATAAAAAAAAAAAAAGAGTGAATAACAATTAAAAAAAAAATAAGACAAATGTGTTCAAAGTACCAAGTAATTCAGGTATGGATTCTACAGATGAATGATCGGTCGCATCATAACATACAAATCCACCATGAATAGGATGCTAAATCAACCATTGCTTAGTTACTAATTTTTTTTTTAGAATGAAACAATGCTATAATTTACAGTCAGCATATTCAATTGATCCGAATTCGATTCAATGACATCTACTGGATAATTGTTTTGATCCAATACAATATTGGTATGGTGACACTGTAGATCTTTTTTTTTTTTTTAAGAAAAAAAGAGAGATAATGAAACAAGTTAATTAAAGCAAAAAAAATTTTTTTTTTATATAGATGTTACTGATATCTTAAAATAAGGAGATTTTATTTTACCTGGTCTATTTGAATCATGCTTGGAAATTAAGTTTTGTAAACCAAGCCTTATGAATGTTGATTTTCCTACATTCATAGTGCCTGCTACCACGATGATCAATGGGTGTGTGTATATCTTTTAGGCGTGTTAGCTATCATTTTGTTGTCAATCATGATGTCCTTACTTGATCCAAATTGTCGTCAACATCATCTAAAGTCATCATTGGCTTTAATTTTCGAGAACTCCACAAGGTCATCGAGAAATAGACTTGTTTAACAAACACTCAAAGTCAATGAATAGCAATAGATAAGAAAAGAAAAGAAAAGAAAAGAAAAGAAAAAAAAAAGAAAGAGAGAGAAAAAAAAAGGAAAGAAAGAAAACAGAGAGATTTAAATGGATCTTGTTTTTTTTAAGGGGTAGAAGACACTAAGAAAAACAGACACATATCTTCTCCTCTCTTGGACAACTAAAAAGAAAAGGTGAATAAAGAAAATCCTATTTTTGTTAGACAACATATACTCTAATCATCAATTGACAACATTTTTAAGAAATTGGAAAAGTACATCTTTAGAAAGTCAATTTACGCAATCATGCAGTTTTATAGAGGGGGAGGGGGATTCTAACACGCTGATGACTTTTTGGAATGATCAGATAGATATCTTGCCTCAAATTTGCTTCTCCAAGAAAAAAAAAAGCAAGGTGTCAGTTGCTTCTCTCATACATTGAAATTACTCGATTATATATGCTTTAAAGAAACATATTTAAAAACACGTTCTTTTCTTTGTCTTGAAACTTCTTTCTGTCAAGTGTGTACAACCACCCCTTAGCCATTGTTCTCCAAAGACAATAGATTGCATAGAACCCAAAGCCTTCCGATAATACAAACATTTCCTTATTTTGCAATGGTGTTTAATATCTACAGAAGCAACAATAGATACATTACTCTACTATAAAAAAAAAAGATAGACGTTCTATTCTTCATGCGTCATCTCTTCAAGAGGTTGAATCCAATAGTGCATACATCAGAAGAAAAGCAAAAAAAAAAACTAGGTAAAACTCTACTTTTACTTGATAGTGATTATTACAAAAAAAAAAAAAGAATTGATTTGTTACTATGGGGATTCTGCATTACTATGTTATACTTTTGAATTGCTTGTGTTTATCCCTTTGAATGAGTTGCAAGCCATTCGAAAAGACAGTTTTTTTCTTTTATAGGCTGTCGTTTTTGCGTTGCTCTTCTTTAGCATGTGTTACAGTTCCAATCACTCTCTGTAGAATGGTTCAGCTAATACCTATTGAAACTTTTTTTCTTCCTCCTTGCTCTTATTTTCTTTAGCTGCTAAGCTTTCTGACAAAGTACTGGGACCAATTATCTCTCTATATATTAAAAAAAAAAAAAGGAGAGAGAGAGAGGACACGATGGTTAGTATAAAGAAAGTAAGCATGACAGGGAAAAAAAAAAGAGGAGTTGTATAAAAAACGATATTCATCTACTTTTTCAAAGTTTAATTTTCATTTGCTTCATATCAGGCTTTGAATAAAAAGTTTTGTTTTGACTTTAGTTTCAACTATAGAACTCATTGAACTAGAGCATTGGAATTCTGCTTTTTATTTATTTATAAATTGCAACATTAAATATGGTTATTGAATGCGAATGATCGGATCACCAAGTAAAATAGTAAATGTTGTCAAAATCGATCTATAGATTGCATGATGTGCTGCAAATAAAAAAAGACAAGAGTCAAGGGAGTAAAAGGAAAAAAAAAAAAAGTGAAAATATTGAAGATCATGATCGCAAATGTAAAACAATAGTTGAACGATGTTTTCATCATTTTGTATGGGTCAGGAGAAGACTAAAAAAAAAAAGAACCCTTTCTATTGATTTACTTATTCATTATACAAACACATTTCATCTGAAAGCATATGAATGCTTGTTACCTGAATCATATAAAAAGGGAGGACCTTGTTACATAGAGAATACAACACAATCAAACTTTAACAGTAACATGTTCTATCCTTACACTGTCAATTCTAACAAGTTCAACTCATATTAACAGCTTAAATCAAGAGATAAAAATTGAATTGAGCTTGCAAGAAAAAAAAAAGAGATTGTTCTAGAGTTCTTTAGTTAAACAACATTCTAAGTTGAATAAAAAAAAAAAGTTGATGGCAGCAAGTTTTATTCATTTCTCTACAATAGTCTATGAAAGAAATGTTTATGTTCTCAAGAAATGCTGCTCTTATTATTAAATCGAGCAAATAACTGTAGCACTATCATAGATTTGCTTTGGTTTGCAAGATGGATATTAACTGTATCATTCGTAATGATATCTATTCGTTTTAATTCATCTTATCTGCTATAGTACTCGGATGAAGTAAGGTATCTATCCTTGTCTTTCAATTGAAAAAAAGTCTAATATACCTCAACAACTAATTCAAGCCTGTATTTGAAACGGTTCCTATGATTGTTCCATCCGGAAGAACTTTACTTGGATCAAAATAACCGAATGGGTTACTTGTTCTACTTGCACACTTCTCTCTGATACCAGATAAAGTGTCATTATTACACGTTTCTACTAGGTTTCTCTTAACAGTAAACGTACACACGCTTTACTTGAGTTTCTCTGAATTAGCTTATGTTCGTCGTGAAAAAAAAATTAGAAACAGGTTTTTTTTTCTTCTTCTTCTTTGTGCTTATTATCAATCCGATATGTGTATGTTGGTTCCATTCCTTTTTCTTTTTCTTTTCTTTTTATTTAGGACTTGCAAATAACAATGATTTAAGCAATGTTGGCTAAATAATCCTTGACTTCATTCAAGCTCAACTTTCTAAATAAAGGGATTGACTTTCTTTCACCACCATAAACACCAACAGTACTTGTGCCAATAATACCAATCTCCAAACTATTTTCTGTCATTTGTCCCTCAAAACCTTCTTTGAGCTATTCAAATCGATTAACAATGGTTGTCCATCATGAAAAACAACACACTTACAGTTAAAATAGCTGTATGTACTGCATCTTCTAATTCCATCTCCTCATTGTATCGCTTTTCCAAAAAGGTCTTTGCATTAATCATATTTTTACCAATAGCAGTAGCCTTCCATGCAAAATAAGATCCAGAGGGATCCACTTGATAGAGTGCAGGTCCATTCACTTCATCATAACCTGCAATCAAGATGGAAACACCAAATGGACGGACACCACTAGAGACACAAAATTGTTATTATGCACTTCTCAATCAATGCCATCTTTTTTGTTTACCCGCTCTGAGTGTATTCTTGCATGACGCTGGCTACTTCTTGAACAAGGATATGTACTGGTGGTTCTTCCATATAGACTCTCTTGTATGCTTGTGCTGCCTTACGTGCCTTGGCAACAAGAACACGGAAATCAGGTCCCATACCAGAATAGATCATACCAATATTGGCACAGATGGTGGCTACTTTCTCGAGTGATGAGTCGTCTACCAAACTAGAGGCTGATTTCTTTTCAGTTGCAATGACAATACCGTTGGTAGCTAATGAAGTTGCATGTTAGATAGAGAGTATTTGGCTTATTACTTGTATAGAGCTTGCCTTTGATACCAACAGTAGTAACACCTTGAGAGACAGCATTCAAGGCATATTCGATTTGAACAAGTTTACCAGATGGTGAGAAAGTGGTAAGTGAGAAACTATAACGATCAGCCATATTACGTGTAATAAGATGTATATATAAATATTTCAAAAAAAAAAAAAGAGAAGGAAAATGCGTTAGATTATGTACACCTTTTTTTTTTGGTGTTGAATAAGACGCGTATTGCTTACTGTTGATGACGTACAGCGGCCATAAAAAAAAATACAGCTTATCTGAGTTTGAGTCTTGTATACTGCAACAGAGAGAATGGTGATATTCCATTGTAGCAAAACAATGCATGTAAGCTATTCTTCAAGGACCTGAATATATAATTGACTCAAAAAGAGAAAGAAAACACTAGCAAAAAAAAAACACTTGAAATAATAAAGAAAGAGTGCCATGCATTTATTTTTCACTGATAAATCTGTGCTTCTTTTCCTTTGGCTCTTCAGAAAAAAAAAAGCCAGGCTTGTTACCCGATAGCAAGACAGACATGTAAAATAATCAAGAAAGATATACAGAGTATTGATTTGACTTTTGTCTTGTCATTGCTTCTATCTGATCTAAAGACAATCAATGGGATATGCCCATATTCAAAATTGCATAAAGCAACCCAGCATTCGATATTTGAAATTTCTCATGTAAACGCTGTAGGCGTAAATAAGTCTTTTATAAACCATAAGAAAAGGCGCACTTATAACACACACACACACAAGACAAGCTGCCTGAATGATTGTTGAGCTGTTATGCCCTAAAAAAAAAAGACAGGACTTGACTGCAAAACCAAACTCTCCATCACCATGTACAAAAGAGGTGGTTGTCTAAGCTCGAGTTAGTTGCTAGGTTCTGATGTTGTAATAAAAAAAAGGGGGGGCGGAACAAATCAGTTTACTTGTTCTCATAGCGCAAAATTCAATAGAGAGAGAGAGGGAAAAAAGGATAGCAATCCAACTTTATACAAGCTAGTATGTTTACTCAAGTGAGCTCCAGGACTGCTAAAATATCAGTAGCTTCAAGTTATTACAAAAAAGGCTGTATTCAAGTTCCACTTTTTGATTATCAGCCACAGTTCATTGAATTCTATTAAACTTTTTTTTTTTTTTTTATTTTTTCTCTCTCTCTTTTTTCTTACCAAAACTCCCCCAAAAAAAGACCCAAGACAATGGAGGTAATAAACAAAAAAAAGAAAAAAAAAGGGGGGGGGGATATTTCCTCCATATTGTTCAACATAATAACATAATCATAGCAATTTGTAACAAGCCTTGAAGAGCTCTTGACAAAGCTTGCTACAGCCCAAGACTCTGAAACCATTCGTATTGTAAGGATAAAACCTTTTTATTCTGTTCAAATCTGACTCACAATCTCAATAGGCCACGTCTACTTTAAACAACCAATACTATGTTTCTGCAGACTGTATTCCAGCTCTTGTGGAGATTATCAGTCGCTCACCTCACCATCCTGTGCGTCAGTTGGCTGCTGTTGAGTTGAGAAAACGTATCTCAAAGAAATGGCAAGATATTCCGGAAGCAGCTCAAACGGCCATTCGTGGCCAATTGTTACAACTTGTCTTGAATGAACAACAGTAAGTTCAACTAGACTATATAACAGTAGTTGGGAATTGGTTTTGACTTGTAGAATCTAGTGAAATCGTGCGTCACTCTACGGCTCGTGTTATCTCATCCATTGCTCGTATTGATATGCCTGAAAACAAATGGCCTGAATTACTTGGTTTCTTGAACCAAGCATGTGCCAGTACAACAGCCATTCATCGTGAAGTGGGTACTTATTGTCTCTATACTCTTTTTGAAGTCATTGCCGATTTCTTTATGGATCATATCGCTCCTCTTTTTGAACTTTTCCAGAAATCAATTGTCGATCCTGAAAGCAAGCGTGTTCGAGTAACTACTGTATTGTGAGTTGTGAATCAAAGGAAAAAAAGAAGGTAGACTTATACTCTTTCGTTTAGGACATTGGGCAAATTGGCTGAATTTATTGAAACAGAAGATAAAGAAAATATTGTATGGGCATCATAAAAACAATTGAGACAAAAGAGGGGATTTTCTAAAACTATGTATTTCCTTTTTTAGAAATCGTTTAGAAACATGATTCCTGGTATGGTCAATGTATTGGAACAATGCCTCAAGGAAAGTGATGAAGAAAGTGCAAGTGAGATTTTTGAAGTCTTTGATACTCTGTTGATGTTGGTAAGTGTGTTGAGTCGGAGAATGAATTGTTTTTTGATTGGTTTTATGCTAGGATGCACCTCTTCTCTCTACTCATTTGGTGGATTTGATTCGATTCTTCTTGACAGTCGGTTCTAACCGTGAATTGGATGATTCTCTTCGTGTCATGGCTCTTTCTTTCCTGATGTGGGCTGCTGTATAGTAAGTCAAGAAGAACACATAGTAAAGAACAAACGAGATTGACTTTTTTTTTTTTAGTAAACAAAACAAGATTAGAAGCTTAAAACTTGTTGGATTTATTGTGGAAGGATTGATGCCTATTGGCTCAGAAGAAGATCCCGAAGATGTGGATGAAGATTCTCCCTCTCGTGTACGTTTAACCTGTCTGTTATCATAAACACGATTCTTACCTATACTTTTTTTAGTTGGCTTTCAAGGTATTGAATGCCTTGGCTACCAACATGCCTCCTCAACAAGTATTCCCTATTGTGATGCCCATGGTGGTTGCTTACATGCAAAACCCCGATCCCAACTTTCGTAAAGCAGCCATGATGTCCTTTGCTGTGATCATTGAAGGCTGTGCCGAATACATGAGTCCCAAGCTAAACGAACTCTTGCCTCTCGTCTGTTCCGGTCTCCAAGACCCCGAAATCATTGTCCGTCGTGCAGCCTGTATGGCCCTTGGTTGTTTGGCCGAAGAGATGCCTGCCGAAATCTCTGAAAGTCATCAAGTCCTCCTTCCTCTTGTCTTTAACCTCATGAACGATACCAATCCCGAAGTCACCAAGCATGCCTGTAATGCGCTGGATGCCATCTTGGAAAGCTTGGGGGATGAAGTCTTGCAGTACTTGCCCATGTTGATGGAAAAGCTCTTGTTCCTCCTGGACCATGCTCCTCAGACCGAAACCAAGGCAACGGTCATGGCAGCCATCGGTAGTGCTGCTCATGCGGCTGGTGAAGGGTTTGAACCTTATTTCGGTGGTGTCATGCCTCGTATTCGTCACTTGATGACCTTGACAGAGGGATCCGATGAGACTCTGTTGCGCGGTGTGGCTACTGACTCGGCCGGTGCGATTGCTGAAGCGGTGGGTGCCGACAAATTCAGACCTTTCACTCAGGACTTGATGGCCTTGGCGATCGAACAACTCACCCTGGACTCTCCTCGTCTTCGTGAATGTTCTTATGCTTTCTTTTCCATCATGGCACGTGTGTTTGGTGAAGACTTTGCTCCTTACCTTCCTACCATCATGCCTTCCATCATTGCCTCCTGTAAGGCTGAAGAAAAGGACGAAACCAACCTGACAAGTGAAATCGATTTGACACTTGGTGAGGATGAAGATGACGATAGTGCCTTCAACTTTAACTCGGCCATTGCGGATGAAAAGGAATTTGCAGCAGATGCCCTAGGTGAGATCTTTGAGAGCACACAGACTCATTTCTTGCCCTATGTTGAATCTGCCGTCCAAGAGCTCACTGAACTCTCTTTCCATCTGTTTGATGGTGTTCGTAAGGCTGTGGTCGGTAGTTTGTTTAGTTTCCTAAAGACTTTCTACCTGATGTCTGGCTCAGAGGAATGGCAAGCTGGTTTGCCTGTCACTTATGCTGTGCATGAAAACGTGCAGAACATGACGACCATCATTATTCCTACTGTCTTGTCAATGTGGAAGGATGAAGATGACAAGATGGTGGTGGTTCAGATCTGTCAAGAATTGATCCAATCCCTCAAGCTGATGGGTCCCAGTATCATTGCCGAACACCTGGAAGAGATCTCCCGCAATGTGCTTGATATCTTTGAGAAGCGATCCATCTGTCAACAGAGCTATGATGAAGATGACTTTGTGGATGAAGAAGAAGAAGCGGAATCTGAATCTCTTTTGATCAGTGCTGCTGGTGATCTTGTGGCTACTCTGTGTGAAGTGGTGGGTGAAGGTTATTCTTCTTACTTTGATGTCTTTATGCCATTGATTGCCAAATACTACAAGAAATCCAAGACTTCTTCTGAACGTAGCATGGCCATTGGTTGTCTTGGTGAGTGTATCACAGGTATCAAGACAGCTGTCACACCTCATACAGAGCGTCTCCTTCAGTTGTTTATCAAGGCATGTGCTGATGAAGATAACTCTGTTCGTAGCAATGCTGCCTATGCCCTTGGTATCCTCTCTGCCAATTCTCAGATTGACTTGACAACACAGTACCCTGCCATCTTGACTGCCTTACACCCTCTCTTCCAGAACCAACCTGTGCCTACCATCACAGACAATGCCACTGGTTCAGTTGCTCGTTTGATCTTGGCTCGTCCTAATGCTGTTCCTCTTGAACAAGTCTTGCCTGTCTTTATCAATGTACTTCCTCTCAAGGCTGATTTTGCTGAAAATGAACCTGTCTTTCACTGTCTGTTCTCTCTCTTCCGTGCCAACAATGCCTTTGTAAGTGATTCTTTGTTGAATGTATCCTTTAACTCACACACATATACTTTTTCTTTAGATTCAAAGTCAGATTCCTCATTTGCTTCCTGTATTCCATCATGTCTTATCCAATGAGGATCAGATTGATGATGCCACTCGTACACAACTTGTAGAGTTATTACATGCTTTAAATGCTCAATCACCTTCTTTGGGTATTTCAAGCAGTGAATTAGCTCGTTTTTTGTAGATAACAACATTTTAAAAAAACTCTCCCCCTTAGAAATCTACTATAATCTTAATAACCTCCTTATTTTTTTCATTAGACTTTAAATAAATTATATCATACCAAAATAACCCAATTTTTATTTGTTATCAAGGATTCTCTTTCGTTGACTCTGAATCACATGACTCACTTGTTCCATATTTTCACCTGCACGTTGAATCATCCTTTCGAGTTCAAGCATCTGTCGATCTAGCTTATGTCTGGTATCCTCTTGTTCTCTAGATGGCTGAAAAGAGGCATATGTCTTCTTCTTTTCAGTGATATCTGGATCCAGTTTGTTCAAGAGTTGCCATAGAGAATCGCCTTCAAAGGATGTGGGTAAAGTGGTATCTTTTATTGTCGTACGACGCATACGGCCCATTTGAGTGAGTTGGTGATCGACACCAGCCATCTTGAAGGCAATATAGATATTGGTCAAGACCATGATGGTCATACAGAGTGCAGTGAGTTGAGATGTGTTTGGGATACGTGCATGGCTGATCAACCAATCCAGGGCAGTTGTCATGATCGCATGCTTTTCTTCTTGACTTTCTATGGGCTCTTTCTTGTGTTTTTCTGTTTTAGGGTGTCTACGTCTCTTTTTCTTGTTTGCATGCATCTGTTTTGGCTTGAATTCAATGTGTTTACGGATAGCAGCATCTAGACTTTTATAAAAGTTTTGTTGACCATCCATGGTTGCCTTTTCAATGGTGGCTTAAGAAAACATTAGTTTTGAGGAATCAATCCCACAAAATCACAGCTTACATTTTAACCAAGATGATTTAGTGAAATCCACAAGCACAGTGACCAGCACTCGTACTTGTCCTTGACCACACCAAGAAATACAGGTACGCGTCTTGACTGTAAATGAACCCCCTGAAGGTACATCGGGTGTTCTTGTGATGGTCAGCTGACTGATATAGTTGGTTGGATCAAAATGATGGATTTCTTCCTTTAGATAACACTTTGTTGTCTTGGGACCAATGGAGCCCCCCAAGTATTTGACATACGATGATTCTCGAGATTTGACGCCATTGTCTGTACCTTCTGACCATGAGCCTATACAGACATCTAATTTGCGTATGTTAGAGCTCAAGTATTCTTTTTTTTTTATATGCTCTACTTTACCTGTGCTTTTTTCAGTCTCTGTTAAAAATTGATGCATAAATGAACTGTCATATAATAGCTTATAGATTGTTTCAATTGAGGTATTGTATACATTGTCCATCACGACACTAGGGAAATGTTGATCATTTTTACCACAGTCACATTCTGTTTTGGTTACTGATTGGATCGTCTCTTCAGAAGAAGGCTTATTGATGGTCAATGGTTGACTGGCTTCTGAGGCTGCACGTTGTCGAGTGATATCGTCCAAGGGTGAGATATGTTTCGGTAAAGGTAAAGAGACGATGGATGCCTGTCGATCATCAGTTGCATCTAAGGCTTAGCATGTTAATTGTCAAATCTTGTCTCATTTGATTATCTAATTACTCTGTATTGAATTCTGATGGATTTCTTCATCTGAATAAGAATCATCTGAAGAAGAACTGAAATCATCTTCAGAGAAAGTACTGGCATCATCTTGATCATTTTTTAGGTGAGTCTGATGAATATCAGGTTTGTTGGCACGTGAATTCTTCCAGATATCTATCATTTGATCATATGCTTGATCACGAGAAAGAAAAGAAGCTAAAAAATGCTATCAAACAAAAACTAAGTTTTTTTTTGTCTATTATGCATCTTATATACACACACCTTGGAAGTCTGAGTGGAAATGAGGATTGCATTGGGTATAAAAAAGGCAGTCGACTTCTTTTCGATATCTTCAATATCTGCAAAAGCAATCACTAACTTTATATAAAACATGAGTATGAAAATACAACCCCATCATTCTCCTTCTGATGGCTTACATTGGTGATCCAGCCAAATATGTTGGCATTGAAGCAAAGATGATGCTCGGAAATATAGACTCTGCCTTGTAGTAGAATCTCCTTTTGAAGTGCACAACCATAGTCTAAGGAAACAACATCAGTGATGTGTCTTATTGCAGATGCTCATTTTACCATCCAGTAATCTTTCATGATCTGGTACACTTCGAAAGAGTGTATGAAAATCATGATTACGCTTATCATTAGCAAACCGTGTTGCTGATTCATGCGTTGTGATACTATGGTCTGAGTCTACTGCTGTACTGTCGGACTCACGACGATATTTTAAATGTGGAAAGGAACGTTGACTGATCAATGGCTTTTCAACGCATGGTTCGGTGACAAGACCGGTTGAGAAACTGGATCGACGTTGAGAAGAGTGAGGTAAAGGCAAGTGAGGTGATGACTGACTGGTTGGGTGAAGATCAGTGGATAACATGGCAGATGGCACAGGTGAAGGTGCACGCGAAGCTGTCTGTTGTTTATCAAACTGAGTCATGAACAAACAAATAAAAAGAAGAACAGCTTTTTTACAATAAATGAAAAAAAAAGAGAGAGAGAGAGAAAGGGAGTGAAAGGGAGAGAGTTAAAAAAGGAGGGTTTGCTTTATTTATTCCTCGAATATTGCCTTTTATGGAACCAATCAAACCAAGACATCCCAAGCATTTCTTGGTTATAAATGGTAATCATGTTGCCACAAATAGCTTTTTTTTAATTTTCTCTCTATCATAAGCATACACACACATACACACACATATATATAAAAGACAAGAAAAAGCATCTACCTCGGAGAATACCATGTTCTTAAGGCGGTGAGTCAAGGAAATGAGCCTAAGGATGGATGAAAGATACAAAGTGTCAAAACGTGTCTATGTTGTCATCTATAAACCACGTTTCTTGTGCTTTCCTCGGTAAAATATAGAGTGAGGGCGATCATTATTCTGGATAGTCTATTCCCCCCTCTCCTTAGATAGTTGTCAGTTTAGTTATCACAGCAAATCTATCGAAACTCTTCAATTGAACAGCTAATTGTTTGTACCAAAAAAAACGGTATTTGGCATGACTTGAATCCATCAACCAGAAGCCTTGTATTGACAACTGCTTATTTGTTACTCTCCTCTTTTCCAAATAAGAAATCCTTGAAGATGATAACAAAGGAGGAGTGGGTTCAGTGTGAATAAAGTTGCTACACCATGTAGTACACACATGTTCTATTTATAAAATTAAATTATGCGGTTTCCATTGTAGGAGTTTGAACATTTCTTATCCAATGAGATTCTTGCTTAGCCAACAGCCTAATTTATCAGAACAGCATTTGGCTGATATGTGCAGTTAGACAACCTTATATTCACATAAACAAAAAAAAATTGCACCAGATGATTTGATATAATGAACCAGTACAATAACCGCTTTATTAAAAAAAAAGCACGCATATGAAATATCATATAATGCAATCCAGATAGCTACTCAAGGGCTTATAATTGATAGCCTCCTACATCAAACTTACTAGCTGAAAGGTAACTGATTTCAAGTACAACAAACGACTTGGTAGATCAGCTAAATCTTTAGAGATAAAACAAGGTTTTACATGCTTAGGCCTTATAGTTTATGTTGAATACCCTAATGCTGTGTGATAAATAAAAGGCTCTACTATTTCTCAGCTAAACTCATAAAGTGTTATCATGACACAGTATTCATAAAGAGATTTCCCCCCTCTTAATTTAGTTTGACTATGACACCAAATGAGATATAAAAATGGATTAAAAAGAAAGAAAAGGTAGGCACTAATCTATTGTGTAAAGACACTTGAAACTTTCTCAGTCAATTAGTGTTATTAGGGCAAATACAGGACGGATGTTTTTCCTATAGAAATATGTCATTGGAGTCTTAGCTGTCTCTCTCTCTTTTTTTTTTCTCCTGTTGCAACTAAAAGTTCCATGATTAGAGGAGGAGGAGGGAGTCACTAAAGGGACGTATATGATGAAATTAAAATAAAATAAACAAATTTAGAGGGCAATTTTTCACTTTGTTGACTAGCCAGAGTAAATAACCATCCACTCTTTCACCAAATTAAACATTTCAGAACAAAAGCATCATTTTATGACTGATAAAATAAGACATAGTATGGATAGTTGAAAGCAAGGAGCGTCGGATTATTCAGAGCATAGACAATAATGATTGCAGTCTAACTGTGTATCTTTACATATAAGTCTTTCAATGTCCATTTTATTGGGGGAGAAACTCATGAGGAAAAGGACTTTTTTGTTTAGTTGCTACTTTGACCAGAGTGACAAGGTAGACTCAAAGAAAGCGAAAGAGAAAGACAGAAACTCAAGCAAAAGTAAAGACAGCTATAGAGACTAGTGATGTCTGTAAGTATTATTGTGGAACAAGATAGAAAATAGACTTTTTATTTAGGTGAAGAGAAAAAGTGTTAAACACGATAAAAAACTCTTCTTAAGGCAATCTGAGAAGGTATATGGTGGTTCAGATGCGGTAAATACTGTTAAGATACATTTGGATAGGCACATTTGGATAGGCACATTTGGAAGCAGAAATAGAGACAGAAATAGAGATCCAGCAAGGCATCAGTAAAGGCATCAGCAAAGGCAAGTCTTGAGTTGTTTAGTAATAGAGTCACCTCCAACAACAAAGCAAGACAAGAAAAGTAAGAACGCAGAGGGTAAGCCTTCCTTGACTTACTTTTTTGAATAAGCCAAAGAAGACTCAGTTCTGTTCGCACTATCCCAAATCCTTAGCAAACCCCATACCAGTCAACTAACGAGGAATAGTACAAGTATGTCTGTACCCGCTTCCTCTGCCCAGATCCCTACAGGACACACTCATAGTGTTAACAGATCAGGCGGCGTAATTGCCCTCAGTCATTCCGACTTCAGTCCCAATACTAGAAAACGAGAGGTCGTTCGCGAAAATGGACTAGATTCCGGTCGTAAGCCACTTTATATAGGATCAGGAAAGGCAGCATCAGTCTTTGTTCTTACCCCCCATCAAACTTGAAGTAGAGGCAGAAGCACCAAGAGAAGAAGAGAGAGAGCAGAGAGAACGAGTAAAAAGGATTTGTAGAGAGTTTGAAAGCATTTGTAGTTTTGTAGATGGAAAGGCACGCGTATTTTCTTCTTTTTTGTAGATAACGTTTTTTGCTCTTGGTGCAATAATAGACTTGCGTAGATTGCAGATTTTTAGGCTATGCACGACAAAGCAAGTTAGATAACAGCATTGTTAAAGAAGAGTATTTTGTTACTTGCCTTTGAGGTTGCCTGGGTGACAAAGTTTCAAGATGTAGTTGATTTGACTTTGATAAAGAGAGAGAGAAAAAAAGAGGGAGAAAATGATCATTACGTTCTGTTTACTTCAAATACACACTGAAAAAAAAAGCCAGTCATCCAATCAGAGCCTGGCATCTCTCCATTCACTTATCTATCAGTAAAAAGAAAAAAACATGTGATAACCAATAGGATCAGTAAATTAGAGGGCGTTGAGAAGTAAACAAACTAAGAGATGCCATGCTATTTCATGCCGACATTCACTCTCCTGTATTTTTGATTGTGACAGCCAAACTCCTCTTCAATTTGCAGTGATACTTGTCCAACAAGTCAGATAAGCTTAAAAAGATGACACTTTCAGCTTGCTTTACTTTGTAAAATAAGCATCCTAGCGCATATCCAGCTTAGCTAAGTAAGCTCAAGTTTCTGTCTGAAGATAATCAGATTCTAGACTGATTAATCAGACTATTTCAATTTGTTGACCCATAAAAAAAACAAGGTCCCAACTATCAAATGGACTATACAAAACATGTTTGATCTTTAACAACTGTTTATCTATGAGAGAATGACAGGATGTCGACAGAGACACATTATGAATAACAACTTGAACAGTGTTTGATAAAACGCGATCAAAATCACCTTTCAAATCATCGACAGCGGGATACTGGAAACGCTAAATGACTTTGACATGCCCTATGAGTTATATGTATTTACAAAGAAGATGAGGATGCCAATATGAATTCTTTATTAAGAAGAAACTCATATAAAGAGAATGGGATAGAGTCAACAACCAGAAGCTTTCTATCGTTCAACAATGCTGATAAAAGTAAAGTGGACGGCTAAAAGAGCATTTGTGCTTCCTTTTACTGACTGAAAGCTCAAGACTATTTAGTTGTTTAAAAAAAATAAGAAAGGCATTCAGTCTAAAACTGTACTATCGCTGCTCCCCTTTATTGTCAGTGATTTTTCTAAGATACTCTGCTGGACCTCATATCCATTGCAGCATCTAAATTACACATCCCGTATGTCCAACATAACAAAAAGGTATCTTTTTATAACAAAGACACTTAAATCGCAGTTATAAATGAATGCTCTGTCCAACCATTGTATTCAAGTTCCACTGGGTTTGCTGCATAATTCTGATGTAATTTTTTCTTATTTTATTCTATTTCAAGAACACATGGTAGGATTACAGTGGCTTGTAAATGGTGTGTTGTCAGTTTCAATCTGAAGGGTTGAATGATGCACTCCATAAATGTCACATACTATGTGCTGTCCCTTGGCAAGCACTTCATCATAGTCACTTCTTTGTGAATCAATCTTAATATGAGCTGTCAGCGAATACTTTCCTGGAGATAAAGTCCAGACATGAAGATCATGAACAGCAAGCACACCTGGAAGAGTTAGCAGAGACTGCTCGATCAGATCAGGATGAATGTTGCCAGGAACTCCTTCCATTAACACAGCTAGTGAGTCCTTAACAAGATGATAGGTTGTGTAGAGCACCAAAATGGAAAACAAGAATGTACACAAAGGATCCACTATAGTAAATTCTGGCTTAAAAATAAGGATGACAGACGAAATCAAAACACCTATGGATGCCAACAAGTCGCCGATCACATGAAGTGCGGCAGCTCTCAAGTTGATGTTTGTTTCCTAATCAACATTTTGTCAGCTACTGATAAAACTTGTTGAATTTGAGCTTACTTTGTGGTGTGAACGAGGAATGCCTGCCTCAGTCGCACCATGAGGTTCTACCTCGTTTTCATGACTGTGAGAGTGGTCGTGGTGATGACCACCCAAGACATAGGCCAATCTAAAATCGAAGAGGTGAGCTTCAATAACAACACTACTGCATTCACCAATATTACATAATATTTACAACGACACCAATACTAGCAGTAATGCACATCTAAACAGAGAATTGTGTGAATCGTTTTAGTGTATGCTAGCCGATTTATACACATAAAAGCTTACAAGTTTAGAGTCAATCACTTGAGGATTCTTGATGCGTTGAAAAGCCTCATTTACCAAAAAGGCTGTCAGTATCCAAATAGTCAAGACAGAAATAAGAGCAGCAATAACTTCTGCACGATGAAAACCAAATGTATGTTCTGAAGAGACAATATCAGCTATCATCCTGTATATCCGTTTTTTTCTCTATTACTTTTAGTGGCTGGCTTCTCGGCCAAATAGATAGCTACAAGAGCTACAATAAAGCTAGCTACATCTGATAATAAATGAAACGCGTCGGACATCAAAGCTATGACACAAGTAAATAAAATGCTCTCTTTATTCAGACTTCAAACAACATACCTAACGAATTTGCGAAATAACCAGCTACCAATTCAGTGACAAAAAAGCAGCAGGCCAGAGCAACAGCAAACCATAACTTTTTCTTGGTAGAATTGGCTGTTGTACGATCTTTTGTTGCTATATTTGAGCAATTATGCTGTGCAATTGTATAAGACACTACTGATCCTCCAGAATTTGTTTGAGTGTGAATAGGTGCCGATAAAAGCGGATCTCTTTCATTGTTGGAAGATTCTGCCATATTGAAGCTTCTTGGAGAGAAAAGAAAAATGTAATTAGGTGATAGAGAAAAAAAAAATAGAAAAGGAAAAAACGTTTCTATTCTCGACTTTTTTTTTTTTAGCAAACACATAAAAATGCTTACGGAAGTTAAAACTGATTGGCAGATTGTATGCACAATTCTTTTTCCTGTTCAATAATAGAGTGCAACTTTACGTAAAATGCTTGAAATTTTTACTGCCATCCTATAGGACTGGGGGAAATTGTTGGTCTATTTGAAGAATACCTCACAGTGTCTGTTGTGTAAATTCATACAGGAGCAGCTTTGGCTTATGGAAAGAAACATGTCATTATTTTCTTTATCAAATGCATTTTGAAATTTATCAGCATCACTTTTATTCAACACTCTGTAATTTTTGAAGTGTATGAAAACTTATAGAGTTCCTAAATCATTGCTTTTTTTTTCTCTCTCTCTCTAATTCGATATTGCAACTCATTATAGCTTACTTGGAAAGAGCAAAGATAATTGCACTCAACATATAAAAGACTTGTGTTGATCAATTAGCAAATGGTGGTTGAATTCTACTTGGAACTCTGAGCCTAAGAAGTCACTGAATTTCAACTTACGTTAAAAGGGGGAAATGGTAGTGCATACATGACTATGGAGGCTATCAAGCGTTTAGCGAAATTAGGAATAGTTTGAGACCGTTTTACACATGTCTGTATGATGAACAAAATAAACAAGGGCATTTGTACTATTTCATTATTGATGACAGATCTTTTGTCCCTGACTTTCCACAGCCTTTACCTTTTTTTTTCTTTTTTCCCTGAATCGGAATATGGAGCGATCATCGCCATCAACCTCGGCTTGTGCTACCCAAGACAACAAAGGAGTATAGAATTATTTGAACAGTGGCTTTCTGTTCCCCTAAACTTTTGTTGAACTAAGCTGTTATATTCTCTATGATCTACTCAATTCACTTGACTGTTGGTCGAACCAACTGATCCATTTTATACAATTCATGCTTGGCCAAAGATGTAATAAAAAAAAGAACAGGATTTATTGATTAAAAAAAAACAGTAAATTAGTAAATAGAGAAGATCTTCTCTTAAAATTACAAGAAAGGTATATACGTATGTGGGTTCAAGTATAAGTATGATATATGTTACATGTATAGCTCAGCTATACAGACCAGTCAAAAAGGGGGGTTAATTCATTAGGTACAATTCATACAGCATTGATCCATGTACTTGATATCGTTTCGATTTCCCCACCAAGTTGGGAAATTATAAGAGATACCGTTTGCACCACCATACAAAGCCATAGAAATAAAAAAGACCATAAGCGAGGTTCCTGAATCCAGAGCAGCAGAGACCAAGTAGTTGTGCTTGGCAAACCATGAACTGTAACGACGCTTAAGGTATCCCTGAGAGATCAAGACAATGATAAAGGAAACTGTGATCCAAGACGTGTTGCTGCCTGGCATCAATGAAAATCCGTGCAAGATCATAGGGACATTGATATAGTTGAAACCAGCTTTGGGCCATTTCTTATGTAACAACCAACCAGGAACAGGAAGAACAAAACCAATGATAAAGGCCCATAAAAAGATATAGTATTCTGTACCTGGACCAAACATGGCCAAGGGACCGACAGCACCCCAAGTAATGGCTGCACTATTGATCTGTTGAGGAGAACTACCACTCCAGAATTGATTACCTGTTTCCAAAAGAATATCATGCTTTGATGTTGTGATACTGTCGTTTACGATATAATTGAAGATACATCCAATGAATGTACCCAAAATTTGATGCAAGAATGTCATACGTGGAGGTACTTTGAGATAATGACCAATCTTCAAATCTTGTGCTAGGATGCCTGCTTGGTTCTTGGTAGTGTAACCAAGAGTTTTAAAGTACATGTTGGCAATAGGATAGCCAGGTAACACAAAACCACAGACCATCTCTGTAACAACGTTCAGGCCAAAACCGTAACCTGTGACAGCAGCGATCATATTGAGAGGTAGGGACAACAAACTGGCCAAAACAATAGCAAAGATCACACCCCTTTTTTTAAAAAAAAAAAATGAATAAAATGAGTCCATCAAAAAATGATGTGTAGGGTTGTTGTTTACTTACCACCATGGTAACTGACTTTTGTTGGCATAAGCAATACCAATATTCAACCCCATACCAGCAAGATAAATCAAGACATACCACCAATTTGGTACCTAGACCACCAAAAGAAAGTGAGTTTTTTCTTTTCTTTAAATATAAGCAAAATAAAATGGCAATAACAAAACATACCTCAGGATAAGCTCTCATGAGTCTCATGTGAATATCGTCGTTTTCACTGCTTGCCTTGAAAGAGTTTCTTGTATTACGGAAAGCAGCAACAATTTGATCTCCATAGAACAAAGCAACATGAGTGATAGTAGCAGTGATACCAAAGTTAATAGCGACATAATTGAGGGAGTTTACCATAGTGAAGTGAGGGCGGCCTTCTTGTTCTAGTAATGTCTGGTTCAAAGAATAGTCAGGATTCAGTACTTTTGATTGAGGATACATGTTGACGGTGCCATTATCATGAAGTTGATAAAGTGAAAGAGAGAGGAAAGGAAACTTTTGTGCGTTCCAAACGTTATAGTAATACATGATAGGAGCAAGAATCCAGAGTAACAAGACACCACCATAAATATTCAATTGAATCCAAAGAGGAATAACCAGAGGTGTATAGTTTGATAGCAAGTTCCAATCGAAACTAAACTGAAACATACCTAGCCCTTCATTTGTACCGAGACCACCAAACAGGCGTTGTACCCAAGCACTATCATTTCTAGCAAGACAAATAATAGAAATACCACCTAGCATTGGGAAAATATATTGAGGAATAAACTCATACACAAAGGCACCAGCAAAGACAATAAAAAAGAACTTTGTACGCCATTTGGATCCTTCACGATCAGTGTTGAATGTCTTTAAGAGAGAGACGACAGGTAGCGTGGTAGGCCATGTCATGTTGGGAGCATACACCAAAAACTTTCTCAAGTTACCTGCAATACCATAACCAACCATTTGTGAGCCCAACAGAAAAAAAATCTGACCAGCTGCACTAGGTACACTATCTTCATAATACAGTTGTTGTGCAGATAAGATGTAAGTCGCGTAAGCACTGGCATTAGCAGCAGACACTGTCACATAGATACAAGTATGTTCCTTCACATTGAACGGACCAGGATTTAACCATCCACCTTGAGGGAGTAAGCGAGCCCAAGTGCTACATACAATGTAAGCGATAATCAACATAAAAGTGTTTGTCAAGGCAATTCCGACCGGCTTAAAGGACATGACTTGATGTACGGATGCACTCAAGGCAGCAAGAAGCTATTTCAAGCATGTTAGAACTCAAACTCATTGATGAGCAAGTGTCCATCCTTAAATACTTACAACACCAACCACAATCGAACGAACAGTGATCACTCTCAGAGTTGGATCATCTTCGGTAATAGCAACATCATTGATAATAGCAATGTCCAAATCTTCTTCATTTTTACGAGAGAATACATTATCTTCTGTGCTCTTGCTTTCCTGATCCAGGTGCTTCTCTGTGTGATCCTTTACCCAATCCTTGTCCTCTTGATGATCCTCAGTAACGATCTTTTCGTCATAGACGACATTCTCTTGTTTGGACATGATACTATCTTTTTTTGCTACCCAGTTAAAAAAAACCAATGGCTTTTTTTTTTGTCTAAACAAGGTATGTAGACGTAGCAGATAAATGGAAGAAAAAAAAAAAGAAGAATTTGTAATACAGTGTCACTTTTTTAAGTTAAAAAAAACTTTTTGCTTGGATTGCATGTTATCAAAAACAGAAATGGCGTCATGTGCCAGTTTTTTGATTGATGGATTCGATTGAATGGCAGAATTTGAATTCTGCTGTGTTTTCTGCCTATATAAACACAGTGCAGGTTTGGTTCATTTTCAGCATGGATGATGCGATCACTTTTGCGGGCATAGATATGGCCATCTGAGAGCACTGATGATCTGTTTGTTTTGTACGACTAGATTAACCTAAAGAATTCCTCTAGATCACAGTCTACTGTACTTGACACTTCTTGCAAGTTTGAATGGCAGTTATTTCTACTTTGACGCACCTGAGTTTTTTCTTAAATTAAAATGAATCGAAAAAAAAATTTTTTTTTACTGATGGCGACTCAAAAGGCATTTCCTTCTCAGAACAAAAGACAGACAGAAAATGTTTGGCCTCTTTTTTTTTTTTATTTTTAAGAGCTAAATCTTTGATGGCCAACTCTCCCCCCCTCCCCCCGCTCTCTCAAAGAGATGGACACAAACGATACAGTAGTAACACCTTGTGTAGCATTGATATTTTGCTGTAGGTAGAAAGCAGGTCTATCACAATCATTAAAAGGGGGGTTCAATAGAATAACTTGAGAAAAAGAAAATAATGTATACTGCCTGAAAATCGTATGCTAGAGTCAGTTTGATGAGTGAATGCATCGAAAAGCGAAACCCCCTTTAAAGAACTCTATAGAGAATTGCGCAATAAGAGACAAAAATTGAAAGTAAAATACAAACTAAACCAGCATTACGGTAATCAGATTATTAACCTCCGCTGTGCCATGGTTAATTTCATTGATCTTCTTGATGATTTAGTACATTACGCCCTTGCAATAATAATAATAAAAAAGACCAATGTAAGGGGTTCGTCTTCCATATTTTCTTTTGGACATTTGCTTTAGAATATATATAAAATAGTGTGATTGGAAGCATTTGGGCGGAAAAGAATCAGGCAAATCCGAGGATGCTGGATAGAATTTGTCTACTACGCTTTTAGTACCTTTTAAAAAATAAGTAAGATAGTTTGATGGACAGTAAAATGATCAACTTTTTTGATATAATAACAGATGCAATAAAACTGAATTGGGCCATAGATACAGCTATCACAATAAACAGTTTGTTCTTCTGTAAATCCCCTCTTTCAGTTCCATTCTATCTACTGCTGATAGTACAAGCAAAAGGTTTATTAGATACGCTACGCTTGTCATTTATTAAGAGAGAAAGAGAGATTTCAGCCATAGTCTAGATTCCTTATACAATTGCATATCACATCATTGACTCGTATTCAACAAAGAAAAAAGGCGCTTCCATTCTCCTTCAATTGCATCTCCTAAAATCAATGAGGGAATTCAAAGATGGATGCACTCTATTTACCACTAAATGAGACACACATAATATCATGGTTCAAACTGCTTTTTCCTTTTTTTTTTTTAGTGAGGTAGTATTGGCTGTCTCTCTCTCTTATCTTTGTCGAAGGTTCTTTAAATCAAGGCAAGTATATCAAAAAGAAGTTCAGTTCTAACTCTTGATGGTACAGTTAGAATTCAACTTGTTTTTTTGAGCTACGTGGTCAGAACCTTGCTATATTTGTAACCTTAGTTACCGAAACTGTCAAGTTTGTATACGTCTTTTTAAGGGATAAAGTCGTTCCCACCCCCCCTTCCTCTTTTACCTTCGCCTTCAGCCTGTAATCCCAATGAATTATTTTTGGAAAGAAACATACTTGAAATAGCAAATGGTTTGACCTTTTTTTTTTTCCACATATTGACAATTTAGTAGACATCTAGATTTTCTCCTTAAATATACATTGGAGGGGGACAAAACTCATTGGTTCGCCTATCGCTTTCCCGCCTCCCTTTTTACCTTTCAGAACTTCTTTTTAGTGAGTATCACAAAAATTAGACATATGATGTTAATGCAATTAAACATTCTATTTATTGTTTTAGTGCAGGAAAATTGTTTTTTAACTTTGCTTGTTATGGTGTAGCCAACATACAGTTTACTCTAGGTTTCAATAGGTAAAAAATGGGTTCGTTCTTATGTTTCATAAGGCAAAAAAAAAAAGGTCTGATTGGCAACTGTTGCCATGTTTTAATTGGTGCTCATCATTATGTTTCTATATCACAATAAAGAATATAGATTGAAAGTAAGAAAAGCTCACTCAATGAATGTTTGTTTTTTCAGAAAAAAAAAAAAGACATTGACTGTGAATCAGTTAAAATAACCATTAAAAAGTATTGAGTGCCATCTGTGTATGCTTCTTTAAGATGTCATTTATGACAATATATAGTGGATGATTTTATTGAGGACCAAATCAATTGTTTGAGTTGATATCCAATCATCTGCTTAAAGAAGAAAGGGGGCGGTTGAATGATTGATGTTTGATTTAAGCATACTACAGTAACTAAACTATTCTCAATTGCACAAACAGTAAAGCATGAAAAAATAATAAATAAGAGAATAAAAGGGAATCTATTATTAATTAAATTCTAACAAAAAGTTCTAAACTAAAATGAGATACAATTCTAAAAAGATAAAAAGAAAATAGCGGGAAGGGAAAATGCGACATAAGCTACATAAGTAAGATGAGGAGAATAGCAAAAAAAAGAGATGTAGAAAAATGGTTAAATTCTTCTTGTTTCTAAAAATAAAAAGCATAATGAAATGAAGCAAATGCATATCTGTACATATAGAGTTATAAGTGTAATCAAAGGTGCGAACAACCAACTTTCTTATAGGTCATTTCACATCGAAAGAAGAGAGGGATCAATAAAGCCAAGGTCGCAAGAGTTGCTATCAAACATGGAATAGCTATCGTTTAAGCTGTCAGTATAGTAGGATGGCAGCAAATTAGAGCCAAACAGGTTTTCTTGATTGACACAAGGATAGGATGGCTGTGATTTGCTTGAATCAGAATAGCTGAAGCTTGATGCATCATGATCAAAGTATGGTAAATAGTCATGGTTATAGTGAGGATTATAATGAGGATTGTAAGCGTTTGTGCTGTTGATGTAAGGCTTATTGAGAATACTATAGGCAGGGTCTTGTTGATCTGCTGAATTGACATAAGCTGTAGTGGATGATTCGATTGAATGGTAGGATGTCATAGGAGAGAAGAATTCTTGATCTGCCAGCGATTCAGAATAAGGACTTAACAGAGGTGTATGCTTGTCATAAGAAGATTCTGGAGAAGAACAATCAAAGACATTTTGACGGTAGAGACACTCTGAGAGTTGAGGGTGGGGTTTATTCATGTACTTGATTTCAGAAACATGAGCATCTCGGTTGATCATTTCTTCCACGGGTCCTTGAGGAGGTTGACAATGAGGAAGGGCAAGATTCATCAGTTCACTATCATGAGATACACGCGACATGAAATCGTTCTTCTTATTCTTGCGAATATACACACGCTTAGGTGTTGTCTTCTTTTTGGGCATATACTTGTAATCAGGGTATCTAAACAAAAAAAAAGAAATCGGAATATGAATATCAAGCATGATGGATGACAGCCATTGTACTTACAATTTAAGGTGTTCCAGCTTAGCGAGGCGTGCCTTTTCTCGGTAAGGTTCCTTTTCTTCATTTGTTGTCTTCTTCCACCATTGAGCAATGATCTTTGAAATGTCACGATGATTTACGCCAGCGTATTTAGCAACAATTTCCTTTTGCTTCTCAAGACGATAGAGCAAGAAACAGTTCATGGGTCGAGGGATTGAAGATTGGTTGTTTGTTTTTGTCATTTTTGCTTATGTTGTTGGAAAGACTTTCTTAAACTGAAGAGAAAATAGAGAGAGATAGGAAAAAAAAAGTTGAAAACTAAAGACATTGCTTTTCGTTTGGTTATATAGTCAGTAAAGCGATTGTCCATCCAATCAAAATACAACTAAGTTGTTTTCATAGAATTGAAATTTGCCTGCTCCTGATTTTCGTAAAATACCTCAGGTTGAAATTAAACCCTCTTTTTTCTTTTTAGACTACATCCCTTCCTTTACTTCCTTTTTTTGATTTTTTGTACCTTCCTTTCAAATATACCGCACGTTTGCTAAATTTAGTCAAAGGCCGCTATTCAGTAATTGAGCAACCAATAATGCGTTTATTGAAGCAATATATGAGCTGCACCTCATATTGTCTATTTCTTTGTAAAATGAAAATAAATGGAGAGAGAATATTAATATCTACTTTCTGTCATTTATTTTTAAAATGAAATTCTTGTATCTCCCCTTCAGTTTGTGAGCTTACACAGTGATAAGAAATCTGAATGTGCTTAATTTTTTTTTCTCATGGCTCTGGTCGTTTTACTTGACTAGTGTGTCATTCTTATTCATGAAAAAAGACAAACAGAATAAGGCAAGTCAATTAGATTTATTTTTGCATAATATCTTTTTATGTAAGCTGATAAGCTGAGTGTGTACAACTACAACCACAACAATGATAAGAGCTTGTTTGAGTTGGCTTTCTTTTCTATTGGACTTGAATAGTCTATCTATGTTATCAATAGACTTTTTGATTTAGAGAATATGCTTCCGTCATGAGACTTGTGCCTTTTTCCTATTTATAATATCATTGGAAACAACAATAGAGCCACTCATATTTCATTCCCTGCCATTACAAAGGCGTACAAGAAAAAAGCATATATTCTTATTTCGGTTTTTAGTAGTCATTGTTGTTTGTTTTCTCTTGTGCCAAACGAGAGCCTATTGTTTATCCTAGATTCTTGCCATGTCATCGATTCTTTTTTGTTCTCTAGCTATTGTTTATTCTTATTGTAAACACAACAAAAGAAAAGAAGAAAAAAAAAACCTTGTTTTTTAAGGTTTCTATTCATAATTAGCTTAAAGTTGCACATTGAACTTTCTTCGGTTTTCGGTTTTATGTGCCCTTTTTTCTTCTTCTTTACAGACTATAGAAGAAATAGGAAAATACAAAAAAGAAACATCCTATGCCTAATTTGAGCTATGAATGTTGATTGCTTCAAAGGTTTTTTCTTCTTCTTCAATTACAATCAAAAAAGAAGAAGTCAAAGGGCTGTCATAACGAATCATATAAAAGAGTTCCACAAGCAGCAATAGTCTATTATTTAGTGAGTTTATCAATTGCAAACATGTTTGTAGCCCAAGAGAAAAAAAAAAATAATGAATATCACTAATAAACAAAAACAAAGAATAATAATAAAATTGAGTAATATATGAGTTGATGATTCCTCTTTTTCATAAGACGATAGATGCCATAGTAGATGGATTTGCTCTTTTGTTTTTATTTTTATTTTTTATAAAGATAGTGCTCACAATGACGCACAGGTAAAAAAAAATGTGTGTGTTTTTCTATTCTTATTTTGAAACCTTACATAAAGTGCTACCCTGTTAGGAGCTAGACTCTTTGGTATTCTCATCCTAAATGAAGGGGAGGCTGTCTCTCATTAATTTTTTTTTTTTTTTATTCGAGAAATACCATTTGTGCTAGCAAAAAAGGTTGCCATATATAGTCAAAAGTCGAGCGAAACTCAATATCCTTAATAGGCACAACCATTCATTTGATGTAACAGTGGTGTCTACCGTGCTGCTGATCTCCTGATCAGAACCAAATACCGTTTATAGGCAAAAGTCAGATTTCTCTTTCAAGCAACAGAGAAAATTGAACCCTAAATAAGCCTTATCTGTTAAAGTCAACCACTGGTGTCTTTTTTTTTGTAATACAACACATCATTTTCTATGACACGATGTATCAATTACTTGACGTTTTTAATATCTATTGTAAAACATAAGAAAGGGGAGAGAGAGAAAAAGAAATTCCAAATTCTCACGTTTAAAAGAGAGAGAGAGAGAGAGAAATGCTACTAGGCTAATCATGATAAAGAATAGGTTAAACTCACTTATCTTTAGAATACAGTTCAACATATGAAAATTGGTGTTTGCGCAAACTTGGAACCATTCACGTGGCTTAGATTCTCCATCCAGTACTTGTAACAATACACACCAACCACCTAAATCTTTGTCCAACACACTCTAGTCACAGATTGAGGCCTAATGAGCTTGCCTCCTGTATTTGAGGCCTAGGATATGCATTCAACAGGATCTTTCTGGTTGCTTTAGGCAGAAAGGAGTTTCATCATCAATTGTTTATGTTTTGATACCTCGACGCTGCCCTCTTTTTTTTTTTTTTTTTGTTTGAGGAGATTTTGCCTCAGGACAACCTATGTCTTATTGAAATTGATGTCAACAACAATTAAGCGGGGCTTTTTGAAGAAAAGATCTATGTTATACAGATGGTTATTCCATTCTTCCTCGTAGCCCACTTGTATCCAATATGGAAGTCAAGTTCATTTCATTTGATTTTGAGTTTTCAAGAAAAAAAAAGAAATCGACCAATAAACGTTGCAAGTAAGAGTAGTCCTCCTCAACATTCTAGGCTTAGTACTAGGCGAGAAATTTGTCTTTGTTTTTATTCCAATTTATTGTCTGTTCCTTGCCTGTTCCTCGCCCTGTATCTAATGCTAATCCTGAAGCGAAGATGACTTCTTTCTTCTCTTTTGTATGTCTTGGAGCCGGCGCTTCTTGAAGTAAGCGCCGAGACCTATAGATGCAATAAAATGAAATTCGGATAGACATAATTGCATTTATGTATCTCTTGACAATCGGTACTTTATTATGACTCAACTTTATTAAGCTCTTTGGTCTCGAAACAATGACATGACTTCCTCCTCACCTATGCTTCTTGTATTTCATGATTTTTTTTTTCGGATCTTGACAGAGCCATATGAGTCTGTTATTAAGCATATGTTTGACAAGGTATTTCCTTTTTGGAGTAGTTTGCGATCTCCAAGATCCACCCCCTTCATCGGCCTTTTTTCTGTACTTTAGTAAACCACTCCTTCTAAGCGATACAAATATAGATTTATATGGTTGATGACAAAAATAACTTTCAAAAGTTTAGCTTTCTTTGTTAAGATCAGAATTAATTAGTTTCAGACAATCAAATTGACAACTTCATTTATACACCAATCATAATGATGCATAAACACATATTGCTGTAGTGTACAAATGAGCTGATATAATTGTTACTGCATTGTTTACTTGCAATAAAATCATAATTGATTCTTGTTCAGCCGGGATATGTATACATCATAAAGGAAAATCAGAACTAGTCAAGATCCATTGAAACATGAGAAAAGGGGAATCATACTATCTGACTAATACCTGCTTAATACATATAGACGATATATGAATAGCTCGGTATTGTTTCAATTGTCGTATTTTTTTTTGTTTATTGCATGTCTGTTTAAAAGCCTTGGAAAGTCGATTATAGTGAGAAGGTTTATATAAGAATGTAAATTTAAATCTGAATACATATGGTAGCAACCATAGGCCCTAAAAACTTTTTTCCTCCAGTGCGTGTATTGAAACTAATTTTGAGCTTGGTGTCAGGACTATCAATTGATTACTAGAAGCGACAGCAACAAGACTCGCTTCTAGTCACTTATAGACATTTTGATACACAAGCGTTTGACTATTTAGTCAAGCCTGGCTTATATATTGAGGCATTTGAAATACTTTCTGAACAAAAACTCCTTAATCCTTTCATTTCAGTACATAACAAAAGAGATGATAGATAGGTTGTTCACTAGTTAACTTTAAAGTATATCATGTCAAGGCAATCTAGGTTGGAATACACAGCATGAAGCTTGCTTGTTCGAGACCTACCTTTAGTGCAAGGCCAGCAATTGAAGAGGAGGAGACCTTATTTGGTGCTTGTTTCCTTTCACACACTGTTGTACGGGTTGCATAAAGAACGCCTTTACATTTAATACAATAAAGATGATATGAGTTTCGATAAAGAAAAAAAAAAAAGAACCCTATACATTGTATTGATTATTTACTCACCTGCAATCCCCTTCTCCTATAATCTTGACTTGAAGAAGATTCTACTTCTTTGCTTGAAAGTACAAATAGAATTACGAGATTGGCTTATCCGCTTAGTCTTTGCTTTTAAAAGTATAGTTTTATCTGTTTTGGCTCGGACCTGACCCTTCATCGTATTGATACTGAAGTCGGCCTGGCCAATGAAGATATAGTTTCTGTTGTATAGAATGACTTAAGGTTGAAGTCTCAACACACCAAGATCTCGTCTTTTTTTTTTTCATCTATCTCATCTTTTCTCCCTTTCATCTGCCTAATGCTCTAGCATCTAACCCTTTTGTATGGTCATTTCTTTTCTACTTTTCATCCTAAAAAAAAAAGGGGGGGGGGCTATTAAACTCTTGTCCATTTAGGCAATTTTGTCTAATAAGGTTGTGTGCTCAATTGGTCCTCTCTCACAATGGATAACCAACCAATGAGTTTTTGTTTCTTCTTAATAAGACCTTTATTATTGAAATAGATTTTCTTTACTTTTTTTTTATTTTCGCAACATCTTTACAGCGAGAGTGGAGTAACTGTTTTCATATGATTTAGAAAAGAAAAAAAAAGCGCTAAATAGAACAATACAATTTTCCATTTGATTTCAGACTTTGTTTACAGAAAAAAAAAAAGGAGAAAGAAAAAATACACGTTTTATTTAAGCCTTTTCATTAGCAGTTGTGGGGACATCTGCAGGAGCCTTGGGAGTTTCATTGGGAGTAGCTGTTGTGTTAATTTTGTCACCCTAATCGATTGTTCAAGATCAGTTTCAAATATATCTAGCACCAAAATAAAAAAAAAAAAAGAGAAACACTTACTTGAATACGCTTGGCTTCATAATGAACAGCTGCAATTTGAGACATTGTTTGTTGAGCAAGATCTTGCACTTTTTGTCCAGTAGGTGTTTGAAGAGCAGCTTGAGCCTTTGATTGAGCAGTTTGAGCAGCATTCTGAACCTTTTCACCAATCTTGTACTTTTGGTCAATGTTGACTGCCTTGTCCCAAATACGGTATTTTTCATCGAATTGTTTCACTTTTATCAAAATTAATACACAAATCCCCAACACATTACTCCCTCTTTGACCTACCATTGGATTGCAATGTGCTCAAGAATCCAGTCAGACGAGAAGAGACGTTGTACTTGTTATCATATTCAAGACCTTTAGCAACAACATGGTCTTGAAGCATGTAACCATTGGCCAAGATTTCAGCAGCAATACGTGATTTGGGCTTTGTCTCTTGAGATTCAGGACCTTCTGCTGATTGTTCAACACTGCGATCCCCATCGACAGAAGGTACATCAAAGTAAGGAGCAGCCATAATATGAGAGTCACCGATTAAGGCTGAAATCCAAATCATCAATAAGATAAAAATAATAAAAAAGATGAATTTTGTCTAATTTACCATTGCTTAAAAGAGCAGCTGTCTTGGCAGCACTTTCTCTCTCAAAATGGATCAAGGCTACTTGATGCTTTTCGTCTTCTTCATCACTAAACATACGTTAGTATATACTACCATTGACTGTTGCTGTCTACTTACACCTTTAATTCGAATTCCTTGATTTTACCACAGAACAAAAAGAACTCCTTTACTATTATATCTTGTGTTTAATCTCTGTATCAAGCTACAATGATAGATTTCTCTTACCTGTTTGTTCAGTTGAGTCCAAGGCAATGTTTTTAACAATAACATAGTTAGGGGAAGGTGTTTCAGGAATCTAGTATGTTTACAGTGTTAAGCGTGTTTTTATGGCCTATAGTCTGTTACTTACATGCATAGTCCACTTGTTAGTCATGATGAAATAATCGAATAATAATGAATAGAAAGAAGAAAAGAGAAAAAATAAAGGGAAACGCAAAATAAACTTTTTATCATCATCATGACATTCATACAGCCAAAGGTTGGCCCAATAAAATAATCATGATGATTGGTCAGCTTGAAATGAAAATGAGCCGGCCAATGAAAATGGGTCGCCAAGACAAAAAATGGGTTTTTACCAATAAAGAAATTTAATGCATGCTTTTTTTTTTATCATCCTTTTTTTCACAATTCAAGCCAGAACATCAAAGCATGCTTTATTCAATTTTCTCAGTTCTCTCTGCTGATGCAAATGGATGCCATCAGAGCTTCTTTTTTCGTCCTGCCTGTCATATCCATACACATTATAAAATAATATACGCGTTTACTATAAAATTATTCAGGTTATACGAAACACAAAAAGTGTCTAATAGTCTGTCTTTTGATAACATTGTCTTCAATTCACCAAATCTATGATAGTCAGTGATGGCTTACATGGAAATGTGTGGTACAAGAAGTTATAGTAACCTGTCAAACCCTATAGAACAGTAACAACAATAACAATTAGAACGATTACGGATGAAAAGCAGTAACAGGAACAAGATGAATTTCCTATAAATACCCCAAGAAACAATAACTAATAAAAAGCATATACCTTTCTACAAGCTGGTTAATTCTACGTTGATTTTTTATCATGTTTTTTAAATTATCTGTTTGATCCATTGTCAGATAAACCACTGCCTACCAGAAGAGGATTCAAAACAGGAGAATAAGAAAAGCTTATAGCCACGTTGACCAACTTGATCTTCAATAAGTGCAGCTACTTGTGATATTTGCAGCTCATGTTAGTTGTATCAAGTATCATGAGGGACCCAAGATGCTGACACTTGCTCCCTTCGTTTGAACACTGATTTTGCAAGGTGTTCCCAGCATCAGACCATCCATATGAGCGATGCATACTCCTATTGAGTCCAGCTTCATCCAAGAACACGCATTCATTCACAAAAAAAAAACTATGTTCTGGTTAACCCAGTATGCTACCACATCTCGTCTTTTGGCAACAATCTCATCTTTCTGTCATGATATCTAGGAATGATACGTTATTAAGTACTTCTTCTTGTTTCAATATTGGTTCATTCACCAGCAGTTCAAAGATAAATACAGTATGCTTCTCTTTGAGTATTGCTGGTTATCCCTTTCCTACTTTGGTTGCGATAGAATTAGGGAATCTCTTTTTCAACTATTTCGTTTGTCATTTGATTGCACTGCTTGACTTTACGAATAGCTTTTGACTTGAAGAGGCCCTGCCTTTCTACTCGCTTCACTGATAGAACCTGTTCTCAAATTCTTGCAATAAATCAATCTACCTTTGCTTCGTTCTTGGTGATGTATGATTCCCTTTTTTTTTGTTACATCAAGGGAGTGGAGGGCTCTTCAGAGTAAGGCTTGGTCTTTCTCTTTGTCTCTTTTTGTGCTGCAGTCTCTTCCCAGTCCATGTATGATTGTATCATCACAGGTAGCTGTCTCACTGTCAAAATTGTATTCTTTGTTCATGCTAAGCAATGTAAAAAAATTCAACAAGAGAAAAAGAAAGAGAGAATTTGGCCAGTCTTCATATTGCATTTCTTTATTGATGATCTGTATTAAATGATCCAATTTCAAATCAGTGACCCATTGTTTGTTTTAGCATTTCAAGCTGGCCAACCTTTTTTTTTTTCGTTGACTGTATGATGAATAAATTGAGTTTAAAGCGGATCAATCAAGCAAAAAAAAAAGTAATGAAATACATGAAAGTGGTTTCCATAAACAGTAGGTTTATTGTTGGTATATCGATTCAATAGGCATAATCAAATTCTTTTCTTTAAAGATACCCTCTAATCCATCCACCCATGCCTTTCGTTTGTTCATTGCATAGATAGCGTGTTCGGATAGCGTGGATTTGGATAGAGGCGTTTTTCTCTTTTTTGATTTCTGTGTTCTCTGTTTGAAGAGTGTTAGATCCTAGGAACATGGATGACAAGAAATGACTTACGATTCGCTTAATATAGCACTGCTCAACTTGCAGATCCAGACTGTCCAATACATGCTGGTATTGCTCATATTGAAGTTGATGGCCTACTATATTCAATAGCTTCTTTTTGCGGTATTCATTCATACTGTGCTGTTCCTTTAGCTCGCGTGCTACCATTCTTAGTTCTGCACAGATCTCATCATCCTCTTTAAAGTCCCATTCTATATCCTCTTCTGTCAGTAAGCCAATATAATGTAGCTCTTGCTTTAATCTCTCTTCAAATTCAGCTTTATCACTCGCATGATTTTCTTCCTCCTCATCGTCCTCTTCTTCTTCTTCTTCTTCATCTTCGCCCTCATCATCCTCTTCTTGGTCTTCTTGATCTTCTTCCTCATCATTTATAGTCGAGGTGGGCTCTTTCACAAGACTGCTCAAGACACGTTCTGTCAATAATCCACAACTCGCATCCTGCCGAAATAACTGACGATCTGCTAATGGATGGATATATTTTAAGGAATGAGGTGACCTTGACTCGGTGTTTTCCATAGACCAGACTTCCGTATAATGTCTCCCTAGAGGAGGTATGTCGTACCACTTGGGATCTTGCTCTGTAGCCATCAAAAAGGCACAATCCTCTTCTGTCAAGGGACGAAAATGAGGATCCATCGTGGACCAGAAAGTCGTAATAGGCACCTGATCCTTCTGCTTGACTCGGACCATATCTTCTGTCGGTTTCTTTTTTTTTTTTTTTTACCTTATTGTGAGTATATGCTTTAACAAAACTCGTCCTATAATGGTTACCATAGTGTCAGTGGATATGTCATCGAGCCGCTTTAATTTGACAACATGCGATTTTTCGTGAGCTACTATAAAAAAGACAAGTTAAGCATCATTTCATTCACTTTTGATATTAGCCTTATGTCTCTCTCTTTAATTACTTTTTGCATCATCTTCTCTTCTTCTTTTTCTTCTCAATGCTTCTAATGCTCTAAAATAAAGATTAGTTTTTCTTTCTTTTTATCAACCACAGCTACTACTTGCAGTTGTCTATCCATCTGAGGTTTATTTTCCTCTCTATCTAATACTACATTAACATATAGGAACTTATTTTGGTATCTGTAGTTACTAACCTGGTGGGGTTGGCTGACTTGGCAAGAGTGCCTGGTGTGTTAACTTGTGTTGTTCTTCATCGGCTATCATATTCCCT